>JAWWMP010000081.1:74947642-74980326 GCA_035047865.1 Dendrocincla tyrannina | reverse complement strand
CCCCCCCCCCAAACATCAGAAACTTGAATCACTAGGGACAGAGCAAAGAGCTTGCAGCAGTAGTTCTGAGTGGTCCACATGGTCCATTCATTTCAGCAAGATAACTCAGCTGGCTAGTAATGGTAATTTAAATGTCAGACTTGTTAGCAGTTTCATTCGTAATGAAAGGCCTGGCTTTACAGATAGCTTTACTGGATAACTTTCCCAATAAAACCCTACTAATGGAATCACAGTTATACTAGCTAAAAAGTGCTAGAGCTAGCATAGTTTACAGTGGTTCAATGTGTGAAATGAGCTATACTGACAAAAGCACTTTTGGACAATATAACTGCTTCTATGGTATCCAGCAGATTTGTGGCAATGGATTAAAACTAGACGGTTGAAGGGGTTACTGCCCACAACTTGATTTATGTCTATTTCACTGACTAGCAGCATCTGTCAGGAAGGTGCAGGATGCCTGGGCCATCTAGTTTTAATCCATTGCCAAAGATCCACAAATTCAGGTCTTTAGGCAGTATCCTAATGATTTTTACAGATCAGATGCACACCTTTGGATTTGATCGGTAAAACTGATACAGCTAAAATTTCTTGCATGGTTTTTATGTATGAAGTTGAGCTTTTATAATATACTGGCATATGGACATATAAATGACATATTTGTTTGATATCAGAAGTTATATTGCTTCTTTCTGACAAAGAAACACATAAATCAAGAAACACAGCAGAGATACTGAGTACATTTGAGCTGCACTCTGGTGAGCTGAACTGATTGAGCTGAGCTCTATCAACACAGTAACCTGAGCATTTGTGTAGTACACTGCATGTAGCATCTCAAGTAAGTAAATAACACAGCCTCTGCATGTACTGTATATGGAAGAATTTGCAACTACCTTGCCATTTAAATCCCACTCAGCTGCTCTGATTATTTACTCAACATTGAGTAGATATGCCTGAAACTTTGAGTTACAATGCAAAGCTGTCTATGAAGGGCTGATGAAAGCAGTGTGAAACACAGCATTTCTGAATTTGATGTTTCAGGTTGAATGTTTGGATTTGCACATTCATAGAGCTGAATGAAAATTGCCTTCACATGCTCTGTACTGAGTTTGTTCTCCAAGCTGCTTTCTAAAGAAAGCAAATTTTCCGTCTTCTGTTACAGAAAGGCATTTTTTGAGTGCCTATACTTTATGATTAAAGTTTGAAAATTTTAACCCTGGTTCTCAGTGTTCCCTTTTGTGTGTATGTTATATACCTGCCTGAGTCTGCTTTTCCTCCTCTGAATCACAACACTGATTGAATCTAAATAACTTGCATTCTCTTAAGTGTTCTGCTCTGCAAGTCCAGAGGTAATGCACAAATGCATTATCCTTAGGCTGAAACTGGTGGACCTCAGTACAGCTCTGTTTCTTTCCAACTTTCTGCCACCGTGGCTCTGAGGGAACGATTTAGAAATAAGGCCCAACATAATAATGAACACTTTTGTCACTCTGAGGAAAAGACCAAGGCTGTGTCACCAGGATATCATACTATTTCTCTACAGAATTGTAAGCAATAGTCCTGGGCTCATGAGTCATCTCAGTCAGATCTTCCACTGTCAAGAGAAGCACTCTTTGTTATTCACCTTCAGGGAGGCATCTGTAACATTCCTTCACTTATGGCAAAATAAGATTTTTCTATAAGTTGGCTTCCAGTCTTACGTTCTATCAAAGCAGCATGTGAACAAAAGAAAACTGTGCTTTATTTGCTAATGCATAAGGCTAAGATTTGAGCACTATCGATTCCCAGCCTGCCTTTGTCACTGGTTTGATAGGTTATGAACAGCGTAATAATAAATTGAACTCTTGTGGTTGTTGTCTGAGGAAGGGAAAGTACTACAGGCCTTATGTTTTCTAAAGTATTGATTATATATGTTGCAGAGTGTTAAGCTGCTAGCTTTTGTCAAAAACGATAATAGAAAACAAATTACTTGCTCAAGCAGCCATTGAATTTAAACAGATTTTTTACAAGTAGCAAGATTTTACAAGTAGCAAGATTTTAAGGCCAATCACTGTATTTTGTACAGGTTTCACTGAACACTGACATTCTGACATTTCATTTAATGTTGTGTGTTTTCTTTACTGTAGTAGCATTCTGGCATGCACTACAAAATACCTTTCTGAAACAGAAAATACAGGGCTGTAGTGTGCAAATGTTTGAAGTGCATGACTTCCATTAGGAAATTTGTTTAGTGGGGTGAAATCCTAACTGTGTTAAAATCAGCAAGGCTTTTGCCATTTGTTCCAGCAGGCTATTGAAGTTTCAAGGGAGAATAGTTTACCAGACTGGGTGCAACCTTCCCAGCTTCTCTGTGGTTTTAGAATTATATCCAGGCAGACCTAGAATAGGTGGAGAATAGCTCTTAACTATGAGTTTGAAAATGCTTTGCTGATTCTCCTAGCAGTTGTTGTGAATGAACTAGTGTTTATTCTCATTTTAGGGGTAAGAAAATTGAATAAAATGCCTCAGTTATCCAAAGTTGCTCAGAAAAAAGTCAAAAAATTGAGGGGAAAAAACTCTGATCAGTTGCAAATTCTGGTTATTGAGTTTTTCTTGGTTCCAGAACTGGAAGAAAGGATTGATGCTTTTGTGTGCCAGAGAGGCTGGAATCTGCCTGCAACCCTCAGAAGATATGAACAGCACATTGAGCCATGGTGTACATTTCTCTCCAGTGCTGATTTCCTAGTTTGCATCACCCCTTTTCATTCTGTCTTGAGTCTATTTGCTGTTTCTCTGATACCCATGCTACTATTTTTAGAGTTCTTTTACAGATTTAGAGAGAACTGAAAGTCTACAACAAATTGTTTGGTACTAGGCATAAGTGATAGATTTGAAATGCAGAAAGGCTGGATAACTATAATGTTGTGTATATATATATAAGTAAAAACTGTGAGCAATAGAGGGTTGTTTTCCCTCTGCCTTTGGAAGTGGGATGGAGGTGACTGTAAAAACAATAGAAATTATAGGTTAAACTGTACAGAAAATGTATTGTTTCAAATCCACTTTTAGCAAACAGACCGAAAAGCTTTTCTTTCATCAATTAGACTTCTTTTTCTTTTTCCTTTAAACCTCTCTGATGTATCCATTTACACTCAAACCTTGTAATGCATAATGCACAAGTCTCAGAAGGTCACAGCTGGGTGGAGTGACTAGGTTTTCATTTGTTGCTTTAAGAGAGTTTGCAACTCGTGCTATATCTGAATCTTGTAGGAAGAGTAAGTATTTAGAAAGCCTCCAGAGCCAAGGCTTTGAAGCTCAAAGAACTGCTGAGTTCTCCCAGTTTTCGGAATAGAATGATGCCTTGACAACTGCCGTCTCTGGATTATTTTGCTGGAATGTTACATGAGGCCGGCTGAAACAGCTTTGTGAAACGCAGTCTTAAACAAAGCTTCCTCAGTTAGGACCTATTGTCTGCAAGGCTCATCAGTATTGAAACACTTTTTGTTCTTTGGTCTGTAACAAAATCTCCTGCTTGTGGTACTGACTGTGGCTTTAGGAAGCAGTGCCGGAACTGCAGTTCCTGTTAAAAAAGATAGCTCAATCCCTGAGTGTAGCATTAGGAGGTTCATGATGGAAATGTGCTCCTCACAGTAAGTTTACATTTTTTCCCCCTTAGCAAATTGTAGGTTTCCGAGCCAAAAAGGGAGGAGAGAGAATTACAAACCTATAACTCATGGTAAATTAAAGCAGATCCATATGGTTAATCTGTCAGCTATTGCTTTCCCCTCCCATCTGGCAATAATCAATAGCAGGCATAATGTAATATGTGCATGCATGTGTGCATGTGCGCATGTGTGTGTTCTGACTTCCGTTCTATTTTGAAATCACATCTGTGCTTTGTTAGGGAGTTGCTTGGATGATGTCGCTTACCAGCATTCCACACTTGCAGCATTGCTGGGCTCCATAGTGATAAATATTTAATGTGTTTGGCAGTGACAAAGCAGAATAAAAGGCTCTGCCAGAAATGCAGTTGAATCACTCAAGCCTATAGAGGCCATCACATGCAGGGGAACACAAGCCTGCACAAACACACACACACTCACACTCACACACAAACAGGATCACACTCTGTCATTCAGTCACTGGATTTAATGTTTATTATCATGGGGAACATTCTTATCCTATTTAAGCCTGTCTAGATGGCTCTAGAATTTCAAACAAATACCCAACTGAGAAAATGTAATCCAATAGTACTTTGTTTCAGGGAGCTGTTGAATGGGGATGTAGCAGACCAGTTCTGTTTTAGCTATTAACATTTTCCTGTTCATCATGCTGATTACCTTTTCCTTCTTCAGTAGCTATTCTTGTTCTCTTATTTGCTCTTGCTGCAGTGACAGAGCTCTCTGGTTTAGAAAGGCAATTAAGTAAAGTAATATCTTCTGAACATAGATGTGCAGCAACAGGGATCATAGTGCATTTAACTTTAATCACTTCATCAGCTTAAGAAAGGACTGCTAGAAATTGTAGAGAAGGTGTAATATTCCTTTTGAATCTCTGTCATGGAATTGTTCCAGACATTTGAGTTACTACATGAATGCATCTATAAATAATAAATTTTTGAAGGCAGCATACTAGAAATAGCTGAGTTTTGTGGTGATGAATTTATGGTGAGCTGAGTAAGTTGTTCAAGAGAGAACTGAAAACTAAATTAAAATAACCTTTACTTCTCTCCTCCCCTCCCACCTGCATGCCATACTCCATGGAAAGAATAATCATTTTTGACAATAGAGTGCACATTATGTCAGGTATTTGCTTGACAGAGAATAAAGAAAAGCGCGTTGCTGTAAGGCAATTGAATATATGTTGCAAAACATGATAGATTTGAAGGTCAATGGATCCAGCATTCAATCTAACAAACAATCTATCTAACTTGATTTATCTGTCAATATTTAGAGCTAGTCGATGTTTCTTTTTTTTCATGAAGGAACATTTGTACTTTAAAATGTTGTTTAACTACATTAGTTTCACTTGCAGAACAGAAATATTTGACAAAAAATCATATGTTCTGATTCTGTGCTGAAATGTTAATTCACTTCATATTCTGGTATGAGTACTTTATTATGGGCTCAGATGCCTCCAACTTTATACTATTTTAATAAAAAAAAACAAATGCAACCCAGCAAAAAAAAAAACCAAAACCCCAAACCCAATCAAGCTGTTTGATCTATTTTCTAACAGAGAAAAGAATGCGAGAAACATCAAAATACCAAACCTTTAGGAGGTTAACTTCAAGAAAATGTTTTTAGCATCCACATCACAGAAATTAATGAGCAATTATCTATTACTAATAAGTTTTTAAACTATTTTTTAGTACTGTCCAAATAAAACCTATAGTACCTATGGCTTAGTTATAGAACAGTAAACAGGCAAGCCTTGGTTATTCTCACCTTTCCAATCCAGATGGGAAAAGGTCTGCTCATGGAGATTACATTAGCAGGTGACCAGAAGACCAAGCTCATTTTCCCCATGTTTTTGTTTTAAACTTAGAGCAGAATGTATATTGAGTTGACACAGACCCCCTCCTGCACCCCACATGCCCAAACCCCACCAACAAAAACCGAAACCCAAAACCATACACTATGTTTTTTAACTCTTTTCAGGCACTGGCTGAGCACAAAGGAAACATAAACGTGGGAAAGGCAATGAGCAAAAATACAAACTATGTTTTTGGACGCTAAAAGTCATTGTTAGGAATAATTACACTGGGTTTCTGGTAATCTCTGTGGGTTGATCCTCCACAGTGGGGCTTGAGGTATACTTGGTAAAGCACTCTGTCACCCTTTTCTTCAGTGCAAAGAGGATGGGCAAGATACCATAAAGCTTGAACAGGAGATGCACTCAACAGATAGAGAAGAAAAGGCAGTTGTTGTTGAAGCTCTGAGCATGCAAGTTAGCATACACAGATTAAATACGGTATTGGAATTATTGTTTTGTAATCTGAATTGGAAAAGAAATACAGTTCTTAACTGCTCTTACCTTGGTGTGGTCAGTGACTAGAGTGATAATGGATCTTAGTCTTTGTATAAAAAGCTCATTTCTTAAAATAAACAATGAAATGCTGCCCTTCTCCCCCTCTTTCTAGCACACTCAGAGAAAATAACACTTAAAAACTCTTGTTATGCTAGTTCTTTTTTTTTTTCCTTTTTTTCTGAAGACATTTATCCTATTACTGGAAACAAATCTCAGTCAATAATTCATGGAAAACACCCGTAGTTCACTTTCTGACCTTTCATTTTCATAACAGATCTCCCTCCAACTCTCACAGGGCATGAATTAAGTGTTTTATCTGGTGCACAGGATAGAAGCCTTCTGCCATGGAAAAAAGGAACTTCAGTATGTGTTTTGGTCTGTTATTTGAGTTTTATATCAGAATTGCATATAAGGCCTTATATTAATGAAACAGCGTTGTCTGTTTTTTAGAGTGGGGGTTTTTTTGGAAAGTAAAATTTAATATATGACAAAGTAGGTGTTTTGTGTCAGTTTTTTGTCTACTAAAACATGTTTAAAGTCCTGCTACTTTGAACTGAGTAGGAAGAATCCTAGTATGCTGTAGTACATGCTAATGTAGAGAGAGTCAGCAAGAGTTAATACATGCTTATATGTCTTATTGGTCTGGCACAGTTTGAGAAAGGAATCCCAGTTAACTACAGCTTGACACAGTTATTTCTGTTTATCCCAGAAAGTGACACATCCTGGAATTTGAGATTTACTTTTGAGCCACAGAAAAATACAGGGGATTTTTTTTTTTCATCTATGGTGAAATATACAATTAAAAATTATATATATATTTATATATATAATCCAACCTTTATAAAAAGACACAGGCAGATAAAAAAAATCAGAAGGAAATACAACTGTGGCATGAGTTTCTAACTGCATATTTTATAGTGAGCTGAATATTTACATATAAAGGATTATCCATAATTGTTAAAAAGATGTATTATTTTATAATACATCGTGTCCTGTGTTAGTGAAATACAAGACATGGCATACATGGAAGTTCCACCTGAATGTAAGGAAGAGCATCTTTACTGTGTGGGTAACCAAGAACTGGAACCAGTTGCCCTGAGAGATTGTGAAGTCGTCACTTAAGACACTCAAGAACTCTCTAACCCCAAACCTGTGAAATGTGCTCTAGGATGATCCTGCTTGAAGAGGGAGGTTGGACAAGATGACCCACCATGGTCCCTTCCTACCTTAGCTAATCTGTGATTCTGTATGGCTCCATTCTCTGTTGAGAAGGGAGGGTGGGGTGTCAGGAAACACCTTGAAAAAACACTCTGGGCTCCTGCAGAGAGAATGGGTCTCTGGGCCAATTTACCTCTGATATGCATATGTGTACTTTGCACAATAACCCCACTACCAAATTAATCTATTAATTTATCTTAGTTATATATAAGCTCTCTTTTCAATTGAAAAAAGTAAAAGAAAGCTATCCATTAAGATTTAATTCCCTTTTAAATTCTTGAACTACCTTGAAGTGCCATCAAGGATAATCTCTGTGCTAAAGGGCTGAGTTTATGGAATTGTGGAATTACTGGTGATACTCGCATTTTTAGCGTGAAGAAATGTATCACCACCAGTGCCAGACACATGATGGTACAGGACAGGAAATGCATTTCCTAAGATCAACTTGACTTGTCATGCCAAAGACACAGATGTTTTGAATAGGTGTTATAAAAAAATAAAATTTCCAGAAGTGGAAACATTTGAGCATGACTAGAAGGCACGCTTTAAGCAGCATCTACCTCACTGTTGTCTTTTCCGTTGCTACCTAAAAATATTTAAGAACACATTATTTTTTTTTCCTGAAATGAAATGTCAGAATAATAACTAGGAGATCTCAGGGCATGCAGAATTCTGGGAAGTACATGCATTTAGAGAATATTAATTTTGCCCCTAAGGCAAAGGGGTCTCCATCTGCTCAAATCTTTCATTGCTTAGCCTGTGAAAGACTCTACATTAATTTTCAATGAATTCCTAATCTCCATAGGAATGATTACTATGCTGACATTGCAAACCAGTGCCACCATTTAAAATTCCAATTATCACTGATTTCTTTATGAACCTGTTTGCTTATGCTTAGTTTCTGACTTATTCCTACTAACGTTGTATCTTGAGATATGCTTTAATTAGGTTTAGTCAGCTTGGAAATGAACTGTGAGCTTACTGGAGCTCTGCCAACAGGCAGTATGTTTTTATGCTATTGGATCTATTTGGATGTCTTATGGATGTTAGTTCATAAAGCCTGGAAAATCTGGCTGTGTTAGAGTCAGTAGTAGCAGTCAAAAATTATGTTTTGTATATTATGGCTTTTGTGCTGGTTTGGGTTGGGATAGAATTAATTTTCTTCACAGTAGCTGATGTGGGGTCATGTTTTGGTATTGTTCTGAAAACAGCATTGATAATACAGAGATGCTTTTGTTATTGCTGCGACATGCTTACACAGAGCCATGACTTATTCTGCTCCTTACCTCACCGGTGAGAAGGCTGGGGATGTATAAGAAATTGGAAGGGAGCACAACAGGACAGCTGACCCCAACTGACACAGGGGATATTCCGTGCCATATGGCATCATGCTCAGTCTGTAAAGCTGAAGGAAGAAGAAGGAAAGAGATGATGTTTGGAGTGATGGCATTTATCTTCCCAAGTCACGTTTATGTGATAGAGCTCTGCTTTCCTGGAGATGGCTGAACACATGCCCGTTCTTGAGAAGTGGTGACTGAATTCAGTTTTGCTTTGCTTAAGTGCACAGCTTCTGCTTTCCCTATTAAACTGCCTTTACCTCAACCCATGGGTTTTCCCACTTTGCCAATTCTCTCCCCCATCCCACCTAGCGGAACTGAGCAAGTGGCTGTGTGGGGCTTAGTTCCCAGCTGAGATTAAACCATGGCAACTTCATATGAACGAAGCCAGGCAGCTGAAAACTTTCTTATTTGGTAAACATGAGGAATAGAGCATTCAAAGCCTGTTGCACAATGTCTCCTACACATCCAAAAGGAAGTTCTTTGACTTCCTAGAGATATGAGTACCATTAACATTAGCTTGACCTGATAATAGTGATTTTTATAGGAACTCTTAACTAACTCTGTTCTCTCCTAAGGGATGTCTTCTGAAACATTAGGGTATGTTTGTTACTTCAGGTTACCTTACACCCTTCCACTAGTTTCGGAATTTACCTCTCCAAAATGTTTCATAATGGTTTATAACAAACTTATCTGTATAAGGCACTTTTTTTACTGTTCTTTACTTTGAGAGGTAAATTTATGTCTATTAAATCCAAGGGAAGTCTATGATCTCTGTTGTAAGTTGGATAGTTGTAGAAATACTAAGCTCTTTGAAAGATTCAAATCAGACAAAGATAAATAACGTAAATTGTTTGACACATGGTAGTTTTGCCTAAATACCCAAGATCAGTTTCATATACAACAGAATAGTAAGAATGTGATTTTGTATAATTCCATCTAAAATAAAGCAGTTGGATGATATTTATGAGAAGCTTTCAGATTTCCTGTCTTATCTTAGTTAGGTACGACAGTCTTCTGAGGGCAGAATGCGAGTGTGGTGCTTCATTGGGAACTTCAGTTTCCATTGGGAAGGTCTGATTTAGCACTACACTGCTTCTGAAATGATTGCCTGTAATCATCAGATCTGTTAAACAGAGGTTGACAGATTGACAGATGAATGGTCCTAAAAATGTTGATGCTATTCTGCTATGTGCTGTAAAGAGACAAAAATTGAAGAACAAGGAAAAAATCAGTCAGCAAAATTGTGAGTGAGAAAGAAATCTGGCAAAGGTTATATCATGTGCTATTAAAGATAGGAATATGATGAGAAGATATGGTTTGTTCTGCAGTAAAGAGAAAATAGACTACCTATCCAGAAGTTTTGTCTGCTGCTGGGTCTTTGCAGGTGAGCAACTTAGCTATTTAAGTGGGCTGCTTGAAGCAGTTTTTTCAGCCTTACTTCTTTAATGCATCCATTTCCCCCATCTCTGTCTTCATTATGATATGCTGTTCCCTTCTGTTGCAAAATGCAACCCTCCCTAGTTGTAAGGCTCATTGGTTACCAAGAAAAGAACAGACCTCATGCAAGGGCATCTAGCTGAGTTAGGGGTATAGTGTAATAGTGACACTACTTGCCACTTCCTCTCTTGAATACTGTCTTTAAGGGGAGGGCCTGATATTAGGTATTTTATTCACTCTATTCCAGGGTTCATGGACCCATATCTGTCTCACTAACCTCTAATATCCTGTTGACACTGGCTTGTAATGATGCCCTCCCACCTACTGCTCAAGGAAGAGAAAACAAGAGAGACTAAATTGTCTCTGTTCTGTTACAGGCATCAATCCAGGAAAACTGCAAGCCTCTTAAAGAGAATCTTCAAAAAGCCTTCATGTGTTCCAGAGCTGTCCTTTAAGTCAATACAGCTAATCTAGGAGATGCAGGCCATTTTGTAACGACTGTGTTGCAGTGCAGATGCTGCTGCAGGAATGTGTAAGAGTATCCCAGCCACCTTCAATCTAGATGGGTCAAGGGCCAGTATTTGATTATGCATGATTACCCAGAGCAGAGGGTAAAGACGGAACAACTATTTGCTATCTTTTCCAGGACACAAATCAAGTGGTATTAGATTAAGCTATCAGGTGGTGTGATCAAACCCAACAAAAAGGGAGACAGTGTATTCGAAAACATACAATAAAGCAGTGTAACCTGTACTGTGGGATTATGTGCATGATAAAACTGCATGTAGGATCAAAATTTGGAAATCTGTATTTTGTGGAAGAAAGGTTACATTATGGGATCTTACACACAGATAGCAACTGACTCAGGAAGTCTCTAGTCTGCAAATTGATAGTAAATTTCTGACTGCCTTAATTTTTCCTTTGCTCTTTTGCAGGCATCCACATTTGAGCACTCTTGGAATAAATGGAATAAGATAATGTGCTGGATGGCAGCTTTATATAGGTAGGATGAGCACAAGCTGGAAAAAGTCTTTCCTTCGGGGGAGTTATGGGCAGGGAGGAATTCAGAGGCACTGAAGCTGCACTGGGGCAGCAACTAGAATTTGTGGCAGTATTCTGGTGAGTAGAAGGCTTCTAGAGACAATGGTGTGGGATGACAAGAGAACTAAGGGCCTTAGATCATAGCCATGGGCTGTTAGCCTCCAAAAAAACAAAACAAAAAAAAAAGGTAAAAAGCTCTGTAAAATGTCCTGGAGCTCCAGATAGATGGAAAAAATGAGGCCTGAAGGCTACTGCAGTGCTGTAAGAACTATCATTAAATGAACTGGCTGCCTGGAATTATACTAGCATTTTATATGAAACTTACTCTCAATTGCTCAGCTGGGACCTGAAAGCTGTCACCTGACTGATGGGACTTTAACTAGTGAAATTGCAGGGGAGGACTGAGAATGATTTTTTGAAAAAATGCTGTATTTTTAGAAGTCTCTGCAACAGAATTTACATGAATATTATATGCAGTATTACTCTGAAGAATAGACAGCAAGTGGAATGATCAATGGCTTACCATGAGAGAGTCATACTGCACTAATGTACTCTGCAAATGATGAGATCAGTTCTTTTGCTACTAAGATGGTCATTTTAAAGGTCAGGCTGCTCAGCAGGAGAGGTAGTGTCTGCAAACAGCACATGTGCTGTATTTGAATCAGGGTGGAATGTTTGCCCCTCTACTCAGCCCTGGTGTGGCCACATCTGTAGTGCTGTGTCCAGTTCTGGACTCCACAGTACAAAAGAGACAGGAAGATCCTAGAGCAGGTCTAGTGGAGAGCTGCTTGGGGGTCTGGAGAATCTCTCCTACAAGGAAAGGGTGAGGGAGCTGGGCCTGTTCAGCCTCGAGAAGAAGTGATTAAGAGGGAACGTCATTAATGTGCACAGTTATCTAAAAGGTGGGTGTTAATAGGATGGACACAGGCTCTTCTTGGTAGTGCCAAGCAATAGGAAAAGTGACAACAGGCAGAAACAAGTGCACAGGAAGTTCCATCTAAACACAAGGAAGAATTTCTTTACTGTGCAGGTGACCAAGTGCTCGAACAGATTGCCCAAATTTGTAGTGGAGTCTCCCTCACTGGAGATATTCAAGAACAGTCTGGATGCAATTCTGAGCTGTATACTCTGGGATGACCTGCTTGAGCAGGGTGGTTGGACCAGACGACCCACTGTGGTTCCTTCCAACCTGACCTATTCTGTGATTTTGTGATTCTGTGACTGCAAATGGGTGTTTTGCTTCTTGAAGAATAAACTTCTGTAAATGTGGTCACATCCCCTAGCATTTGTCTCTTGTTCTAAAACAAATAAACAGATATTCAAACATCCTGAAGGAAGGACTTGAGAAGAAAACATATTTGAAGAATTTTGGGATCCTCAAAGCCAAGTGTATTAGGATCATTATTATTACTGGAGCACAAGTCTAATTGGAGCATTAAATTTTGCTGTGGGCAGTAAATTCACTATTGCTATAAAATGATTAACAGTCTCACAGGTGCCATGATAACTGACAGATTTATTCATATCTAACATTGACATGATCCATCTTTGCATTCCTGTCTTTGCCATTTAATTTATCATTTTCTTCAATCAATAACAATATATTAAATTTTAAATAATATGTATTTACTGATTAAACCTACAATTTCTTTTCATATTTTAACTCTTTAATTATTTAATTTTAACTATTATGTCCTAATAATATCCACTAAATTGGAAAATCGTGCACTCATTTTTAAAGAGTTGTTGTCACAAGGCCGTGTCATGTAGGCTCAGAATAAGGTCTGTTTAGCTTGCTGTTTCCTATTTTGATGGTAGCTCATAGTGCTTAGAGGGAGAACAAGAATCAGGGCAGGCGCAGAACAATGCTCCTTTGAAACCTCCCAGTTTAAGGCATTTAACAGGGCAGACTTTCAGAGCCAGGGGCTGTTATTTGTCCACTGTGTTTAAAAGCTTCTAGTGGACCTGTCTTCTGTGATTTTTGTCTAGTTCTTTTTTTGAGCATGTTCAGCCTTTTGGCCTCAACAGCTTACTGTGTCAATGAGTTAGACAGTTTATTATGTAATGTGGGTTTAAATTTGGGACCTGGAAATTTCATTAAATGCCCTCCAGTTTCTGGATTGTGAGGAAATACGTACTGAATTCTCATCCTCATTTTCTATGACTGCCACCAAAATCACTGGGAAGCAAGGATTCTTCTGGGGTTTGAAGGAGAATTACAATGTAACTAAATAAGAAAAGCATCCAATTTTATCTACTAACACAAAACATTTACAAAAATAACTGATCCCAAGAAATACGGTCAAAAGATTTTCTGTCCTGTGTTACAGTTCTGTAGTTAGAATGGGGTAAAAACTGTAATGCCTGTAACACTTGACTTCTGGGAAAAGAATGATCATGGCTTCAGTATGTTTACTAACAAGTGTGGTTCTGTAACGTGTCCTATGCAGATAACCTGCTTTAAATGCATGAAAAGATAAAAATTAAGGGATGCATCAGTAGACATTGAAAGAAACCTGTGAGAAATGAGCTGATATTGGAATGAATTCCAGTCCTATGGTGACAGAAGATATTAAAATGTATTTAGAAAGAAAGAAACAATTTCCTGCCAGGCTGTTTCCTCTTTCTAAGGATCTGGATGTGTCCCTGTTTTTCGAAAAATATAGTCTCTTTCTAACTCCATAGTGGAGATGGCAGCACAACTGAGGAGGACAATTGAAGGGCTTTGTAACCCTGTATCTTCTAAACAACTTTGTTGCCAAATGTGCAAAATGTTGATGGATTTCTTGAACATTTGTATTTTTCCTGTATTTCCCAAATTTGGGTAAGCATGTCTTCACACAGCCTCAGAGGAAGCTTTCACCAGTTTAATAGTCTTTATCTGTAATGTGGAATTCTCTAATAGCTCATAATATAGCATGAACAGTGTAAGTGTAATTTATAGAGAGAAACCAAGAGTGCTCTAGCAAGGCACCACAGAGGGAAAGTTGCTTTTCCCATGTGATAGATCATGGCAAGAGTTTGAGCTGGATGGTGTGCCAGTACCAAACTGAGAGTTTGTCTTTTCTGTGCTGCTGAGTGAGCCCTTCTCCCCTTCCCGTTCTTGTCCTTCCATCTAGACAATGTTTGATTTGGAAAAAAATAGGAATAAAAGCCAGAAGGTATAAACATTTAGGAAGGGAAGTTTGGTAAAAAGATTGGCTGAACCAGGATGAGAAGTCTGTTCCTTCCTGTGACTGCAACAAAGCACAAAGTCTCTGAGGCACTTTTGGTCAGGGGCAACATGGGCTGTTCCATAAGGGCAGGGATTGTGGTATGATGTTCCTGCCTGCCCAGCAGAGCCAAGCATTGCGCAGTGGGGAGCAGTCCCATCCTGCAATTCTCATTGAGCAGAATAGGCCTGGCAAAAATAAAGTCAGACATGGTCCAGATCGACGGGCAAGCACAAAGTGAGAAGCTCCCAGGTGGGAAGACAAGTGGGTCAGGATCAGGAGTGCCAGTCAATGGGCTGTGTGGCCAGTCACAGGTGTGACTACCATCCAGATGTGACATAGCCCACATGGAGCCCAGTTTCAAGAATAATGGCTAAAAGCAGCTCCTAAGGAAGAGGGGAGCCCTTGCTGAGGTGTTCTCAGAAAGCTTTTTCTTCACAACTCTTGCCTCGCACAGCCAGCTGCACACTTAGAAGGGGAGAGTGCACTCAAGGCCTTGATACACCATCAGCAAATGTATGAAAATGTCATTGTTAGAACCCGTTTTCCTATTTTTTTCTTACAATTAGAACTACAAAGTTGGTCTCAATCCAGAGATGCTTGCCAGCTCTGGCTGTCTGCTCAGAGATTTTTGCTGTTAAAGATAAAAGCCCCACTGATGATTCAACGTAACCACATTGCCACCTAATTTAACACAGATTGTGCTTTTAAATTCAGTGGAACATTACCAGCTTAAGTTCAATTCCTTCAAGGTCACAGGTTATGGGAGGTGACCCTGCCCCTCTACTCAACCCAAGTGAGGCTGCTTCTGGAGTGCTGTGCCCAGTTCTGGACTCATCACAAGAGAGACATGGACTTCATGAAGTGAGTGCAGTGGAGAGCAACAAAGATGATTAAAGAACAAGAGCATCTCAAGAGGAAAGGCTGATGGAGCTGGGCCTGTTTAGTCTGGAGAAGAGAGGACCAAGAGGGAATCTCATCAATATCTGTAAGTATCTGAAGAGAGGGTATCAGGGCTATGGATCCAAGCTCTTCTCAGTGGTGCCAAGTAATAGGAAAGAGACAACAGGCAGAAACTGATGCACAGGAAGTTCCACCAGAATATGAGCAAGAACTGCTTTACAGTGCAGTGCCTACACACTGGAACAGGTTGCCCAGAGAGGTTGTGGCATCTCCCTCATTGGAGATATTCAAGAACTGTCTGGACACAATTCTTTGCAATGTCCTTTAGGGTGACCCTGCTTGAGCAGGTAGGTTGGACCAGATGACCCACTGTTGTCCCTTCCAACTTCACTCATTCTGTAATTCTATGGTTTTGTTATATCATCTCATATTTAATCATGTGATGACATATTTTTTTTCTCTTAGGCTCTAGCTCATCCACTATGCTGTATGGATGGCTCTATAGCAGAATAGTTGCTGCAAAGTAAAGATACTTTACCTTTTAATTTTTGTACACCATTATGAAGCACATAAAGGAATAACATTTTAATTGGTATTTATAATTTATCATTTGTCATCTTTGTGTACCGGCTCAGCTTCATTTATTGCTCTAGTAATTCAAGTGTTGCTTACATCAAACATGGAGGACATCCAATGAGGGAAGGGCTCACAGAAATAAAAAAGTTATTGGTAGATTAGAGCAGTTGTCTCCTGTGTAAGAAAATTCTTCCTGTTGTGACAAGCTTAACTTGTTCCTGTTAACTATAAGCCAGAGTTTCAAAGAAAGTGCTAAACATACACAGCGGCTACTGGGTCCATTGGAAACTGAGACTCAGGCACGGAAACAACTGTAAGAATGATAAGTACCCTGAAAAAACAGATACTAATCATCTCTAGGTAACACTCTTACGTTTTACTTGCCAAACTCTAAATTGGGTTAAGCCCTGCTGTCTTTAAAACATCAGCACTTTTCCTGTCAGTAGAAATATGAAGGTAAATTCTGTTTTTCTCAAGCATTCAGACATTGTAGTGAACATAATTTAAAAAAACATCATAACAAAGCTAGTAATTTTCTATTTAGACCACAATCAACTATTTTATGCACTTATTACAACAAACAGGACTGAGTAATCCTTTTGCAGCCCCTTGTATAACCTGATGATTTATTACTAGTGGAGACCATACCACAAATCAGCCCCAGGGCCTTCAGGTTGTTATTAAAACCCTGGAGAGCACCTGCTTCTAACTTCTGATGAAAAACATTAGCACATTTTGTTTGCCTTTGATGGACATAGCAATGTTAGACTTTCTCCATTCTCCTAATCTGATTTTCATGTAACATATTTGCCACCCAGAACATGCTTTCCCCTGCCCCCAACTAATGAGTAGAAGCAGAGCACCAACCAGAGGCTTCAAAAGAAGGCTTCTGATAACATGCACAGCCATTACTGCCTGAATTCAGAAGAACAGCTTGTATACGTCTTACATTTTTAGGATCAATATACTTTGAACTCCATCTTTGACAACAGAAGTTTGGTTTGACTTGTTGTGACCTTTTCTGTGTTAGGGTGAAGTGTCCTTGAGAATTCTGTGTTATCAAACCTGTTCAAGCTCTGCCTTCATGATTTCATAATGAAATCTAAAGAAATATCGAGAGGAAATCAGGTCTGTGTTGAGCACAGATAACTTAATAATTTCTTTATCTTCTTTAAGTCCTACCTCTAGCATGGAAGCTTAATTTTTTGTCTGACATTATGCCCTACTTTAAATTAGATCTAACATAACTTCTTGAAACTTGGGATGTTTGCCACCTTCCAGTCAGTTCGGAGCTCTCTGGATTCCCAAGCCTGCTCAGAAATCACTGAGGTTTTGCAGTGACATCAGCTATCTCTTTGAGGATTCTTGGATGAATTCCATCAGGCCCCATAGATTTGTAGGGATCCAGCTGGACCAGCAGATCTCACACAATTTCAGAGTCAGCTGGAAGTTGATCATTTTCACAGTCGCATTCCTCCAGCTCAGGGCAATGAGACCCCCTTGGTCCATCGTCTGTGTTGAAGACAGAGGAAAAAAATGCATTAAACACCTCTGTGTTGAATAATTTGACAGTAAAACTTAATTAATATAATGTAAAAATCAAAGTTAACTATTTACTTGCTTATCTTTTTACTAAAACCAGTTTACTTGCTTGCACACAATTCCCCTTCTACGCTAAACAGGTGACACAGGCTGTCACAAGGCAACACTTCTTAATAAGAATTAGAATTCTACAAGGCAAAGTTTCACTACATAAATAAAAGTAATATAATTTAGTTATTTAAGCATGAATTAAGTCTATTTTGAATTCTTTAAATGTGTTCTTCAAAGCTGAGACGTTTTCTATAGTAAGACAGACATAAAATTCTATGTTCATCTCCTCTGAATATTTAAATATCTGTAACTCAGTTTTGATATCAGGCATATCCATGTAATTTGGCTTTTTTTTATTCTTAAAATTGTATAAAATATATAAAATCAGTAAATATTTGTTCATCTATCTGTTGTATTAAGACATGGTCTAGATATTAATGAAATAGATGATGAAGAGAAGAGTGGAATTTCAGTACCATATAAAGGACCACGAACTACTGCTGAAGGTCACTGGGTTAAGTTTGTTCATCTTCTAAATTGAAGCAAACCTTTATGTGGAAAATTACACTGAGCTTCTAAATGGAAAGGAATCATCAGCATGCATCACGTTTCTTTGGTTTTTTTTGTTTATTAACTGGTCACAGTTTTGAGCTCATTTTGAGCTCATTTAGCTCGCTGCTGTTTCTGCTCCTTATGACTTCTAGGTGTTATATTTTGTAGGCTGGGAACCATGAACATCTCACAGTCTTGTTCTTACTAAGAATGTCAGACGAAATAGGAACTTCACAGGAGTGCAAACCTAACAGAGCAGAGAAACAAGGCTAATATGGAAAAGCAGCAAGGAGCAGATAGAGAAAGAAAATCCCCACTAGTGTAATGCAGTAATTTGTGCTTGTGTGCATTGAGCTTATGCTCCTAGAGTTGAACATTATGGTGTGTTACAGAGAAACAGTGTTGCTGCGTCTTAGTCACAGCAAGATCAGAGATATCTACATCTTTTGTTATCATGCCCATGTAGTATCTTGCATCATTTATCCTTTCAATAGAAATGTGATCCAGGTTATAAAATGTCCAAAGTTTTGTGTATTTTTTCATTCTCATGTAGCTGTAAAAGTCCCAGTAATGAATCATTTGAGGACTGATGTTAAATAACTAAGAGATGTCTTAGGTGTCGAGTCCCCATCCAGAGAGTGAATAGTTTTGAAATTTGCCAGTGTGAATATAGCTAACTATTTCACTGAAGGTCCTTTGCGTTAAAATCCTTTTAACGGCTTTTGATCCCATAGGTCTAAACTGCTCTCTGAATTTCCTCAATGACTTAAATGTCTCCCTGACATCTCCAATATCTTCTGACCTTGGTAAAGTAGTTATTCTTTTACACTCCAGAGAATCTTCTATTTTAAAACTAGAGGGAGAGAGGGTAAAATAAGGCTCAATGATTTTCTTATTTCTAGACATGCCATTCCACTTACTTCTGTGTAACTGTATTAATATACACCTGGGAGAGACGCATGGTTTGCCACCAGTGGCAGAAATCATAAGAAATGCTCACTGAATTGTTTGTGCAGAGAATAATTTACTGTAATAGGTCTTAGGTGAGAGGTCTGGGGCCTTGCTGGAGAAGTTAGATTTTATTCAAAGCTGAATATCAGATCCTTTCCTGAAGGCTTCTTTGTAATGATGAATCTGACCGAGATACGAAGCATGAGGAGAAGCTTGTAGGTGGGAGAAACAACTCTGTAAAATATGATCTCAGGCTCAAAGGATTTCTCTGGGTAGCCAGATTTACACACTGATTTTTAAAAACGTATGCCTATGAATCCAGAACTGGTCCAACCTATGCCAGACTCTGAGTTTAATTGGAATCTATACATTAAGTTGAATAAAATTCAGAGCAACCTTAGAAGCACATAAATGTTTTTGATGATTTGGTTGTAACACAGACCTTTTAATGTAATTTTGTTCAAATAAATGGAGGGACAGGTGAAAATGCTCTGTTAAGCAAAATACTTCCAGTAATAGACCAAGAAAAACCTAATATCCAAGACAGCTCAACAAAGGCTGTCTGCAACTATTATTTTGGTTTAAGGTATTTTTAGTTAGTTAGGAACATTAAAAAAAAAACAAGTGTAGAGGGGATTCCCATGATCCCCTGAAATGTCACAAAGGAAGTATGAAGAGGGGCTTAAACCACTGCAAGGCATATCCCACCTTGTTATTCAGTAGGCAAGGACAAGCCAAAGTTAAACAAACAGAAATAACTAAATGCTTTTTCTGAGCTAGACTGATTTTTCACCATATGTCAGAAATAAACTACAGAAATTCGTTCTGGCGCTTCTGATTATGTTGTGTTGCTACTTCTCCAGTATTCAAATGACTAAGTGAATGTCATAAACAAAACCTATTTACACACAGAAAAAAATAAAATGATTGTTCTCTTTTTTTTTCTCCAAATAATCACTTCACATGCCTGCAGAGTATCCCATAGATACTTCATACCATTAGAAAGATCACTGTATTCTTTGTAAATATATAAATAAAAACATTAAGATGGGGTGGAGGTGTGAAACTAAGACCTGTGTGTTTTCTTTCATGCCATTTTTCAAGATAAAGGAAAGTAAGACTCTTCCAGTGATACCAGTAGGAAGCTGTTGCAAAGGAGGGTTGAGATACAGTAATGAAAATATCCTATTGCATTAAGTGAGCTGACTTTATTTTTTTTTTTTTAATGATGTTCTATATGTCATTATTTGGTAAGAAACTCAGGGGAAGAAAGATCAACTAGTCCAAGGCTTAGAGAAGAATTATGGCTCTGGGACAAAAATATTCAGGATTTTAGGCTTCATGGCTTAGTGGCCAGATTTGAAAAATACTTAGAGACAGAGAGATGCAAGTAGGCTCTTTAATCCCTAATTGAAATAAGCTAAAATAGACTTCCAGGAATATTTGAAAACTCCCATAGGTGTCAGTGCCTTAACTAGAACTACGTAAATGGCTGAGTTCTTTTTCAGATTTACTCAGGCACTTAACAGTCCTACCACTTGGTCCACTTTTTCCTAGATATGTAGCAAAATAGCTAGATGTATCATTGAACCACTTTGAAAGATAATATGCTTTTATGAAAAACTCATGGGCTACATTCAGTAGAGAAGAGGCTGGCTTATCTTCAGAAATGTGGACTTAGTACACAAGCAGGAACATGTTAATGTAGTTTCTTGCCAGGGTAGGCTTAAATAAGTTGCTTCCCATACAAAGAAAAGGGTCCTGGAAAACAGAATAATATTTTATCAGCTGGAAACGCTTAGTTATACTGCACTCAAAGGCCTAATGAGTTTTTAGGTGGAAATTTCACAAAGCAAAGGTAAAAAAAATATATCTGTAAAGATCTGTGTATTATGGAAATTAATGAAACTGCCAGACTGCTAGATGATAATACTCTGCATTATACTTTATCAATTATTAGTCTTAAGACCTTATTTCCCCTTATACAACAGGTTTGTGCATGGTCATTGTGAACTGTCTTCTGTGAGGAAGAATGAATTAATAACGGGATTAGTATAAACTGGATCAAAACGGCAACAGTTGGAACTTGTTAATTTAGTCAAATAATTAAAAGCAAAGTGTCTCTGCCTCAGTCTGCTTGGGGAATTTTGTTTCTATTTACAGAGTAAATAGTCTGACTACAGTAGGTATTGTCTCCAAGTAGAAACCAGACTATACTGTGTAAACAGTGAGTTGCCAAATAGTTGATGGCAGATAACCAACTGCACTGGACTTGCCCGGCACATTTGTTAGACTGTATATTTGGAATGGAATTCTTGATGTAGCACTTTGCACGTGGCTTGTTTGGACTGAAAGTGTGATTGCACAGCTACACAATGACTTGACTGGTCATTTTAAGGGCAGATGGGAGGGATTTAGGCTTTTCTACATTTTCATCTGAAAGAGTTGGATTATGGAAACATCAAAAAACTTTCACTTGGAAGTGCTATACCAGTCCTGCCCTATCCTGAAGTCTTTTCCTCAAAAGGGATAGGTACTGGTAGCCCGAAAGGCAGATCTTTGGTGGTGATACCTGGGAGGAATGAAGCCCTCCACTCCATGGAAAGGAAGGAAATGGCTAAGAAATTCAGACATTTCCCCAGTGGTTTTTAATATTTATTTATTTATTTATTTATTTGGGGTTGGGTTGGGTTTTGTTTGTTTGTTTCATTTTTTCCTGGGAGAGAGGACAACACTGTTAGAATTTGGTAAAGGTATTTAAATGTTGATTTTCACCATAATGGAGGTCAGCAGAATGTAACCAACACAAGGATAAGTTCAATCAACATGTCCTTTTGAATACCCTGTGACAGTGAAATTGCAAAAGGGCCATGTAGATATCCATAAAGGGACCTTATAAGAAGAAAGGTGACAGGGAGAGGAATAAAGTATCATTCCTCAAGACTGCTGGAAGAGTTCTTAATATTTTCTTTGTTGAACTTTTTCAGAATACCAAAAAGCAAATAGAAACCTTTTAATTTAAGTCGGGTTTTAGGTAAATGTTCTATTTAGTAGTTCTATTCAGTGATATCTATTTTATTCACAGTAGGTCATCAATTCATTCTTTAAAGTACACAATAACTATATATCCCATGCAAAAGACAGTATATTGGAGAAAGAAAAGCATTTATATAATAAGAGCCTGTGAGAAACATAGGTAAAATTTCAGGATGACTTAAATCATCCCTTTGCAACATATGTACATATCTCATGATGAGAATTAAGGTTACATGCTATTGCGTGCATGTAGTAAAACTGTGAAGGTAGGAAACAGGTATATCATAAATCATCAGTGTGGAAGAAGATCCTAGCCTGTAAGTGAAAATGAATTAGAGGCAGCAGAATGTCTTTTGCTATGGCACCATTTCAGATTCAGTATTTTTCCTGTCTCAAAGTAAAAAAATGGTACATTTTATAGCTACCTCTGACAATAGTACATTAACAGAGAATGTGTCCAACTGGAGAATTTGACACACATAGTAAACTGATAAAGTAAATTGGAAGCATAAGGCAATTTGTAATCTGAATATGAAGTAATTTTAATCTTGATTTCCCGTCTTTAAGCACAGGTACTTTTCTTGGAAAATGATGTTTGGCAAAAACGTGTTTTTCTGCAATAACAATTTCCATTACTTTTCTTCACACATTGATTTAACCATCATATCAAGAATAAGGACTGTAACTGAAAAGTCAAAATAAGCATTTATCAAAATTTGCATTAAGGTTTTATAAATTATGCTCAACAGGTCATTAACAGACCCAGCAGAAATTTAATAATGTGCCATTAAGGAGTCCTAGAAATCCATGCATAATTTATAACAATACATTGCTTATAACTGACTATAGTGCATATTATCAATGACTGTGACATGCTGAGGACTGTTATTAAGAATCTCTTAGTTATTCATAAATTATTTGTAAATGGGATAATAGATGATACATGCCTAAAACTTTTTTTATTCCCAATGACATCATCTACTTCATGATGAGCCAATTTCTGACTGCTAGTGTTGCTCCTTTTGTGTGAGTAGATTTTTGAACACACAGTGCTGTGTAATATGGTTTTAGCTGAAAGGTTGATTATAAATATATAGCGTGTTTTCAACTATAGTCAGAGGTTTCTAATACTCAAAGGAAATCTTTTTCTGTGAAATCAATTTATATGATCTCTTGTACATTGTGGGGGTGATATGAAACAGTAGGTACTGTTTTAATTGCTGCAAAGTGGCTGGCAGAATTATGCACAACACTGATACAGATTTTGTGCATCTCTGCAGCAAGATATTTATCATCGTCATTCTCCAAAATGATGACCTAATATCTTCAGCCTAGAGCACTCAGATCATTCAATGAGGACAATTTATGTAGTTTTTCCTCTTTTGGTTTACTCCTCACTGTCTTTGTATAGTAGGACTTCCTGACCTTGTCTTTCCTCTGTTCTCATTATGACCACTATCACCTCCCCCAGCTTTCTCTGTTGACTTCTTCTAGTTCCTCTCCCTGGTTGGTAATTTCAGACCCCAGAAGCTGAAGAAAAGAAACTTGCCCTCCACCTTTTAACCACCACCCCCCACCCCAAAAAAAAATCAAAACCCAACCAAACAAAAAAACAAACAAAACCCCAAAATACCAAAACCTCAAAAGCCCTGACTTGAAGCAGTTGTAGCGATGTCATTTCAATGTGAACCTGAGAATGAGGACTCAGTTAATACTGAAGTCCCTTTAATACTAAATACTAAAGGGAGAAATGATATTTAGTCACAGTGGACTGTCTTTCATCTGCTAGTGAAGTAAAGGAGTCCATCGGTAAAGGAGTCAACAGATCACTAGGAAAATCCAGAGGAAGGTAATTTTTCTAGGGATCAAAGGTAAATCCTAGTCCCTGAGTGGGGTTTTTTGTGAGTAGGTAGAGGAAAAAATTATGGAGAAATTATTATTGAAAAAATAGATAGTCTAGTCATACTTGTCTAACCTTAAATTTTACTAAACCCTAATTTAGGTAAGTTTTCTTCTTAAGTTAAATGCAACAAACTGAGCCAATCTCTAGTCTTTTAGAAAAACACAGGATTCTGATATATACCCACCACTAATGTCCATTTCAGGCATTACTGCTTGGCACAAGCACTGCCTTTGTGCTGCCATTACTGTTCCATGTGCACCCTCAGCATAAACCAATATGTATTTCCACTTTCCATGCTCCAATTTCTAATCGTTGTTTTAGAGCAGCTCACCTTCACAGGTGATTTAAGCAAAGTTCCAGGAGTGACCGAAGCATAGACGCAATCACTTTCTGTGGTTGTTTTTTGCCTTAGGCAATGGACTGGACAGATGTGATCAACAATGCTTAGCTGCCACCACTAAATCCATGGCCTGTCCTTGATCCAGTGTATGGAATGGCCTTGCTGCTCCAGTTATGCCTTGGAAGCTCCTCCTTTCTTAGATAAATCAGAGCCCATGCATACCCCTTTTAAATTCCAACACGTGGCGTTCAAAATGATGGTTACGCATCCTATTTGGAAGAATGATTAGGAGACAGAGGTTGTGGAGAGTTTTTAACTATTTGAGTTTCCTGTGGGGAATGACTCTCAGATTTCAGCATTTGAGAGTGTGAGCATTTGTTATTTCAAATGCAGGCCCAGATCCCTTCAAAAGGATTTGGCATCCAGCCCATGAGCTGTGCAAGGTCAAGGTGACAGGGAGGCAAAATAATCTTGTGGGCTAAATACTTACCTTATTTCTATTTTTTTTTCATGCCCGGAAAGCAACAAGACAAACTTGTGAATTATCTGTTAAACTGAAGAACAAGCAATTTGTATTTCCAGACCTGCTTTTAAAATGGCACGTGTTACAACCTTAGTTAATTTTCTCCAGAAAATAATCAATTTCACCTGACAAGGGGGCTAATACATGAGCTTGTAATGAAGGTTCTGGAAGACAGAGACGTTAGTGGCAGTCACAAGAAGTGATGTTACCATGACTTGTGGTTTCTGGGCTTGACTTTGAGAGTCTCTTCCTCTGTGTACCCCCTCCACATACACCAGCAGGAGCTGTGTCACTGTCTCATTTCCTGTAACATATGCTCTTGTGTAGTGCACTTTCCTCAAATAACCTTCAAAATACTTGTTGTCTTCTGTCTTCTTTCCTACTTTCTCTTTCTCTGCCTCCCTCTCCTTTCGCTCTTAGGACTGATGTGAAAATTGTCAGAGTAGGAACTAAAATAACATTTTTGTTAAATTTGTAAGAGTTAGATAAGGTGACAGATCCAGTCAGGCATCATTTAGGCATCATTTGAAGTTTGCTTACTACACACCTCAAACAATGTGTACCAAGAAATCAGTAGGCAACTTAGGTATTTAAATGAAAATGAGAGCTCTGAGAAAAGGCTTTGGTTAGTGTTTGATCTGTCCGTTTAAAATTCTAATTTCTTGTGAATTATCAATTTGATACCAATCACGGCAGTATAGAAGAAAGTTTTCTTTTTTTTTTTAATGTATGTTTTTTATAACATTTATTTACAAACATTTGGATTTCTTATTCCAAATATAATGCTCTTTCCACATTTTCAAAGAGTAACATGTTGCTTAGTTTGTAGGATTTCTGCTAAATTCAGTGTGAGTTGGGCAACTGACATAATGAACAAGTGTTGTATGAACAAATTCTTTATTAAAAGGGTGTTTTGTCTTTTTTTTTTTAATGGAAAGCTGTTCCTAAGAGAGTCTTGAAATAGAAAATCTACCAAGACCTGACATCCACTAGTTTGTTATAAAATGTGTTGATTATTTTTTTCAATCTTATAAATATGACCATTCTTAGGTTTACAGCTTTATGCTGGATAGAGGTATGTAGAGATATAGCACTGTGGAAAGGATCAGAAAATAAAAGATCGTGAAAAATCTAAAGATTCATTTGTATGGCAGTATAATAAATGGTAATGTTTGAAGACTTAATAGTAGTATGTCCAAAGAGCTGACAGCTAATATTGGAAGTGGTGCTAACTGTCTTAACCTGGTTTCAATTCTTGGGGTAGATAAGGACAACTGAGTTTTAGAGCAGTTTGAATTTTGGTTGTCTTTTTTTTCCTGATACATTCCTCTATACCCATACCATAGTTAAGGAATAGTATTCTCCAATTTAGTACTCCTACAAAACCCATGGTGCTGCTTGTTTCCTCCTCCCTCTCCAACTGCAAGTATAAAAGGCAGAGATCACAGGTTGAGATGAAAACAATTTACTGGAAGCATCAAGGAGATAAGAAAATGAACAATAACAGCAACAATATTAATAACAGAGGTATACAAAATAAGATAATTATTCACATGCAAAATTGCTCACTGCAGACCCTGTGACAATAAACAAATACTGTATGCCTCTCCCCACCATGTTTTCCCAAATGGAAGGAATGATCTTCTCCCCAAAGCAAGAGACAATCCCTTTTCTCCACCCCAGCAATGATGTGAAGTGGTATTGAATAATATTAGAATCCTGGCTATTGCAAAAAAATTAACGCTGTCCTGGCCAACACCAGCATACCATATCTAGGTATATATTATTAACAGTCTTCTCTTGGTTTCAGGAAGATGGGTAAAGAATAGTAACAGTGGATCCAAATTTTCCTTGAAAACTGAGGAATATTTATATCACAACAAATTTAAAACAAGATAGTTCGCAAATTAGAAATATAATAGCTATAGGACTGCTAGCATAAAATCAGGGACAAGAAAAGAATGTCTGCTATTCCAAACTGTTTCCAGTTTTATTAGTGAATTAATGTGAAACATTGCTCTCCTGATTTTCTGTTTCTGCAGGATCTGACTATATGCTCTTAAGGCACAAAATACCTTGATGTGCTATGATGTGGATATTATGATTTCCCTAGTGGAGCTGGTTGATAACCAAAATTAGCTATGAACGATGGATAAAGTTCATTGTTTTATTGAGATGGGGGACACAGTCTTTGCAATACTCAGTTCAAGATGACACAGAGGAGAGAAGAGCAGATGGACCGTGCCTTGTTCAGAAACATAGCTGGCCTGAACCAGAATGTTGCTCAGCTTCCTAGGGATTTAGTTACCTCCATTAGCTAGAAGATCTGCTTAAAGACCTATTAAAACATTTTGTGCTCTGCTATATGACTTCAGGATTGTTATCTAAAGTGACATTTCTTTGGTCTTAAATCAGACTGTCCAGCAGCAGTGCCATCTTTCAGCCTTCTGCATCAGAGAAATCTCAAGGCAGTACTGGAGGAAACCCTGAATTACTTTGTAAGTAGGCCTGGAGATGGTTAGATTTATTTGGTGTAAACCTTACACATTTCTAATTCAGAAAAGTCTGAATAATGAATAATAAGAACAGATCACAGTTTAACCTTCCTATTTGCTTCAGCCTCAGGAGGTAATTAGACACACTTGCATGGAGGCAACAAAAACGTAGTGTTTACACCCTGAAAGCTGACACAGCATTACTTTTACTTCTAGGCTTAACATGAACATAATCACTTGTGGTTTACCAACATAAAATAGGTCAAGGAGAGAAGCATAATTAATTACATGCCTTTTCTATAGTGAATCCCCAAACCCCGTGGCTGAATGAATTCCACTAGATATATACACCTTTTTTTCCTAGATTTAGCCTCATTTTTTATCAACAGACAGGACTCAGATTTCCTCATCTCTCTAGTTTGATTATGGCCATCCACACTGTCTTCACCTGCTCTGTCTACTAAGATTTATTTTCTTTATCCATTTTGTGACAGGTACATAATTTGCTTTAGCTTTTTATTCTTCAGAACTGAAATCAAATTTTGATCTATATGTTATTGTGCTTCCCTAACAACACTTATATCATTGTAACATTGCCGTTATTTTAATCAAACACAGAAGGCATGTAAGAATTTAAAGGTGAAAGTGTTTCCTTGGGCATTCTCTGAAAAGAGGGAACAGTTGCACAGTAGCATAAAGACTCTCTCTCCCTTGCAGTATCAGATATCAATATCTTGCTTCTCAATGTGCTCACTTGCACCTGAAGGCTTCAGTGTGTTGGAGGTAGTTAAAAACTCCCTCTCTACCTTAACCCCCGCCAGCAGCCCAGCTATGCTGAACCTGGAGCTGAGGGAGGGCACCTGAGTGACCAGGCAAGCAGTCAGGTTTCACCTCCTGCAAGAAGGACAGCCACCTTTGTGATATGGTGCTGCCACATGGCAGAGAAAAGTAAGGGTTAACTCACCCTTTCTCTCTACTAGAGTAGTTAACTCTACTTTTTTTCTAAATAGTTTCCCTTTTCTTCTGCTGCTGCCTCTGCCTCAAGGGCAGGAGTCAGGGAGCTGGTGGAGACTCCCCTGCTGCTCAACCTGGTGCCTCTGTAAGAAAGGGACAGTGGGGCACCTTTGTCCCTTACACACAACTGTGTCTGTACCACACAGAACAAAAGCATCCAGCTGTTTACAAGCTGTTGTGTGCCAGCATATATATGTCTGTGCCTATATGTGGCCTTCTGCTCGTGCTTTGCAGTTACCCTCTCCTTGGGGCTCTTTGCTGTGTGCCCAGGAATGCATTCATACTTGGGTTGCCCGTGTCTGGTGCTTAGTGTGGCATGTACAAAAGGTCCATTTCAGTGAATGCCTTCCAGGCCTTGGTGTTTTCTGCAGAGTTAGATGAGTGCCATGGAATTACCCCCAGTGTTCTGCCCCTTCTGCTCATAAGAAATGATCAAAAAATGTTCACAAAACACAATCTTTTTTCATTAACGCACACAATTTTTTGGAATGTTTCAACTGGCTCCACTCCAATGAGTTCTCATCTGTTGTAATTTCTCCTCCTGGGCAGGAGAAAACCAAAAAGCCAGTCTTTAGACTGGGAGCCAATGCATTAATTTGTAAGTTTTCCAAGTATTGGGTGTTGCAAGACAAAGAGATTTTGTAATAGTTCTGGACATTGTATAGTCTTTATGAGCAACCCCTCTTGTTAGAATTATTACTTCCAGAACTCATCTAGAGAATTAAAAGCTTCAGTTTTCTCTGTATAAACAGAAACCTCACTGCTGGAGAAATGATCTTACGAAACAGCTCCAAGCTCTTAGTTCCTATTTTTACCACCAAATTTGCCTGCAGCTGCCAGTTTGAATTACTTCCATCTTTTTCTCTGCTTAGAACAACCAAGGGAGTAGAGAAAAGAGGAGGATCTTTAGAGATTTTGATTCTTTAAGATGCAGTAAGAATTTGTAGAATGTAGCTGAAAGCTTGATAAAAACAGAGCCAGAATGCATAGAACAATTAATTCCTACATTTTTTCGTGCTGGTTCCTTCCTTTTCATTGTGTAACCAACTGTCTTATTACTATTGCAGTATAGATCTGTAGGCAATCTAGGACAGAAATGCAAGTTAGTTATCTTATGCATCACTGATTTTTACAGGGTTGAAAAGTTCACAATTCGGAAAAAACTTTCCACGTCCTTATTTAAGAATTCAAATCTATGTTCGGTTTTATAAAACTAACAGTTTTTGTGTGCGATGAAACAAAAATATAGCACAAAAATATAGCAAGCCCTTTTAGTTTTGATTTATAGAGTCTGATATGTGTTGACCTCACTCTGTCTACAAAGCAAAGGAGTGCGGGGTTGTCTCCTCTTATCACTTATATTACAGTGATCAGTCTACTGTAATTTTTATCTGTTTTCTGAGACACTGACAGTCTAGTATTCTTGTTTTTTGCTCTTCTATAATTTAAAAAATAGTGTTAAAACAATCAAGTGCCAATTGAAAATTTGATGGTTGTATTTAAAGGTAGATATACTTTTTCCCCACAGCATACTTTCTTATATATTATTGCCACTGCTGTTTAAAAATAAATTAAAAAAAGTCAGTAGTTTTAGGATTTTTACAGTAAATCTTTCTTAAGCCTGGTCATGTCATGATTAAATTTGGTTTTTGCATTTTCTCAGCTGTGTCACATAAAGAGAACTGTTACATGGTTCTTTCCCATAATACATTCACAGTAAGGATCTTCAATAACAGTGCTATTTTTTTCTCCAAATTCCACTCATGTGACTGTGCTAAAAATAACTCCGCCTGTGACTTCTGGCTTTGTAGATTTGCTATATTTGCTGTAAGTGAAAGAAGATGAGCAGGGGCTTGGAGTCAAACCTGATTGCTCGGTAGTGGTCTCTTACTGAAGCTGTGAAATGTCATGTAAAGAAGTAGATGTTAGTTGACAGAATTAATTTCAATGAATACAGGTTTTCTTCACATCTTAATAGCATGTTCTACATGTTGACAGACAGGGAAAAATAGATATCTCTCAAATACTCTTCACTTCTATTTACTTCTATTTTAAAGATGTAAGTTTAGATGAAAGGTGGAATTAGGAGGCTATTTGTATCATGCATTTGCCTACTTTCTCTGGAGAGCTAAGTAATATTAATGGCAAAAAATCAGATTCCCCATCACCAAGGAAACAGATTGACCTATGCCAATAATACAAACCTGATTTTCTATGAAGATTAATATTTTTGGAGGGTATAGTGAGGATTCCAATGGTCTTATTTAACAAGGTATTGAAGAGAACTAGTTGTTAATTAACCTTTTAAAATTTACTAAAAGGAGGGTTATGTGGATGTGTGCCTGGAAACATTAATACAAAGGGCACAAGACACAGCAGGCAATATCCAAGAGAATAGAATACCACCTGAGGAGAGGTAGATTTACAAACCATTAGCCTACTGCTTTGAGATAGGGACCATTTTGTTTTCATAAGTTCCTGCTGACCCAACCATCAACCTGAGGATTTGCATTTCCTCCCAGCTGCCTTCTTGCCACTGATTTTTATGAAAGCCAAGACCAGGCAGAAGCATGTGCTAGGGCTGATCAAGAAGATAATCTGATACACAAAATGTTTATGCTCTGCCCGGATTGAAATCAATAGAAGACTATTGACTTGAATTAAGCAGAATCTCCTCTTTTAAAGAGAAAATTCATTGCTTCTGGCAATTAGCTTTTCACAGGATCCTGGCCTCTAATGAATAAAACACAGAGTTCAAATTTCATTTACGTTAATAGTGCACGATATTCTCATGCAGTGCTGAGGAACCTACTGAGTAAAACATACACGCACACAAGGCCAGTGCAATATAAAGGAGTCTTACTGTGAATTGAAATCTTACCTGTGCCTATGTATCTTACTTGCAACCTTTGTATTTTCATACTGATATCACTTCCTAGTGAATAACATTAATTTTCAAATGAAACTCCAGTTAAAATTTTCCTAGATAATACTTGTTAGGGCTTTCAAGTGTTTTACACACAGAATCAATAAATTTTGAATATCGTGACAGCTGAGGAGATGGGGATATGTATGTACATAACATGAAACACACTCAATATTGTAGTTTCTTTATTATATGTAAGAGCTTATCTGTCTTCTCTCTTGCCTTACTGTACACAGCAATTCTCAGAGAAAGTAACAGAGCCCTGGTAGGAAAGTTGCTTTAACTTTTCATGATCATTTACTCGCACGGAAACTCAGCTTGACTTCTTCTACCGAAACATTCTTTCAAGTCTGAGCTCTCCAGAGAGATAATTGAATGACAAAGCAGTACTTTGACTGCAAGGAGAGAAAACCTGAGAAAGAAGCCTAAGGTTTTGAGAAATTGTCTTAGCAGGACTCTGAAACACTGGAAACTGAAGTGAAACAAAATTTAAATGATGGGTGGCAACACGTGGAGGATAGTTGTTTACTAGTATGAAGAAAAATAGGGGAGAGTAAAGATTCTGAATGCTCCACAGCACCCTGATCCAACCCAGGCAATACCTTAGTGGGGGTTAAATGGTATATAAGGAAGTACTGAGAGGGACTTCTCCTGATGCAAGACAAAAATCTGCTTATCAATTTGCTACTAAGTTTCTCTGAAAAAGTGAATTGTAAATCGTGAGTGTGTTTTCAGCTGGATATCTGGGGAAGACAATTGTGTCTAAAGACATCGGTATATGAAGAATTGATTTAAGGACTTCCTAAATGTCTGGGATAGGAAGTGCTACTTTCACAAATTAGAAACTGAAAGAGAGGGTGGCTAAGAAAGGAACTGCTAGGGAGGCTAATAAAAGAGAATCTTTGCAACCTTTCCAAGGGAACAGAGAGAGAAAACTGCATAAAGAACACCCTGTATTTCTAGTTGTCTTTGTATTATCATGGGTTGTATTATTTTTCAACATAAGTCCTAACATATCATCTAGACCTTTTTGATCTGTTTTCTTTTCTTTGTCTAACATTTCTGTCTTTAACATTTCTATATCTAATAAGGAGGTCAGTACATGCCATGTAATTTTATTAATTTAAAGCTCTGCAAATAATCTAAAAAATATTAAATGCTATCCTTGCAGAAAATACCATCACCGAAAGTCATACTCCTGGGAGAAAAGTGCTTCTAGATGCTGGTTCATACTGGTCAAAACCATTACGGTATTGTAGAACTATTGCCTTCAAGAGCCAAAAATGAATGAGACAGTAATAAATCTATCATCAGAGGACTGTGCAACATGTGATCCAACTGATGCAACAAATCCAGAGTCTGTTGCAAGGGGAGGTGGCTGGGCATCTCCTGATTGTATATTAATTGGACTCTATGTTTTGTGGCACGCTCACCACAGGGAAGATCAGTGGAACAGGACCCACAGGATGCTGCCTAGTCCATGGAGTGGTCATACATTTTCTGTTTTAATTTTTCTCTCATTCTCTTTCTTCCTAAACCTCTTCTCTCTCCTTCCTTCCTTCCTTCCTTCCTTCCTTCCTTCCTTCCTTCCTTCCTTCCTTCCTTCCTTCCTTCCTTC
>JAWWMP010000081.1:74928432-74947542 GCA_035047865.1 Dendrocincla tyrannina | reverse complement strand
CTCCTTCCCTCCCTCCTTCCCTCCTTCCCTCCTTCCCTCCTTCCTCCCTTCCCTCCTTCCTCCCCTCCCTTCCTTTCATGCTCTCTCTTTCTCTGCCTCACATTTACTGTTAAATAAATTCCATACTATTGACTTTGGCATATGGTCTCATTTGCACCTTAATTTGGACAGAGGCATTTCTAATAATTTTGATAACCAGATCAGAACAGCTCTCCAGTATGGAAAGGAGATATCTGATGTGAGACTCTGTTTGTTTTTTTTTTTTTTTCTTTTGCACATCCGTATAATGTATACAACTTTTATAAGATCCTTTTTCTGTCCTCTGGAGGATCTGACCACTAACAAGTCCCTGGACTAAGTGCACTCTCTGACCTTCTTTGGCAATTCCTATGTTATTTCTGTATTTGGAGCCACACACCTGGGTACAGCTACACATTGCAGAGGCAACGTTTTGAGAGTGGTACCCACTGATTGGAGAGGCTTGGATGCTGAACCAGAAAGTGGGTGGAGATTTAAGCTGAGCCATCATCCAGTCCTTGCTTCAGGCCCATTCCAGGTTTTTTTTCTCTGCTCTGTAGAAACATTTGAAGTTTTTCAGAGAGTTCCTCAGTTAACCACACATAAAAGCTGATCTACAGGTCTTCCTTGAAGTAACTCAGAGAAGAGAGGCCAAGCATGTTGGTAACATGTCTTCACTCTTTTTCAGACCACTGAGGACAAATGATACAAATCCCAAGGACTAATTGTGTGACTCTTGGACTGATGATTTGGCAATGGCTATCTATTTACCTGTGGTGTACATGGGTTGTGTTTGTTTTTATAGCCATACCCAATCATTCCTAACAAGGGCAGGGAAGAAGCAATGTTTTGTTTTATGAAGGAACTAGTTATGAAATTCAGAGCTGGTTTTCTGTAGGTACAACACATTAAGGCACTGAATGCAAGAAAAATAAATTAAAAAAGTCAGGCGAGGACACTCCTGTGAAAGTCAAGGCCCTTTGTTTCAAACTTCTGGAATTTTCCTACAGGTTTTGCATGGCATCTTGTGCAAAAATATATAAATTTTCCTCTCTAGATTAATAAATCATTCTGGCTTTGATGAGAAATGTTGGGTTACATGAGTGACCTGAATCTGAGGCTGCAAAGACCTGTCTCAAATCTGAGTATTCAGGAAAATTAGGAAATTGTTCAGAAGGCACAGAAAAGGATTTCTTTTTTGGCTATAGATTTGCTACCTGACACCTAGACTGGCAAGAGAATACCATATGCTTCATTTCCCTAGGACTTGGCTTCTGTCTGTGTGCTTGTGTCCTCCTTCTTAGCAACTCCAGCTCCTACCATTATTCTGTAAGCCTCAGAAATTTTCATCTTAGCCTGGGGCGAGCTTTGTAGTAATATTAATTTTGCTGGAACTCAAATCTCTTTGGCAAAACCCCCTTCTATTTCTGATCTACCTCAGTTCCTCTCTCAGGGATCATTCAGGCCTATATCCTTCTAGGTACCTGAACACATGGCTCCTGTGCAAGGGCCTAACTCTCACTGAAATAAAAAATCCCAAATTTTTTTTGTAATTTTTGTGGTTGATAGCCTTGGTCTCCTTCTACCATGTCCATTTAAATGTCTGTTTGGCTGAAGATCATGTTTGTTCCCTTCTACTGGGCTCTATGATTATTTGATGTGCTTCGCTTTGGCAGAGCAAAGAAGCATTTTGTAACAGACAAGAGAATGTGACTCTGATCTATTCCACTTCAGAGTATTGAAAATACATAAAGTTCTAATTCATGGTGAATATGGTTCTGCCAAAAATTCCAGGTTGTACCAAATGCATAACTTGGACCAAAACCCACAGAACCCACATTTTAACCTAAAAACACAGGCAGGAAGAGTCAAAGCATAACTTACAACCATGCCCCAAGATTTCCTGGACCTGGGTTCTCTACCATTACTCTGCCATGAATTAGACTGGTAATTTAAACTTCCCACTTTGTTAGAAGATCCTAAACTAAACTAAACTAAACTAAAGACTTGTCTTCTGGGGATCAGGCAACTCAGCCTGTATCTGTACTTAATGACATTTTTATACAAACCTTTACCATCACAATCAGTTGTGATTCCTTTGTGGACAAGGTAATATCCAGAGGATTCAAATGTCCAGTTTGGAAGTGGGTATTAACTTCTCTCCCCTGCACCTACTTGATATCTTTCTTTAATGGTGTAAAAGCAACATACTTGACAGTATAAGAATATTACTTTTGTCATTGAGGACTGTCTTTTGCTTACTTATCTTTAACTGCAGACATCCATTCTTCTGAGACATTTCCCACTAAAACAGGAAAAAAAAAGGAAATACAATTCAGATTAATTCATTAAATTGTGAGAGATGTAATTTTTGGGAGGTTTTGCCACCCAACTTCTTTGCTGTAAGAAATATTTTACCAAAGATACAGAGAGATACAAAACGGTTAACTAAGTTCAGCTTCTGTAATTTAACTTTTTGTCTCTTTTGTAGTTTTATCAAAGAAAAAAAAATGAAACTTAAAATCAAGTAGATTTGAAACTATAGTTATTGTTTCTTTGCATGACCCATTCATTTGATAACTACAATCCATTGTACATCTGCTTTTGCTCATAAAAATCAGTCCCCTCTCTCTTTAATAATATGAGCACCTGTAGGGCTTTTCTCATAGTGCTTATAATGTTATTTACTGTCTGTCTGTCACCCACGCACACCTAATTCTAAGATGAGTCACAATAATATTAGGATGAATAGATGCCTGTCAATAAGTAAGAGTCAAACCTGGTGGTTCATTTTTTTCTTCAGTGCATGAACACCTTTCTTTATATAAAGAGAAATTGTTCATCTGGCACTATTTAGGATTTGTCTATATATGTTGCTGGAAATAAATGGACTGGTGGGTTGCATTCTGTGCCTTTTGTTGTTGTTGTTGTGTTTGGTTTTTTTGTTTGTTTTCCCAGACTTTGCCTTTTTTCCTCCAAGCATTCGAAAATCCCAAAGCAAGATCAGATTTACATTACAGATATACAATTCAAGCGTATAAGATGTCCTTTTTTTGCCTCTTGATATTATAACCAAAAGGAAGAGTAGACCCTCTAGTGCAAGACAGATAGGCATAAATATCTGAAGAGCAGTTGTAGTAGAAACGTTTTTGTCTTCTGAACATCATTCTAGGCATTGAGCTACACAAAAGTTGGTAAGGAATAAAGTTTGCTACAGGGATGTACCATCACAGATGTGACCGAAGGACTCTCATTACATTTTTCACCCAAGTTTTCCCTAGTAATTTTGCAGTATTTATCTTTCCTATAAGTGTTAGGAAAATAACAATGACTTTTTTTATTTTTAAATTAGGTAAATAGCAGAATATTTTGGCTGCAACAGGAACACGTTTTAAATACTTTTTAATATTGTTTTAAAGTGTAATGTACTCAAAAAATTTTTACATGGTTATGTGAGAATAGGGAGGAAACAGGAGTAGAGGTGATAAATTACATCTTCCTCTGTTTGCAAGTCTATAGAAGACTTCCTCTTTTTCATTTCATCAATCTAGTGGTGCAGACAGCAATAAGGCTAAAATGAGGTTAGTTCTGAGATAGATTGAATCTGTCAGTATGCACTAAACTTTGGCAGGATTCCACAACAGCCTGAAAGTTGGTGAACTGAGATGAAGAAGCACTTTCATCACTATAAACTAGACATGTCAGCATGCTGACGCCTAACACCCAGGGAAAAAAAAAACAACTCTGAGTTTTCAAGAGATACCATACCTGCCTCTAATAATAAATGACATGTTACTTCCTATGTATTCACTTAAACTGAGCTACGTTTATGTTTTACCTGACTCCTTGATAACTTTGAAGTTTGGATTACAAGTATTTTCAAAAAAATAATGCCAATTCATGGTGCAGACCTTGGTAGACAGTATTTACAACCCTTCCAGCTAAAGAAACTTGCTCAGCAAATTTCATCACCAGTTTGCTATGCTCACACATCAGTTTTCTCCAGCTGTGGGTACACCTGTGCTTCTGGTTGTCTGTTTAAGTTCACAAATGTGAACCAGGATAAAGGCACACAAAGCACTAGAATTATCTCCTCTGTGAAGGGGGCAGTTTGTTTTGTTAAAAAGAAACTAGAATTGGATCTAACATTTGATAGTTTGAAACAAATGCCACTGTGTCAGGTCACCTTAAAGTCCAGCTTTGAATAGCATATCCTGGAAAAATGCAATATTGTTTCTGTTTTGGTATCTAAAGGGAAATCTTTTTTTTCCAAGCTAAATATCCATCTTTAATTTAAAGTGGTTTCAGCTAACCAGATTTGACTGTAGAGAGTCAGGATCAATAACAAATAAACATGTTTTCTGCTGATCAGCAGGTATTCTAATTCATCAGCACTTTCTGTCATTTTTATTGAGCTTTGTTCAAGTCTGTTTTCACAGACACAACATTTTGTAGCTTAAAAAAAGCTTGGCAAATAAAACATGTAACAACAGGAAATTGCTATTAACAGCACGTATAATGAGATGCAATTTGAAAAATTTTTACAAACCATTAAAAAGTCACGAAAGCAGGAAAACAGGCATAGAACAGGTCAGTAGGCTATGTAGCTAAGTCACAAAGATTACTTCCTTTTTCTTTTTCTCGGTTTTCTTTTCAAAAAATTTAGAAGGATTTTAGAAGATTTTTCTTAGTAGGAACCCAGGTAGCTCTTGGTGCTAAAACTAATTTTTAATATTTATTTTTTTCTATTTATTTCTGCTTGTATTGAATCTATCAGAGGTAAACCAGAACTAGAACTTATATATGCTACTGAAACACATATTAATAATTAATATAGATAAATGTTCATTTGAATGTCTTATTTTTTAAAAAGCACAATTAGTGATGTCTTGGTCCTCTCCCCCTTTTTTGTTATAAAATGAATTTTAGTATGCTACCTCAGGTCCTACTTTCAACCAGCTTTGTAATAACACAAAGTTAAAATAAAAGTAAACACTCTTAAGCAAATTTTTTTCTTTTTTGAGAGTTTCACAAAGTAATAGTTTTGATAGTGTATCTGAATTAGTAGAGTGCAACAAAATTCAAACCAGGTGTAGGAGACTGCATCATCATTCACATCCTTATAGCTGCTCCTTTCCACATCTGATCTTAATTTGATCCTTTAAGTCTGTAAAACAGCACTGTAAGTTCCCAGTTGGTTATTTTGTGAGAATCTCAGCTTTTTCTTTCCATAGCTAGAAATAGAGGAAGAAAAAAAAGAGAGAAAAAAAATTAAGGTAATAAAAAAACTTTCTATCTCCAGCAAAATTTAATTCTACAAACAGAATTATGTTTGGATTACACAAAACTGAGGCTTTTCATATGACCATAGAAATTAACATACCTTTTAACTTTATTTTCTTCTTCTGTTTTAATATGAAATATCACATATAAAAGGAAATTTTCAAGATATCTTTCAAAATATTTTCAATCCTCTGTTCCACAAGGAGCAGCACTATACTCCTCAGTGTTCAGGTCAAAGCCGACCTCATGAGAGCTCAGTCAATGATTCTATTTCAGTCTGTTACTCACAGATGCTGTTAGGGATGAAGTGAACATGTCCTTGCAGCTTCATCAAATAAAGAAACATCCGTAACAATTATAAACACAATTTTAAAGTCTTCTCATGTTTGATGTCATAAGTTGAAGCATTATTCAGATAATATAATTGATGATTATTTTTTGGCAAATCAGTTTTATAATACCTCATAGATGGTTACAGATCTGAAAAAAAATATTCTGAATACCTGGTTTGTACTTTCAGTTTTTCAAAACAATTTATCAGCAGACCAAAGAGATTTTCAGATCTCTCTCATGCAGTTTTAATCAAATGATATGATTGTAAATCTGAATGCAATAATGAAACAGTGGTCAAACAGGCACCTTATTTCTTTGTTTCTGTATTGATCTTAAAAGAGATCTCTGTGGGTTTTTTTTACTTGTAATTGCATTTCTCAACATCATCTGGAAGAAATAGCTCCCTGACACCAATTACAAATACCCTTGAATTTAATTTCCTGCAGATTTTGCTCGAACAAATTTTGGCCACATTACTTTCAAGTTTATAGATCACCACAGTTGCCTCATTATTTTTTTTTTTTTTTTTGGTTGGTTGGTTGGGGTTTTGTTGTTCTTTTTGTTTGTTTTGGGGTTTTTTGTTGTTTGTTTGTTTCCTGATGGCCCTGTGAGTTTTATCTTTGGCTTCAATTTCATGGGGGTTTAGAGCAATAGACAGAATCTATACAGTACCACTTTCTGGAAATCTGTGAGAAGCTGAGGAAACATCACCTTCATTGAAATCCTGTGAGAGCCTTCTCTGTATTCCAGGTGGGACATTAAACTTAATGCTGCCATTGACAACATTTCAAGCTATGTCTCCAAGACATGCATATATGTGAACGACCCTATATTTCCATTTTCTCACTGACACACACTAAAAGGTCTATGTCCTGGAAAGTCTCAGTTTGTGGAATGACATGGGTGATCTGACACCTGAGTCTTGCAACTGCTTAGGATTAGCCACCAAGCTTTGCCACAGTTCATTCTAAGGTGGTATTTTTCATCACACCCATGTACATGGGGAAAATTTGTTTCCCTTTCACTTGCACTCAAATTGCTGCCCACAGTTTTTGTTCTAAAGGTTAGGCATCAGAGGGAAACGAGAGCTTTAAAATAGTTCTGAAATGTTGCATAGGAAAGCTGTTGAAAATGTTAAATGAATTATGTGTCTGCTAGCAATATCTGGGTATTCTTTATTGCACCTTGAGATCCAATGTAGGTTGGCAACATTGAAAAAATTCACAGACTCTTCTTTTAGTCTAACTAGAAGGGCCATGTACCTGCAAGGAATAGAAAAAGCTTGTCTCTTTTAATGGTGTGATGCTGGTAAGTACACAGATCCAGAGCTTGAAGAGTTCCCATTCCCCATAGTGTACATGTATTTTCCTTGATCCAGACTTTCCAGATCTTGAACCTGTCTCTGTGTTGTGCCATATTTCCAGTTGCTGCATCTCATATATCTTGAATCCTTTTGATTAGAAGAAGTGATTAAGCAGTTTTTTTTTTTTATTTGGCACCTCCTCTAAATGAAAAACCATTTCCTGACATGCTTGTTGCAGCAGCAAGAACTTATAACGTCATTATGCAGAATGCAGAACTAGTACCACAACACTCCTGGACAAACTCTTTGTTTCCTGACTTCTCCCTAGAAAATATTTGTTCAGTTTTAGACCCAAAGCAAGGTGTTTTTTTTTTTTTTTCTTTTTCCCCTTTTAGTCTAAACCTAAACCTTTTGGTCACAACTTGGTTTTCTATTATCTATCCACACACTTCTAGATAGGAAGTTCCAGGGTGCAGCAAACCCTTTCTATTCTTCAGTGTCTTGGCAGTCATTCAGAATTAATAGTGTTACAAGTATGAGAGGTACCATCTCCACTTGGATGAAACTGTTCTGTAGATTGTCTTTGGTTGCTCCACTGTAATTTCCTAGACAGTGTCAGTGTCAAGCTTCAATTTCAAAATGAACTCCTGAAGTCATTCTGATGATTGAAGCAGAAATATTCTTTGTCAATCACAAATCTAAGGTGTGACTCAATCAAATGACAGAAATGGAAACCTGTTGCTTCAGATGCTGAAAGATAGACTGATGGTAAACTAGAAGGCATTTTGGCTGACAGGGCTAGGTGTGCAAATATTATTTTCCATCTCTGACTTAAGGAAACATAAATATCTCTGTATATGGGAGAAACCTAACACCATTAGTTTAAACTTATGAACTGCATAAAAGAGTTGAAATTTTTTGGGGGGATTTTTACAGCACTTTGCGCTTTTAAATCATATTTCACCCTAATACTTACACACAGTTAGTTTTTCAAAAAGCCTTTCTTAAGAAGGAAGAATAAAAGCTCTGGATAATAGGAATGGAGCTGTACATTCAAAAGAATTGGCTATCTCATTGTCTGGTTCAAATCAGGGTAATTCCATGCATTTATAGCAGCTGGGCATCTGGCCCAGAGATTTGTCTAATCTGGGACCAGAGCCTTGATAGATAAGGAATTCCCATCAAAGCATTTAAAGCCCATGTTCTTTTTTTAATTAGGAGGCATCTGCAAAAAATGCACTGGAGAAAGTTGAATGGTCTTGATCTCTTCACAATTATAGTCTATTTTCCTCCACCTTGTCAACCTATTTCTTATTATACATCTATTTGAAAGACAAAGTAAGAAATAAGGTTTTTCTTCCACTGGGGTTCTCAAAAAAAAGAGAAAACTGTGTTGCAAGAGCTTACATTGTTGTAAATTCAGCTCAATTTGGTTCATGCTCTTCTCATTCTACTAACACTCAATTTCATATCCCTATTTAATTATTTATTAAACTCTTTTCCTTCTTCCTGTAGTCATGGTCTCTCTGATCCATAGAAATAGAATAACAACTGCAGAATCAATTTCTTCTGCATTTTTTATCAAAAGCATTTGAATAGCTCTGAAATAATGATGTTATTTATCAAGGCACTTAACTGTCACATAATGGATTTCTGTGACAGTTAAGTGAGAACTTGTATGTTACAATACACAAACACACAACCAGCCAAACAGCTTCATTTGTGTGTGTCTGTGTGCGTGTCTTTGTGTGTATGTAGCAAAACACAAAATCAAAGGTTGAAGCAAAAAGCTATAGACACTATTCTATTATACTTTTTCCAGATGTGCTGGAAAGAATGTTAAAAATATTTTAAATTAAAATGACCTAATTGAAAGGAAGCAGCCACTGAATCTCAACAGTTTTGAAATTACACAAGAAAACAAGTATTTCTTATAAGCTAGAAATATGCAAGCATTTTGCAATTTCTTTCAACCACTTATCTATGTTATCCTGTTACACACAGAAAGGTAACAATATCTTAGTACTGCTATTTGTGTATTGATACTATATATATTTGTATGATTGTCTGTTCCACACAAAAATTTATATTTTTTTGAGCAAAGCATGTCATGCGTTCAATGAAGTGGTATAATTCTTGCTATATGTTTCTTTTGACTTAAGACTTACAGTTTACTTCCATGCATGTTTTGTGACACTAAATCAAGAACTGGGCAGCTGAAGAGTGGCACATCTGTCCTGCCACCCCTACTAAAGCTGGAGGTCATGATATTCTTAACCTGGCTAAACTCTTCGTTGAAATCCTGAGCCTGTTAGACTTAACCATATGTTTGATTTGGTGCTTGAGAGCACTAGAAAAGTCAATGGGATGGCTTTACAGTACGTGAAGGCAAAAGGATGCGTAAGTCTTCACAGCAGTGGGCTCTTTGGAATGAATACCCTTGTCTCATTTCAAGGAACAGGTGATAGAAAGAAGTTTGGTATGTTATTGTTCCACTCACTGTTCTAAACAAAAAATTGCAATATACCTCTGACTACTGAGAAACCCTTGGGTAATACATTTAGAAGCAGGCCATGTTGCTTGTAAGGGAAGGAAGGAGTGAGTAGCTATAGGCAACTGGAGGGATTGGTGAGTGCGTTTTAAGTGCTTGAGAAGTTCTGGACAGCTGATGTTTGAATAATTTTTGAAAGATTTGTTATATTATGTGTCAGCCTCTATGACACATTTTATCTTGGAGCAATGTCAAGGAGGATGTCTTGAAAGAAAATTCAGTGGCTGTGATTAAATGAATTTTCAACAATCATAAAAGCAGGTACAAGGAGATTTAGAATGGTACTGAAATATACAATGAAAAGGAACTAATAAAAATCCAAGGAAACCTACTTGCAATCTACCACTAAAAATACATTTGAAAAAATGCTGATTTGGACTCTTTCTGGCCTACTGAAATGATTAAAGGTGTTAGAAATATAGGTACTGATTGCTACTTTATGCATGGCGACTGTTGGTTGACTGAAGAAGAAAGAGATGTTCCGTTTGTCTGGGGGAAAATCCTTTTTGAGAATAATTCAGCAGGCTTTCATGTGGAAAGTATTAAGGAATGAAAGCCTTTTTATTTTTTTAATGAAGGTATTTTTTCTCCGACATCCATATTTCTGGTGGCACAAAGCTTTTGGTGAGAAAGTTTGGACTGAAATATTTGGTTGAAGCTTATCTTTGGCTTCACAGGTCTTTTTCTTTTATGCTCACTGTTTACATATATTGTTTATATTCAAAAATCTCCCTAGCAGCTCCTTTTCTGATTTGTTTTCTCTGGTGAAATTGCAGGAAGCTGTCCTCTAACAACCTTCTCTACCGCAGCAGAGTAAGCTTCTCATTCCCTTATGTTTCCTATAACAGAATAGAGAGAAGAAGGGGCTTTTTTTAATTCGTTTTCTTTCATCTTTTCCTGTGACTAAGTTTCAATTAACTCCTACACTGTTAACATTACAGGTTTGTATCTACTTCATTGTTAAATCTGTGCAATAAAATATGCCTTTAATTACTGCCTTTTATTTATTCCAATATTAGAAAATAGTATGTGTTGTAATAAGCTCTTCACTAGATTCGAAATCCTGATGTCAAAAAGAAATTCTCTTGAATATAAAAACTGCTCAGCAACACATCAGGACTAATATACAAATTGTCATGAAGACATCAGTCATTGGATCGTCTTTTATCCATGTATTTCTTTTACAGACAGACTGTGTGTGGCCTTGGAAACCTCATTTGCTCAGCTTGAATGATCTCAAACCGGATTTGGGTTTAGGCATGAATGAGAATTTAAACCAGGGTGCATCAGATCTGGCTTAATATAGTAAGGATTAGGAAGGAGATGTTTTTACCAACTCAGAAAGTAGCAGAAGCAGCTGTTTACTGAGCAGTTTTCAAGAATTTCCTAGTGAGGCCCACGTCAATTCAGACTATTTCCTGATTTCTACAGATGCTGAAGGGTCATACAGACCTCTCAGATAGTCTTTGTTTGTCAATGTCCATTCAGTCTTTCCTCTTTTTCCATTACATACGTTTTACGTTGCATGGGCATATCATGGATGCAGTTCTCTCTCATGTAGGTTAGAGAGCATGATGTCTCAAGACAGTCTCTATTTGTCACCTGGAAGGTTCCATGTGTAAAATGGAACACATGATAAAAACAGGGAACAAGGCATATGGGCAGACTAAGATTTATGGCAAAGAAAAGCATAAAAGACTTTGCCATTCTATTAGATGGTTCTGATTAACTTTTGGATCCACTGCCGTGACAGCCAGCAGGCTCAGTACTCAGTATGGCAGCCTATCTAGACAGAAAACTAAGCCATGCTCATGGGTTGAAGTCCTGGTCTCATATACCTTTTTTTCAATGAGGGTAGGACTTGATCCAAGTCAATTTATATACATTGTACTTTTCCAGAGTGGTTGTGTGTGTTCATGAGCACAGCAAAGAGAAGGCCCACAAAGAATGTGTTAGGCAGGGTTGTAACAGTGAGCCTGTGAAGATGAAGAAACCAACCAAAGTTCCTTTTAAACCTGAGGCTTTTTTACTGCATTGTAAAATGGAGTTTGCTTTTTCCCCTGAAAAAAGAAAGAAGAAAGTTTTTAACCTTTCTTCTTCCCTGGACCCCGTGGGAGGAAACTCCTTACCTTCCTAATTAGTATGCAAGCCTTGGCCAGGTTATGTGAAACCGCCCCTGATTCGTCTGTTGTTAACCCTTCCCCTTGAATCCTATAGGCTGTGAAGCCCTATAAAAACCCTGGCCAGATGAATAAACCTCTGTCTGCTTTCCTGCTCCCGGTGTGTGTGCGTGTCTCTTTACTGGGACCCCTGGAGACCGCATGGCCGCTGACCACATGGCCTGGGAGGGGACAGGAAAGGGGGAGCGAACCCCCCAGCTCGCCACACAGTGTGAACTCTTTTAGCTTACCCTGGTTAGAGTTTTCAGCATTGCAATGTAGATGTTGGCATGGTCCATTTGAAGACAGCTGAACTACATATAATTTATATGTGTTTGGTGAGAGTGTGATCCTTAAACTTTCATTTTAATGCCAAAATAGGAGGTTCTTTTATATTAAAAGCAAATGCTTTGATGTAAACATGGAATCAACTTTGGTCAGAATCCAGATTCTGAAAGAGAGTATTTTTCTAATTCTGTGTGGTATTATCAAGGCTCTTCTGTTGATATTTATAGGTATCTAATCAAACTATTCTGCCATACTGATTATTTTTTTTAGATAAGTAATTCTGAGGGTAGAGGAAAGGGTAAGTTGTTTCATGGAATGATTTCGTGTTGGATCAAGGAAATGTAATGCTTTTGGCTTTGACAACTTTTCTGAACTTTGACTTATTTCAAGGCAAACCCAATGATACTGTAAAAACAATTACGGAATTTTTCTGAAATAGATTAATGATGTCATTGTTCATTTCTAGGCAAGTTTCAAGTGTGTGGAAACAAAAGTAACACGAAAATCTCCCTTTCTTTTCTCTTTCCTGGATGTAATGCTTTAATACTTAAGAATTTAATTGAGATAATTCCCGAACACACACACACGCACACACACACACAAAAGTAGCCCTCACCTTATTTTAGTCAGAATTTTTTTGGTTCACATATTTGGTGTTTTCATGGGAGAGATATAAGAATGTCTGTAAAAAAATAAAAAGATATATATAACATATATATATATACACACACAAGTGAAGAGGATTTAGAATAGAGATTTAAAGAGCCAGTTTTGGATCTTTTTACACCACAGTTAAAAAAAGTTTACAGGCTGCACCATAAATCCCATATATTATAAGATTTTTGTAATGTAACTTATCAAAACATGTGATGGTATAAAAGATTAAAGGTCTGAACTAGGAATTTTGCATCAATAGTGAAGTTGAAATGATTATAAAACTTCCTTTACAGGCAATGGAAATAAAATTAAAAGAAGCTATTATTTATCATCAAAATCCACAATATTGGATGTAAGTTTATCTTGTCTAATCTCTTAAGTGCAACATGTAACACAGACTTTGTGCAGTATATTTTCTCCAAAATTATTTTATGTATTTTGCAGTTTAGTCCTGAATTTATCAGAGCCCTACAGCTGCGTTGCTTTTCCTCCCTCCCTCCCTGCCTTTATCCTCCCCCCCTTCCTCCCCCTTTCCTCCTCTTCCCCCCCTTCCTCCCCTTCCTTTTAATTTTGGCTTGCATAAATCACTACATTTTTCCCCTCTGGGGCGTATTGGAATATTACCTTTGTCCTTTTTGTAGAAAAGTTGCAGGTAATGCTGTCTCAATGATCTGGCTTTTTGTTAAGGAACTCCGCAATGTCTAGTCTCTTAGCATTCCCTCTATGGGGTTTGTTTTCCAAAAAATGTGGAAGATATATCCATTTCCTTAAGAAGAGATGTTCACAAAGACAAAGTCTTTGAAAAACTCAGATAGGTGCCACTAGACCAAAGCTCACATGATATAGAAAAGAGTCACATAGCAAGTCTTTTCCCCCCCATTAAATATGGCTGTAAGCTACTTTATACATTTGATCTCCGCTTTTGCTGAAAATTTCACCTTGAGTTCTTAGACATCAGTAGCTTATGATTTATGACATTAACACCTGTTGCTGTAGCAATCACTCCCACAGTTTCACCAGAGATAATGTTACACTACAAGGAGCAGGAATGTAACAGAAATACTGTTAATCTCCACGGGAAAGATATTCTGCCATCAGGTCGAGGATCTTACTGCTGCTCCATTTTAACACAATTTTATGTAAGTTTCTGTAATGTTTTTGAGTGGAATTATTTATGTTTTAAACTGCATCTGCCTTAATATGTACTATGTAATTAAAATGGCATGATGTCTGATCACAGAAGTCTTTTCATGCATGACCTCCACCATCAGTTGTTTAAATTCTCAGGTTCTTAATTTAGGGGTGAAAAATCAGTTGTTATTGAGTATTTCCTTGAATTACTTCACTCACAAATTTGTCTTATTTGGATTCATTAGGAATGTCAGTTTAGATAATCAGTATAATCTTTATATTATTATTATTATTATTAATATTTTTTTAGGAGTCACTTTTTAAACTAGAATTGCTGGTTTACTTCATTTTCATTAAAAGGTTACACAGTTAACAAAACATATAATATAGAACATTGATTGTTTCTTATTTATTTATTTATTTATTTATTTAATGTTTCAGGACAACATCCATACAAGGGAATTGTAGGTGTGGAAGTCATGCTTTTGTGAGAGAAATAGGACACATCTGACCATTGAACTTCTCACTCTACATTGCAGTCATCTTTAATCACATGGAAATGTTAAGGAAAAAAATAAAAAGCCAATAAAGGACTGAATTTCTTTCTTGATGAGAAATATTTAAACACATATTAAAAGTTAAATGAACACAGAAATATATATGGCAGATTTCTATGTTGAAGCTTTTTGAACTAAAACAACCTTTTGTGTTTTATTGTAAGTATGAGGTATTTGCAAATATCAGTTTGTATAGGTTTAATCAATTCTAAAAGAATTGATTTAAGAACATTGGTATTACTTTTCACTTAACGAGTACATTTTTTTTCTTATTGTACCTCTTGATTAACTTGTAAATATTGGAAAAATAAAAGAATTTTTTCAAGTGCATTTTTTTAAAAAAACAACTACAGTCTTAATTTTAAGGAATTTGGTTTATGACAACTCAGGTAAAGTGGAGCACATAAAATGATAATTTGTGACACGTGCCTGTTCAGCGACTTCTCTTAAACAGAGCGTAGTACTTTGTTCCATTTGAGAATACTTGAGTTTATTCTTAGTAGTTTTGTACTCTGAAAACCTCCAAGAATGGCTTGGAGAGAACAAGAATAATACAACCACTGACATTATTTGAACAAATAAGTTCTCTTCTCTGGAGAGGCTGTGGTACATTTCAAGTAAGAAGAGCTCCTACCATTCCTAAGGTGTTACAAATACTTAGAAACCTCAAAGAATATTGAAAGATTTCATTACTGCCGTGTCCTTAGTGAATGTGAGACATTCTTGACCTGCAGAAGGTCCCTCCCACAGCCAGCTCCTTAGCTGAGTAAGGCCTCTCAGGTACTTGCCCATTACATGAGCAGATGAGTCCAAAGAGCATTGTCAGAATAATTTATAACGTCAGGACCCCAATCCTGAGAGAAAGGATAATAGATTCTGGGAGAAAGCTGTAGGTGGATCAGTTCGTTTGGTTCTGTAATGAAAATGACACAGAGTATAAATGGAAATCAAGTGTGTATCTCTTTTTCTCTTACACTCTCTTATTGTAAAAAACTCAGCTATACCTAACTAATTTTTCCTGCTTACACAATCAAGAGGTGGAATGTCAAAAAGTGCTATAAATTGGTGGCCAAAAATGTGTTTTCAATCCATTCATAATCTCAAAGCCTCTCTGCCAGCAATGAAAGGAACCATTAATCTAAATTATTTTCTTTGCCATGGATAGGTACCTTCCAAACCATCTGCTCTGCTCTATAAGGATTAAAAAATATAGTCTCAATAAAAATCCATGACTAATTTACTGCTTTAACAGACAACAAACTAAAGACCACGACGAGTAGGAGTGCTCAAAAATAATCAGACTAGCACATGGCGTGTAGTATTTTTGCTGACATAGAGGAGATATGACAGTGACACTTTTGCTTTTGTTAAAACTTCTGGTTCTGTGAGAGATTCTGTGGCTAATAAATCATTTATTGCTTAATAAGTGTTATTGCCTTTTATTTGTCTTACAGCTTTACAGTATTGGAATGGCAGGTTTGTATGGGAACACTCAAGTTCTGGCTCTAGATTCCCCTTGGTGCCTGTCCTTAGATATAATCAGCTGTCTTGCTGCTGAGCAACCTGGGCAATCATGCTAAGTTCAGAACATCCTGAAAGTCTGATCTGCTTACATTTGTCCCTGTGAATATTTTACAAGTTTGCAGTGAACCAATTAGAACAACATAAAAGTGCAATAGGTTCTGTTTTGGACATAGCATCAAAAAAAAAAAAAAAAAGGGTGCTCTTAACAAAGATGTTCATAAGAAATTAACAAATTCTGTTCTGGATGGGAAACAGCTTTTAAAAGCGCAGATCCTACGAGGAAGTAATTTTCAGACTTTTTCTTGATCTTTACACAGAAATGGTCATTATTGGATCATGTAAGAGGTATCCAGCAGACCTCTTGTAAAATACCAAATTATGTGCCCAAACTAATTTTTCTTTTACAGGTACTTGGAGTTTTGTCTCTTGTTTGATGTGTCTTATGTCAATTCAAATGAATACCATTGCTGGGAGAAAAGACAGCTGAATCATCAAGACATTAACCTAGTTATAGCATTATTTGCACTGTGATTTTGATGAGTCTACTTTTTTTTTTTCCTCATTTGAGTTGATATTAATAAATGTGAATTTAGTTTGTAGTTAGTTTATATTAGTAATTTTAGTAAAATTTATAATGTAGCTGAAGCGATTCTCATTCTTGCCACATCTGCCTTTTAAAACAACTGTTCACTTGCTGGTGACTGGCAAAACACAAATGACCAAACTAGGATTTACCCTGGCCTGTTCATTGGTCAAGTGAGTAACCACTAATACAGTGCTGGCTTATGCTTATGGATGAAAGAATGGTTTGTATACGTGAAGGAGTCATAGAATAAAACACAGTGACAGAACAGGGACCGGAACCATGAGATTTTGTACCAAATCTAAACTATTTACAGTGAGATCATATAGTTTCAGGAAGATATGTAATGATGTTGGGAGCAGCTGAGACACAACATTTATTAGACTGCAAATGGAAAAAGGAAAAATGTTTCCTTGTGATAGAGACCATATTCTGAGATTCTTTCAGAATTCCAAAAGATTCTTGTCATAATCAGAGTAACAAGTGTAATAGCTCTCTTTTTAAGTGTCATTAAATTTTAAACTGTGATCGGTCAAGTGTCCTCTCTAAAATCTTTTTCTGTCTATAAAAGTTTAGGGCTGTGTCTGAAGATTTTATTTTGCACTCCTTTGCTCAGAAGCACTGCGTTGTCTAGTGCAATTGTACTGAAGTCAGGGGAATCATTCTGGCTTTATGCAATCATCAAAAACAGAATACAGCTTGTAGTATAATGCAATATTATGAAGGTTTATGAATATAGGGTTTTTTCTCCTGAAAGATCCCTTCTTTCAAAAACAAGGTAATCAATGTAATGATATTTGTGTAGAAAAAACTTGAGTCTTAAAACAGTAGTCCAGTGGACTGTGGCAGCTCCACTGAAATTCATACATGACATGAAATATACTATTCATATAGAGGTTTCCAAAGGATAATATAGTATTATCTATTAGCAAAGAGTAGTAATGTCTTTATTTTGTGAATAAAATAACAAAGCACATTTGAACATGTCAAAAGTAAAACATTGCTTGGAAATTATAGTTTAGCTTTTACACCCAGACTCACAAGTGTAGATATGCTTGTTATTAAAATAAATGTAATTTTATATATATATACACACAATCCCTTCATGCCCAATCATCTCTGCACCCACTCTCCACCAAGAAGAGTTATTTTTGTCATGTTCAAAATTAAGACTGCTCTCTTAATTCATATTTTTGCTTTAAGGATTTTGAAAAGTTAGCAGTGGCTTCAGCAAGTCAAATCAAAATCATCTCAGATCAAAATACTATCTTAATGTCATACTAGTTGTGTTGGTGTTAAGTGTTGCAATGCTGCAGAACATTTAAAAGGGGTTGTCTAATATATATTCTCTTACCAGAAACCTTCAACTCACTTATGTTGACAACCTACATTTGTGTGGGGTTTTGATTTGTTTTTTTTTTTGTGTGAAGTACACTTTTGTTATGGTTATTTGTTTTTGTTATATTTTAGTTTGGGGGAAAAATGAAAAGCAAAAAAAAGCTCAAAAGCAAACAGTAATCTTGGAGCTATATTTCTTAATTATTATTTGCCCTGCAATAACAGTATTTTCAATGAAATCAAAGAAGCATCAGTAGTTTAGACATTCTTTAGCATGGACCTATACACTTCTCTAGCAATTAGTCTCATATTTCCTCCTCAGTGTGGCTGCATCATATAATTTGCAGCTGTTACTTCAATAGGGCCAAAGTGAAATCTTCCCTTTTTTTCCCAGATAGTTTGTGCTCATTGTAGTCTGATTAAAAGGCAATATTCCTTACCTGGACTCATCTAAGATACCATTGTTTATAGTCATAGACTTCTATCCAAGGTTTCTTGAACTTAGGTAAGACTGTACAAAGTATAATAACAAATACCTGAAGAGCTTTACAAATATTTCAGGAGGTATTTTCTTCAAATGAGTTATTTTCATTTTGAAAGAATTTTAAGTAGCTTTAGAGGATTCCTGTGGTTCTTTGTGTTGCACTGCCTGCAAAGCTCTTTCCTGCCAAAGGTCTCTGTGACTTGTAGATGTTAAACAGGTAAGTGTTCAGATTCAGTCTGAAGTATGGTATTTTCATTTGTCCTGTTTAGGTGGGCACAGCTCTTTCCTCCTGAACTGTTTGCACAGCAATACACTCAAGTAATTCATTAAAACATTAGGCAAATTATATTGACATAGTCTTGTGCTAAGTACAAGCAAGAGTGACTGGGTTATTCATAGGAAAATAACAGGTTAAAGCTGGCTTTTCAGATGGAACTACTTGTCACATACCCTTTACAAATTTTGTGTATTTCAGTCTCAACTGGTTTATCATGATCCCTCCCTAGCCAAGATAAAAAGGCATTTCTGAAAGAAGGCTCAGTCTACCTATTTTCTTATGGTGTGAGTTGCCCTTCGTGTTTCAGTGATGAGAGAGATCTTAGGAGTTTGGATGAGGAGCTTAAATGACACCTCTAACATTTAGGCAATTAACAATATGTGAAATTAACTCTTCCATTAAAGATCTCCATCTAGTAGGGATAAATGAACTTTGTTTTCATAAGGAACTTTGATCAGCTAGAAGTAGAGGCTGGTGCAAATATTTGCTTAGCATGAGCCATAGGTATAGATGTTAATTGTAAAGAAATCTGCACTACCAAAGCAGAATTTGCATGTTCCAGAAATTGACCTACAGCAGAATATAAGATAATTTGAGATAATTTCTCTTTCCAGTTAAAGAAAA
>JAWWMP010000081.1:74900276-74928332 GCA_035047865.1 Dendrocincla tyrannina | reverse complement strand
CATCTAGTAGGGATAAATGAACTTTGTTTTCATAAGGAACTTTGATCAGCTAGAAGTAGAGGCTGGTGCAAATATTTACTTAGCATGAGCCATAGGTATAGATGTTAATTGTAAAGAAATCTGCACTACCAAAGCAGAGGGACTGACAAGAAATGTGCCTGTGTCTGACATTTGCATGTTCCAGAAATTGACCTACAGCAGAATATAAGATAATTTGAGATAATTTCTCTTTCCAGTTAAAGAAAACAGGAAAAAAATCAAGTCTGGTTCCTGTTACAGTAACTAAGCAAATACAAGGAAGCTACAGTATAGAGGGAGGGAAGTTTTATCTTGTAATAGATGAAGTGATAATCATAGCTTGAAAGAACTAATCTGCATTGTTCTTCATTTAAGAAAGGGGGAAATAAGCATGTGAGGAGAACTGCTTGTGGGATAGATAAGCATAAGCTCATTTTGCTTCTTCTATGTTACAGTTCTAGGCACTTAGTCCTACTGTTTTTAAGGAACTATGCAGTTCCCTATAAACCAAGACTTTCATTAAAATGTTAAAAGTTCATTCTATTTCTGCAACAACAGGAATTAACCTTAATTATTATGAACTTTGAAATCTGTGAATTATGAGCTTTAGAAATATCTTTCATTTTAAAGACTGACAACTGAATGGGGATTACATTTTAATTTTGTCATAGTCTATGGCAAGGGGAAAATTGCCTGAAATATATAAAAATAGTATCATAAAACTGATGCTCTTGGGAAGTGTGAAAACAGCATGCAGTACCTTTCAGTAAAAAAAGACCTTCTTTCCTACTGCAAACCTGATACAAGATTTACTCTGAGAGAAAAAGAATAAAAGAACCTATTCTCTTCCTCTCCCTCTTATTCAAACATACTGTTAGAAACACCAGTCCCAAAACATAAATCCTATGGGCAACATTCCAGAGGCACAGGAGTAAGGATGAAGTGATTGGTGGAAAACTGTAAGAATATTTGTTGCAAACCAGTATTTCTAAGCTGTAATTCAAACTAATTAGCTAAGATACTTTCATCATCTCCATGTAGGCACCTTTCCAGAGTGTAATGGAGGGCTGTATACTGGTAGCCACTTGGGACCTGAGCAGTTCAGCTGAACCAGTGTTGCTTTAGACTTTGCAGTTAGCTTGTATTTTGACACCATGCTTACCTTGCAGTAAAGACCTGACCCCAGTCTTCTGTCTCTGCCTGCCCAGGAGCACACCCACTCATTGGCATAATCATATTCAGGCTGGTATCCTGGTAATCTTTAGTCAGCCTCCACCTTTAGATCAGGACAAGAAATAGCGCTTTCACAGTTTCCTATCTGATGCAGGGCTTGTAACACGTGTCACTCCAGTCACCACAAGTTCAACAAGGTACAGTCAATCCTACTGTTCACAACAGGATACCTGACAGCTAGTGAGATAGTGTGAAATAAGCTTTTTTATTTTTTTAATATTGTTTTTCTAGAGTTGCCCTCTTGCTACTTGAAATCTCACAGCATTTCAGACTGCACTTTTTTACTAGGGAATAGTTGTACTCTTGTAGACTGTTTCTCTTCTTTTGCTGCCTCTCCCTTGGAGGGAGAAGTAACACTTCTAGTAGTGGCTTATGCTGGTGAGTAAATAAAGCAGACATGGACACTTCCTAAAAATGTTGTACAGTTTCCTGATTTGTGTTGGAAAAGTTTGCATGGGGATCATTTTTATGTACATCTCACAGATCTATGTGTGAGAAAAAAGATATGTAAAACTCTTCTGGGCTCAGTCTGACCTCAAAAAATACTGGAGTCTCACACTGTTTCTTTTTTTATTTCACTTGATATAATTTCCTCTTCTTCAGTTTTTCAGATTCATGTAAACTAAGAAAATATAAGTAAAATCCTGGAGTTACATATTATATTTAAAGCAATGCAAATCTAGGTCTTTGCCTAAAAGCTTTTGGCAGGTACGTGAGGTTCATGTAAGCTGAAGCTGTCAGTATAAACCCTTCTTGCCAAGGCTAGAAGGCTTCTTGCCAAAAACAGTTCACTGAACAATACTGCTTTGGACAGAGAGCAAAAACCCCTTCAACATTTGGATCCTATGGCTATATTGCCAGTTTCATGTCCATGAGTTGTTTTTGGGGATCCTGAGGCCTCTGACTGGGTGCTGAAATCCTATAAGATGCTTTAGTCTTACTGATTTCAAAAAAAGGTAGGTAGAAGTGCCTAGGAAGAGAGTGCCTATGCTAGCAGGCACAGATGGAACTGAACAAGCACTGCATTCCCTGCTCCTGCCAAATCTAGTTTGAAAAGCATGTCAGGCCTTGCTAAGTGTTTTATCCCTGCACCAAAAGCCATGAAGTCATATTAACTCTCCTCCAGGTGTCATGGCAAGCATGCGTCTGTATGGTCCTCCATATTTACCTTAAGAAACATATTTAATATCTGTGCCTTATAGTTATGAAGATCTTGTCCGTGTTTGCTTTTCTCCTGAATGCAATGGTATTGTGCTCCAGGGAAATTCTTGGTCTCTGAGAGTTTTGTCTTTCAAACATTTTGAGGCAAGAGGAATCTACCACAAGCAGAACCTACTCAGTATTACAAAAGAGCTTATTTCTCCAGCTCCATAAATTCAGGATGCTGTAGGGGCTTGGACATCAGGTTCTTCCCAATTATGGGTTTCTTAAAGTTCTAGTTACATAGAATGATCAATACCTGTATTGATTTTGACATGGTTTGATTTGTAAAATTAATATTTCAATGTTGATTCATCCAACATAAACCACAGATACATGAAGCATCTAGTACATGATTAGGAATAATCTATAAATTTTCCTGCTTCTCACTTGTCAATATTTTCAAGTATCTTGTTTATTTATTCTAATTATTACTTCAATTTTTATTGTTTGCACTACATTTTAGCTACTGCTTTATCTGCATTTCAGTGCTTTCCAGTTTATTAACAGTCATCTATCATATTTTCTCAAACACAGGATGTGGTTTAGGGCTGTGGAACCTTATGCAGCTTTAGAGAAACTGTTAATTTTAGAGGATGAGAGATATTTTTCTTTAGATAAAAAATAAATTAATAAATAGGTAGACAAAGTTTGATGTGTTTTCTACTACCAAACATTTATAATAGTGCTTACCTGCTGAAGGCTCTTATTATTTGCAGAGTGTCAATATTCCACCTAAGACTATAAGCATAATGAATGTGTTCCCTTGGAAGGCCGTATCTTCCTAACTGCCTTATTTAAACTCTTTGTGTCACTTTTAGGTGTCTTTTTCTCTCTGACTAGAAATAGGAACATGCATGAAGTTCAAGCCAGCTGAATATACTTACCACATCAGAAGTATGAATTTACAAAGAAAAGAAAATAATTTACATTACATTTAGATGCAACATATTTCCAGAAAGAAATGCTAAACATTGATTAACATTTCTAGAATAAAAAGAAAATGCAGCAGGCCTGACCTTTTCCCCTAGTTTCCTTTGTACATTAGTTTCTTCTTGCTTTGTGCAATGCATTTCAGGAACAAAATGAATAATTGCTTTAGAATTAGTTAGACTTGTGAAGTTTGGGTGCAAAGAGAGATCTGAATGTGAGCTACAATCAAAACAAAGTAATTAATTGAATTTTAAGACTATTGTTTTTCTTTTCTTTCAATTCATATCTCTTTGGTTAAATTTTTACACTCATTTTGTTCCCATTATTCCTTACTTAAGTTTTAAATTTTGAAAAAATTTTTTTTTACTTTTTTTAAAATTTTTTTATTTTAATTCTTATTCCCCTCCAGAGAATTATTAAATCAGTTGGAACTGCTTGGTTAAAACAAACCGTCTGTTCCTTGAAATTTCTGATTACTCTGAGCTTTTTCCACTGTGAGAAAAAAAAGACTAGACTGTAGAATGCACACAGGAAGGGAGATGGCACCTGTTTCGAATGCTAGAAAGAAATAAAGGATCTTCCTTTGCTTTTAACTTGTATGTATTTGAGCTGTGGCTATTTTTCTAAACTGAAACTTAAATTCTCTTGTGGCTGACTCATCCCCTGCTGATTCTCCTGTTCCACTTTTTGAACTCACAGTCTGTCTTGCAAGGATTGGTAACTCACCTGCAAAGCCAGGTACTTCCATAGGAGAATGGCTGCTACTTAATGAAATTATCTTCTCCTATATTCCTTATGTCACGTTAACAAAAAAAAACCATAATGGCAAATAGCCATATAACAGATTGTGTTGGACACTGCAATCCTGGCAAGATCACTGCTGTTGAATTTTCATTTATCATCAGTTCATGTGGTGTAATAATTTTAATTTGATTCCTTTAATTGGAGAATTTTTAACCAGTCAATTTACTAAATGAGGCATAAATATTTTTTTCTTTCTTATGGCATTGTATTTACATACCCACATAGAATGTACTGTTCAAATGTGTCTCTGAGCAAAGCAGAACAAACTAAAGCCTGAATTTTAGGATTGCAGTGGTCCACGCCTTTAGGAAATTTTATGGGACTGCCACCTGTATTCACAGTTTTTATTGCAAAATAAGAACCTATCATTCAAATTGCTCCAGATCTATTTTTCTGCCAATGGCAATTTTATCATGAGAAACAGTCCCGCATTCAAAGCTGGCATGTAAGTGTGTGTTTCCAAAAAAGCATGCTTTTCAGATGTCATTACTTAAAAGAGCTAAAATTCTTGCTTTTGGATTTAACTTGCAATAATTAAAATAAAAATAAAACATTCTTTTCAGTAATGTGATTATAGAAAATCTATCTTTTCTTAGACCGTTTTAATGTGGAAAAAAAGGGCTTAAATTCATACTAGTCTGGTCATTTTTTACACTGATATTCACAGCATATATAATTTTCAGCAATTTTTTTCAGTTTTACTTCTGTTTTATGCATAATTTTTTAGTGTTTGGTTTACTTAAGGTAATGATAATTCTGCAGCAATCTTCTCTGAATTTCTTCTCTGCTTAAAAAAATAGCCTCCTCTTCCCCTTCAAGTGAAGAGGCTTTTTCCTTTCCATCAAATTTGAGGTCCTGGCATTTTTAGTCTAATTTATTTCATATAAGCAACATGTCTTTCTACTCAGAATGGAATGATTATTTTTCCTTTCCTAAACTGCTGGACTTCTGGGGTCATTTCTGTTCAAATTACTTTTGCAATGGGGAATCCAGTGGGGTAAGGAGGTTCAGATTACACGTTTTTGTCTTGTGAAACTTAAGACCTTTTCAACTTGTAGTGGTTCCCCAATCCCTTTTATACAAGGTATGCTAAATATTTTTCATTTGGAGAAAAAAAAAGCACAAAAAATAAAATCTCTTTTACCACAAACACAGCTCCTGTGAAAGTCAACTCGTTGCCAGGACTGTCTTCCTAATGTTCCTGTTTTGGTATTTTAGTGTATCTGGGCTGGAATGTTCAGTCTAATATTTTCAAAAATTCCACTTGTGCATTTTTTTCCCATTTCTGTTATCCTTTCATGACAAAATAATTTTGTTTTCAAGGTACATTTCTGGTAGCACTGCAGAAAAATCAGTCATCCAAACAGGAGTTTCAGAGAATGCCCAAACACTGCTCCACTGGGCAGTACAGTTTCCCCATAGCCCATCTGATACCCTTTGTCCCTCAGTGAATGGGGGCTTTAGACTTGAGAAAAATTCCTGTGGAGAAACAACTGGAAGTCACTTAAACAAGTTATGAAATTCAAGAAAAAGGGAAAGTCTTAGCCCAGCAGTTCACAACTAGGAGAGTCAGTTTCAAGCGGGACTGTAGCCAGGTAGCTACATCTGCTGAGAAGAAATTGTGAGCATCAAAGTGTAACCTGCAGAAAAGTTCTGTTTTGTAACTAAGTCAGCTTGATTTCCACATCACAAAGAATGGAGAGGAACAAGAAGAAGAAAGCTAGCAATCAGGATTCATGCTTCAATAGACCAACCCTGTACGAAAGGAAAAGGACAGAGAGATATCCACTCAGAAAAATGTGATGGTTAGGTAACTCCTAAGCATTCAAATCTCTGTTCTGCCTGGCTGGAAACAAGAATATAAAACTCTTGATGAATACCTTGGTGCCTTCTGCAGGAGATCTGCTGATCAGGATTCCATAGTGTGGATGTCTATCAAGCATGGGAAAAAGGGATCTTGAGGGTCCTGCTATGACAACTTCAGAGTTTGGCTTATACACACTGATCGAAAGAAATAATGGGTTGGTAAACATCAGTTACCTGATAATTACTGACGCTCACCTTGTGAGAAGGCAACAAGTAATACCTTATGTTAGCATGCTTAGAAAGTACTAAGACACAGGAAACTACCTGGCCAGTGTTACTGCAAAATAGAAGTGAAGGAAATAGAAATTAAGTGCCTAGATAGAGAAACAAGTTACACAGTCTTTTGGAGTTTCAGAAGAATCTCCACTAAAGAAAAAGTACCTTTGAATGATCTGAACCTTTCCAGTTTAGAAGGCAATTTCCTCAACTTGGACTTTCTGAAGGAACAAAAGAATGGGTCGGACATTCTGTTCTCTCTTTCCAGTTCCGTTGGTCCTTTATGGCAGAGGGGATTAATCTCACTGCATTTTACTCCTGTTCAGGCAAATTATCCTGGTGCTTGTAGCCCTATGCTTCATGTACCCTACAAATTTATTATGAGAAATGATTCACTAAGTTTCATCATCTAAATGAAAACCAATGAGCTTAGGTGTATTCAGAACAGTAATCAGTGTCTTCATCTTCAAGTAAGTAGTGATTTAGGTGGGTCTCACACCAGGATTTAGGGGCCATGTTTTAAATATAGTTTGAGGCATCAGTTATAATGCAATTAAACAGGTTGAGGACTGCAAAGTTGAATTGACTGAATTAACATGATTTTGTAAGCCTGTGTGACTCACAGTTTATGGAAGCAAATTGTTGTGGTTATTGTCAACCCCAGAAAGACCACCGACCAAAGAGAAGCTTACATTTACTCGTTTGCCTCAGAGACAGTGCCCTAAAACTAAGGTTGAGGTATAGTTTTGAACAATGGAGGCAAGTTTGAAATGACTGTGTGATGACTACTTACAGAGTTATAGATTGAGTTGTATCTGTCTGCTTCATTTCATCAGCAATAAATATGTTGAAAAGAAAAAGGTGGGAAAAAAGTTAACTGCAATTCTAGTTTGTTTCATGAATTAATGAACTTCAAAATATTTTTATTCCTTTCTGCCTTTGTATCCCAGAAAAAAAAATCTCTTTCTGTATCAAAAAAGGGAGTTGCATCCCTATCTATTAATCAAATAAATGTTTTTATCCTGCATGTTGTGGAACAAAGAGGGAGTTATGATTTAAAACTCTAGCTAATATAATGCAGCAATACATACAGCACTTTACTTAGGGGCTTTTATCAAACAATACATTCCTAGCATAATAATTTTCCTTGATAAGTAATAACCTGATGATTGGTCTGCACTTTCATGTGACTGTAGTTGTTCACTGTTGGACATAGCATCAGTTTTTTAACTCGATTTTTAACTAGTTTAATAAATAAAAAAATAACAAAAATAATAGCCAATCAAAGTGGAGGTTTGTAAGTACTGAATTAGTAAGAGATTTTTTGTGATATGTATATCTCCTGCTTTTGAGATAGAGAAATATTTCATCTCTCCTTTAGAAAATACAAGTGTGGACATAATCAACAAAGGTGACATTTATGCCTTCAAAAGACTATGTTTCATTTGAGATTGGAATTCAAATGATATTTGCATTATGTGGCAGTGTATTCTGAAATGTTCTAAATAGCATCTGAAAGAGCAAATCAGTTCTTTAAGGATAAGGAATTTAAGAAAAAAAAAAGGGGGTTTATTCCTTTTTATTCTTGAAGCTCAGGCATCTTTCAAATGTTCACAAATGAAAACATTGTCAAGTGCTTGTTGAAAAACCTCTGAAGTACTCCCTGAAATAACCTAAATATAAGACAATCATAAAAAAAATGAAATTAGATATGAAATTTCAGCATCTGACTCAAATTACATTCTGGGATGGAAACTGTTTCAAATGCTGAAAGCCTAGCATAGAAACAAATGGTAAAAAAGTAATCTATAAACATTTATTCAAAATCATCTTATACAAACAGTAATACACAAACTAACTTGGGGCATTTGCATGATTTCACAGGATGCTCCCCAAAATGTTTGTGCGTATCTCTAAAGAGCATTTGATCCATACTCATTGTGGATCTAAGCAGTGTTTCATTGCTCATATCAAGTGATTTTTATATCAGATGATATGCCAGAATGCTCTTTCCTTGATAGTATTTTGCAAAATGAGCTAGTATTAAATCACAGTGTATCTCCATACATCCTAATTTGCAGGATTAAGGAATGATTGTTCTTTTCCAACAGATTTTCAGAAGTTATCTATCTTCACTTTTGTGCCAGGTTTTCCAGGAGGACCATAGCAGCTACCTGGGCTCTGAAGTGAGTGTTTAGAGGTTTTCAGAGGCCCTAGTGCACCATCGAGATTTTTCATAATCTGGCTCAAAATCTCACAGTAGGAAGACACTAAAATTCTGGCCTTGTTTATAAAAGTTGAGATATTTTAAAGATCTGTTCCCATTGTCACATGATTAATGACATGTAGAGGTTTAACAATAACATGGAGATACAGCCACAGGCAGACTTAAATATCCGTGCAACTTGACATATCTGAGTAATTTCTTGAGATGGAACATATCTGTAGCATCAAAGTGATTGGTAAATCAGAAGAATTACTCTTAGAGACTAACTGTGTAAAAGTTAAATGCTCTACTGCATGGCAATTGCACTGAATGGAGCAAGGAGTTCTGATGCAAACCCCTCGCTGTGAAAGTACTTGCCAGTTCTTGGCCTGAGTGATTCTGAGTGTTTTCAAAATGTACAATTAAAAGTCCATTTTATCGACAAGCATGGATCATAACTTGAGCTTATAGTTCTTTACTGACTTAACTATTTTACACCGAGTGTTAGTTTTGACCTTTTAAATCTCTATATTTTTCAGTATTTTGCTCAATATATGTGTGATATGATGTTGAGAGTTGGGATCAACACATAAAATCTTGCCAAAGAAGTTTTATTTGTCTAGAGTAGGTTGAAATATCTTATTTTTTTATTTGTGATTTATAGAATATAGTTATAGATTGTTCTGCCAAACTTCTAGCCAAGGTTGTGCAAATTTAATGTGTTTAGCACTATTGAATCATCACACTGAAAACATATACTTACATATTCCTTGGTGTACAGTCTTTTAAGAACACATAAATAATACAGTAATTTTTGTAAGAATTCCTCAGCTTACAGTCCTGTACACCAGTCTTGTAAGAATATACAAAATGACATCTATAATTCTGCTATCAGCTTGATTAGGATCTGCAAACATTGATAGAAAATAAAAAAAGATGCTTGCATCTTATTTGCTAAATATAGAGAGACAAATGTCTTGACCTTATTCGTTGGGAGCAATTAATGACAGTTCATACCCTTTCCATTATTTTAAAAAGACATTCTTTTGTAATAAAAAGCTTAGCAATTACTGGTCAGCTTTCCAAAATCCTCAGAAATGCATGGCCTCTTTCAAGGTGTTTGCAAAGCATAGGTACTGCATTGCATCCTTCAGTTAGCTGTCAGTTTAATCCTGATGTAGTCAATTAAATTTCACAACACAGTAAAGTGGAACGTGGCTGTACGTTTAGGACAAAGCTTTCCAAATTCAAAGGTCAAATTAAAAAAACCAAAACCCAACCATCAAATAAAAAGATTAAAGTAATAGTATGTATAAGCATTGCCTGGATTTTACATGTTACAAGGTGCAAACTCTGTTTACTGCTAATAGATGCCTCTGGAGGTGATCTAGGTTGTGTTACTGAATTTGGTTGCACAATTTGTTGTCCTGAGTTTCATAGAAAGTGACTGCATTGCAGTTTCTTGAAGTCAAATTTTCTGACTTTGATAGACAGATAATGGAAATAGGTTTGAATATACTCTTTTTGTTTGGGCAAAGATCCCTCTGAAATTGGTGAGGGACTGTCAGATATAAGTGTGCTCACTGCCTATCTGAGAGTTGGGCTGTAATTAATATTTACAGAACTCTTGGAAATCAGTGATCAAAGTAATTCAAAGCACTACCATTTGTGCTTATGGTAGGAACATATTTGCACATCTCTTCAACCCGCTCAAGGTTATACTACGGTCATGATGGGCTGGAATTGTAGGCAAAAGAAAACTCCCATTGGTAGAAAACGCAGCATGCATTAATATTGCCTTTACTTTGCACCTTCACTCATACTTGAACTGTTATCTTTTCAGAGATAGAAATGCAGTTGCTTTTTTAGGTGGCACAGTTTCACTGAGGTTTATTCTTAATGATAAGGTGGACAATTTAGAAAAGTGGGAGCAAGAAACCCTTGCTGTTGCCTAGGTTGCAGCTGCAGACACACTCAAGTTGCTGGGGAAAAAAATAGAGAGGCTACAGACATTTCTGCTCTGAGGGAAAGTGTAATTTACACCATGGTAGAAGAGAACACAGTAGCAGTAAGCACATGGAATACATGAAAACACAGAGACCCTTATTAACCATGTTCTATAACGACAGAATTATATTCAATGTGGCTGCATTTCCAGCAAAATATGTCAGTGGTTCCTAGCTAGACAGGTATAAATCAGCCTTGTGCTGGATGGACTCATACAGGTACGATAATTTCACTTAATGTAGCAACTTGTTATTGAAATTTGAGATCTCGATCTATATACCAAAGTCCCAGAAAAATCTTGGTAAATCACTTAATTCATTATTTCTTTTCCAGAATTTATTATGTTTTTGTTCTGACACTGAAGAAAAAATAGACTGACTTATGGAGAAAGCTGCATAAACCAATTAACTTTTGACATTGCCTTACCTCTGTTATTTTTTCAGATAAGTGGACACTGATAAACCTGATGGACTGAAGTAAAAATAATGTACATGCATTATAAGATATCCAAATTAGTTTATTTTGGTTTTGTATAAAGCAATACACAGATAGAAACCTAATTAAAGAAACAACAAAACAGGAATATCATGTACTGTCACAAGTAATAATTACATTAGAATTTATCACTTATTTCCTTCTGAAGCGCTGAAGTTTATATACATTTTTTAGGAGACAATTTTATGTAGCCCTCATCTTCTAGGAGGTCCAACTTGAAAGGTGAGTTGATAGAACCTTTCTCTACATAGAAAGCTCTTCTTAAAAATGTAATTAGCATTCACCTTTTCATTACTGAAGAGAGAGAAGCATGTGAAAATGGCTGTGTTTATTACTGTATGTGAAACTGAATTAAGACTGACCTTAGTTGATCTAATGCATGTGTTTATACATTTAAAAATCACATTTCTGTTTCTCTACAGAAGAAAATAGCCCTTTCTAAACATAAATATTTTTTTAAAAATAAACTTGTTGACAAATGTTCTACTTTTCTACTCCCCAAATTTGTAGATTTTACCCACTGACTGATGGAAAGAGATTAATCCTTATCTAATGACCTACCCTTTCTATTTGCTAAACCAGGAAATGAAGACTATTACACTCCCTATGTGGAAAATGTGAAACAAGGGGCCAAAGTCTTACTGCACTCAGTCTCATCTATCAGCATTTGTACAGGTTCACTGACAGTCAGACTTTGAAATCAAATAAAAGCACTAAAACCAGGAAACCATATTCAAGAATTCAAAAATGATCAAGACCTTATGTATCACTTTTCTGGCTCTGTTTCACTACCATGTACAGCACAACTACCAAAAGCTCTTTATTACCCGCAGTAAAACTAGAAGCCTTCTATAAATACTGCATGGAGCTGACATATTTCCTCATAGAAATTACTGAGACCATATTTTATTTCAATTTATTTTTGTTATGTGAATTTAGCTTTGGAGGAAGCTGCCCTGTTCACAGCTGTGCAAGCGTGGTTTACTGTCTCATAACTGAAACTGCAGAGTTAAGTCAGTAATGTTGTCTTCCTGAATGCTTTAGTCCTGGTGTAAAAAGCCCACAATTCTTCTTGAAAAGATGCTGCACCTTGTAGCTGCCATATGTCACTCAGTGGCATCTTTAGGTGAACTGCACCGGAAGTCGATTGACCTATCGTTTGGAACATCAGTACCAGCCTCTGAGGCAGCCTGACTGCAAATCCTTTACAAAGACAACATATTTTTATTACTTATTGTGAATTTTGTTTTCTTCCTGGATTGTCTATCTAAAAGATATACAATTTTGTTAAAATGAAAAGAATTCAGTACAGTACGACTAGTCAAATATTTTTTTTTGAGAATGGATGTTGACTGAGTAACATATATTTTATGAAAAGCAGAAAAGTTATAGGCCATCCTGACTGAGAACTAATTATTATTCATAATAAAATAGGGAAGGAAAAATAAATATTCTGTGATTCTACTGCTGCTAGGGGATTTGAGAACTGCTATTTCTATCAGCAAGGCTATAGTGTCTGGTTCAACAAGTTACTACTCTAAATGAAGAGTTCCTTTTCACACACTACATTGTGTCAAAAGAAGCAGCAACTCTTATTGTTGGCACTAGGTATATCAGAGGTGCAAGGTCAGGAATCAAACTGAACAGTAAGTAAAAAAGAACTGATTTGCTGTGCTTGAGATTATGATCACACAATTACAGACACCGAGATTTTCATTTGAGATGGTATAAAAAGGGATAAGTCTTACAGGATAAGAAAATTTAGACATCACTAGGATGCTCCAAAATCACTGTTAGACTATGAATAACAAGATGTTTCTTTTACTGAAACAAGTTTTTATACCAAACAGCATAAAAATAAAGAGCATGTAATATAGGATGAGGTATTCAATTTGAAGTCAAGAACTAAACTTTTTGCTCTGTTCAGTAGCAGACATATTCCAGGTTAGATTTCCCCCAGTCTTAGAAGGGACAAACCCAAATAAAATCTCCACAGATCAGACACAGAGTAGACACAGTCAACCCCTACAATCTCTTTGAGTCATAAATTCAGAAAGTGCTTAATAAAGGGCCTAATTCTTTTACATGTTTTCTGATGTGTATTTCCATTTCAAACCTTTTTCAATGGAACTGCTCATGGAAACAACACCAAGACAATTAGTAAAAACTGGAGTTACTTTTTGACCTACCTGTCAAGTTAAGTGGTCTGTGAAGCTTGATTTGAGAGTACATAAATTTAGACAAAAATAACTTCTATCTTTTCTATTCCTCATCCCCTCTGGGATTTTTGCCACTTGAATTTATCTTAGATTTTGAAATGAGAAGGGGAAAAGAAACCCAACAAGCCTTTCAGCTAGCAGGATGTTGAGCTTTTGCAGTTCTATTTTTATTTTTAATTGAATTTTAATTGATTGATGAAAGTGCAATAGAAATAGAAGTCTACTCAGTAGAACAAGTACAGGAACACATCAGTAAGGCAACTACATCAAACTGTGGCTTTTGCCAGTGTGCATCTACAGTGGCCTGTGGTATGCTCAACATGTAATTCATTCCCTAGTTTCTTTACCAAGGCTGTCAACAATGGGGGCAATTAGAACTAATTGTAATGGAGAGTTAAATTGCCTGGATGACTGTACATTATACAGGCAATGATGTGCTTAATGCCCCTTGGTTGCTAGTGACCCAATGCTTTTTATCACTCACAGCTCTTATTTTTATCTGCCTACCATTTTTTGGGTTAGATGAGCCCATTGAAACAATCTTGCCTTCCTGTGACATAATCTGCCAAAATCTTCAGCAACTAATTTCTCTCTCATGTATAATTTTAGGATGAGAACACATCATCTGGAAAGACATCCCACTTTGATATTCTTGCAAGAAACAATCCCACGAGTCTATTAGGAACGTTTTGATGTGATTAATTGAAGTATATTTTAATATATTTTATATATAATAATTTTGATAATTTTTATTATTATAATACTTTAATAGAAGTGTATTTTACTGTATTTTACAATAGATTTATAGAAATGATAGTCTTACTAGTCTGAACACCTGATTCAAATAGTTCAGTTTAGCTTTTTTTTTTCTTATTTAAAGTCTAATATGTTAAGACTCTGGATCAGACTGCAGCTCCAGGATAATGATCTCCTACTGTCACACAAATATTCAAAGTCTTAAGTAAAGGCCTTTCAAATCAAAAGATACTGATGCACAAATAGTGCTGAGGAGGGAACAGTGTCTTTATACACTACTAATTGTCCTCTTGCCAGTCTCTGGCCAAGAAAAAATGGATATGTCCTCCTTCATTTTCACCACATTACTCCATTATTATCATATCCAATTGCTCTAACTTTTGTTAGTAGAAAAGGAAAATCAGATGCTAGGACAACACAGATGCTCTAAACAGCTGCAACCAAGGTACTTGTGTATAAAAAAGTGGACGATGTGTTTGATTATAGTGGTAATACTGGCCAAACCTAAGTGATGTAAGAGAAAATCCTTACAACAGAAACTCTGCAAAAAATGATGATGCCTAATTCAAATGAATTGTATTCTAAGCAGTCACTGAGGGATGATATGAAACAAATGAGCAGACATGGCAGTCAAAAGGGAAAGGAAGACATGAATAAACAAGTTTAATGTGACCAAAGTCACAACCAGCTAAATCACAGTCATAGAAATGTTTGGACTGGAATGGACATTAAAGATTATCTGAAGATCAAGGACAGTGATGGTACCCACTAGATCAATTTGCTCAGGACTCCATTCAACCTAGCCTTGAACACTTCCACCAATGGCACATCCGCAGTTTCTCTGGTCAGCCTGTTCCAGTGCCTCGCCATTCCTACAGTAAAGAATTTCTTCCTAACATCTAATCTAAATCTTTCCTCTTTTAGTTTAAAATCATTCCCCCTTGACCTATCACTACCTGCCGATGTAAAAAGTAACTCTCTCTCCTCTTTTATAAGCCACTTTCAAACACTGAAAGGCCATGATAAGGTCTCCCCAGGGCCTTCTTTTCTCCAGGCTGAACAACCCCAACTCCCTCAGCCTGTCTTTATAGGAGAGGTGCTCCATCCCTCTAGTCATCTTTGATGTCCTCCTCTGGGCTCACTCCAATTGGTCCACGTCTTTCTTTGCTGAGGACCCCAGCTATGGACACAGTACTCCAGGTAGGGTCTCACAAGAGCATGCATTCCAAATGATTTAGAATGAGTTGGATCCTCCCAGTTTAAATACATATATAGGTAGCATTTTTTTTCTTCTTCTGTAAATAGCCATAAGCAGATCAAAAAGTCTTCAGTTGCATCTATGTCATAATTATAACCATGTACCCATTAAAAATCTTATCTTTAAGTTTTGTAACTGGGAATTATATTACTTGCTTGCACTTGTCAAAAATGTGACAATTGTAGTTTCTACTCTGTGACTGAATGCATATACAAATATTGCTTGCAAAAAGCTTACGTGTGTTTGTTGCTATGAACAGTAGGAGATACACCATTCTGGAAAAAAAAGAATTAAAAAGCACAAGACCTATACAGCTACAGTAAACAGATATTTAAACATGACTCCATTATTTTTCATGCCTCACCTAACTTTAATTATGTAGTCTAGCCTTTTATGAATCAACAAACTTCTAGAACACGATGAATATGTGTGTACATAAATGCACTGCTGAGGGATATATTCACCTTTTATTATAAATGATGGGCCAAATTTTAAAGGAGGTGTAGAACTAGGTGTAGGTATTTCAGTTTTACTGTCTTAAGACAGAGATGCAGATAAATGCAAATCCACATAATTTGTAGTGCTGTGCAAATGCAGAGAGCATTCAGACTTATGTCACAAGATGACACTGAAGGTGGGAGCACAGTGGGAGTTGACCCTAGGGCTGACTCCACAGGAAGTCCAACATTTTTGCCAAGATCTTATCATCATAAGCTCATTAGCTTAGGAATAACACTGGTAAAGTCCAATGGTATCTGAGCTAATACATCTTGGGGTTGAACTGAATGGTCTGAAAACTGCAGTGCCTCAGAAATCTCACCTTCAAGAACCTTTGCCTCAAACAAGATGTTTGGGAGAAAGTAGATCTAGAAGACTGCTGGCATTGTGAAAAAAATCTTCTATTTAGTTTAGTACCTTTCTTTGGACCTAATAAAGCTTCAAGATCACTGCAGGCATACAAAATTTTTCAGAACTGGGACATGATTTAGGCTCAAAGTTATAATGATGAGTCAATGTGTTTTCAATATGTTAAGTTTACCTTTCAATTTTTAATTTCATCTAGTTTCTTTTCACTTCTTCAATAGGCAAAATTCTCTTTAGTTTGAAGCAGGGAATTTTCTGATGAAGATGACATAAGCAGTCCGTCAAGCTGAATGTGTTTAAATTCTAATCAATATGTATACTGAGATACCTGGTTATTTGCAAGTAAGCCAGCTCCTTATGTCTAGGCTGCTATGAAACCTTACAGAAAATTAAACAGAAACTGGGCTCTGAGCCCAGGAAAACCAAACCACCACTGCAAAAAAAACAATATACTGAAACATTATGCATCTGACATAATATCAAGTAGTCTCATAAGCTTTTTGTTTGCAAAAATCTTTCTTAGCAATGTTATTTTTCAAAGCCTTCTCAGCCTGAGGGATGATATACGCTTGTAAGAAAGCATGTAAGTCTCTACTGTAAGATGTCCTGTGTTGTTTCAGTGCTCAGGCCTGGAAACTCAATACATTATCTTTTTCTGATGAAACATATCTAAAATTATGTCTCTGTTCTTGAAAACAAATACTAATGATACAGTCCTTCAGAAGAAAATGAACATAAATCTCAGCCCCTTTTCCCAAAGGGAGGATCCAAAATGTGTGTTATCTTTTCATGACATACAAATGATTCCTTAATTCAATAGTGGGCAAAGCCAGCTGCAAGCACTGCTGAGGTTGTATAGGAAAGATCATGTCATGAGTTTTGTTCAATTAATAATTATGCTCCTTTTGCATGGCTTCTTTGAGGCCTTTGATAGCAAAAATGAAGCCTGTTCTCTTTATTCATTTGTTGCTTTTTTTCTTTTTCTCTTCTGTTTACAAATGACTGACTCACCACTGTGTGATCCTAAGGGGTGCACAATCCAACAATGGAGTGAGTCAGCCAGAACAGTCTTGTCCTGCCATAAATGAGCAGACTGTGCGTATTTAGAAACACCTCAGTTTCAAAAAGCAAAATGCTTACATTGTTGAATGTTAGAGCCACAGGAAAAGAGTTTGCCTTGTGACAAAAAAAATTGTGGCACACACTTCAGTAAGGATTTTGATATTTGTATCCCGTGTTTTCTGCAAGTTACTGAGTTGTCTTGCAGGAAGCAGGTGTTTTCAGGTGCATTTGAATATATGAAAACCTGGCATAGTCTGGCACAATATGAAATCAAGTAAATGAACGTACTGAGCCATGCTGTGGCAGGGGAGGATGTTGTACTCAGTACAAATTTATTTAAACAGTGTTGGTGGTAGATAGGCTTGCAGGCCATGTTTGACATGATCTGGTTCCATGGGAAAAAGATGCAATTTTATTTGTGACACTGTCATTCCACTCTTGTTTCATCTCCTTTGTATATCATGCCAGATTTTTATATCTCTGCACAGCCAAAACACAATGGGGAATGCATAAACCTGAAATGTCTTAGACTGGTCTCAGCAGAACATTTCAGTTTTAGTTATATTTAGTTATATATTCTTTCTTTTTGTTTGTAACATTTGCAAGAGTTTCACTTTTAAGTTAAAAATCTTCTCCATGGCATGAAATGGATAAATAAAGTATGGATCAGTTGATCACTAGTTTATTGACATCTCCTGATAACAGTAGCTGGGACAGGACAGAAATAACATAGCATTCAATCATGATATTAAGTTTGGTAGAACAGAGACACATCACTAAATGAATATAGAACAGCACAGACCTAACTTCCCTAGTGTCTTGCACCTTGTTGATTAACATAAGAATGTTAAGTGAGCAAAAACTGCTGTAAAATGCAGCTTATCAGAATATGATAAAAGTGATCCCAGTTTAAAGAACTACACTAACGGGCCCAGCTTAAAAATGCAGGGTTTGAAATCCTTGCAGCTTCTTGATATCACATTATACATAAGAAAATAAGCATGTGTTTAATAGAGAATGGCCATACAAGCTGAAGAAATAAAAATTCCATCCATTAAATCAAGAAAGGGAAACTCCTCCGCTGCTTATGTATACTACTTCAAAGTCCATACTCACACTGATAAAGTGGTGGTTTTGTATACAAGCTTTTATGAAAAGGGTGAGAGCAAGACATGTGAAAATGAATTCCTGAACATTTCTGGTATGACTCTATGGAGTTTATTGAGTTAAACGAACACAATAATTCCTTAGGAAAAAAAAACACAAACAAAGGAAAAAACAAACAAAAAAAACCCCCAACAAATTAAAAAAAAAACAACAAAATTGTTTGCTTGAAGACTCTGTATGAACTACCTCCAATTAAATCAAGTGACCATTGCAGAAATTATAATTCAGCCTTATATTTCAGACAATTTGCCTCTTTTTTTCCTCTCTGATTCTTCTTCTATAAATAAAAAAATGAAGATGGTTATTCAGGGAGATACTTGAAAGAGTAGAAAAATGCACAAAAATACTGGATTTCACTGTGTTATCTATACCAAATCAACTTAATGAAGCTACAGAACACTTAGTGATTTCTAAATTTCTTCTTTCTTTGTGCCTGCCAACACTTGGAGACTGTCATTGACCTTCATACACCTTTTCTTCATTACAACCAAACTTGGGGTTTTTTTGCTTTACATTTTTTCTTTTTAAAACTAGGAATATGAATTTTTTTTTTCTCAGTGTTTTAGGAAAAGTGCTAAAATTCTATACAATGAATTGTTAAGAGGTTCCTACTGTAAGTATGCGTTTTTTTCAAATTTTCATGAACATCCAGGGACCTCAGTTCAATCAGAACAACATGCACAAGGAAAACCAGCCCCTGTTTTGAAGAACTTTTACAGTCAAGCTGATAGCAGGCAGATACTGAAGACAAAGGGGGAAATAGAGAGCTTGTGGAAGAAGTTGTGAAATGATCTTGTCTAACACAAGCACAGTCCTGATTGTTTAGAAACAGTGAAACAAAAGCAGCAGTTCTCACTGCTGCTTTTGTCAGACACTTCTATGTAAAGCCATAGTCAGGGCTTTTCTGGAGCATATCCAGTCTGGTTAAGCTGTCTGTAGGAGTCGTGCTGTTTCCTATTTGTCCACTGAAAAGCTGTTTCTGGTAGCTGTCCTGTGTTGTCCATTCCCACTGCTAGGATCCCCTCACCTCTGGACTGAGCTGCAGTCCTCAGCCTCTCCTATTCAGGCCTGGATCTAGAAGACTTGCTTTGGCCCTTACTGTGCCCATGTTTCCCACTCCCTCCTGGGAAAGGATGAGACTGAAGGGCCATGTCTCCTGCACATAAGTGCTATTTTGCAAGTCATTTGCTTCAACAGAATAATCTTGCATTACCTAATTGCAATCAAGAAACCAGTCAGTAATCGGTGTTTCCAAATCTGTTTTATATTCTGTCAAGCAGAGGCAATGCTTTAGGATGAGCTGCAAGGTCTTTCTGTCAAGCTAGTAAAGGTTATCTGAGGACACACAGCAGACACTAGCATAGCTTTCAACCATCACTGAGTCAGTTTGTGAGGCCACAGTTGCTTATTGGGATGTAATGGCAAGATTCACTTTCAGTACCTTGTTTTATCAGGTAGCAAAGTACAGCTGGCCACATTAAAAGAGTAACCAGAGTACTGAGTCTCTAGAATTGTTGCAGTGGCAACAGACTTCAAATAGAAAGTAAGGGTAAATTGCAGTTCAGTAGCTTGGCTCACTCTCTGGCCTAGTTTGCTGATCTCCCCATGCCTTCTGCATCTGCTGCTCTGTACAAACCTTTCTTCCTCTAAATAAGGGCCCTTACAATTTTGGGGTTTTGTTTGTTCGGGCTTTTGCTTGTTTTGCTTTGTTGTTTGTTTTTATTCTTTTAGCCCAGTCTAGTGACGCGTATTCTGTGTGAACTAAAAAGATCCACATCCTTTTTCTTTTTTATGTATATTTTTTTTAACACGGTAGTTTGGGTCACTTTTCAGCCTAATCCCTCAGGCACTTCTGGCAAAACCTAAGTTGTGTAGTTTTGCTGCCTCTAGCCAGTGCAATGCATCGAGTTGGTGCATCTCCTCGGCGCTCTTGATAGGGCTCTGTCCTTTAACAGGCATAATTCAGCCGCAGTTCTGTCACTGCTCTGTAACATTTGCCTGGATTGGATAAGCATCTCTGCAGGTGGTCTGTCTCCAGCTACACTGTAATGAAACTGAAAGGGACTGAAGGCAATGGAGCACACTAATAATTTTTCAGCAGAACCAGCTAGGCCAAAGTGCTCTTTCTAAATAGCAGAGTTCTCTCAAAAAATCTCGGTCATGAAAGTATTATTTTTCTACATCAGCATCTTTTTCCCTACTGTTTGATAAACTACTGGTAGCAATCCTGTTTGTTCAGACTAGTTCTTCCACCCAGTCTCTTCTTGTAGTGCATAAGTAACAACTGAATTTTCATAAAGATGAGGGGAAAAGAGTACTGGAATAATTTACTGCCCCATAGAGGAGGCTTTTTTTTTTTTTCCCCCATAAACCTGTACCAGTCTCATTAATCACCTGAGCTATTGTAAATACCTGACTTTGTCCTAGTCTAAGAATGGCTTCCTGCCAATTAGCAAAAGTTATAAAAACAGTTATTCTATAACCCTTTGAACACATTATTTGAAGCACTTTAAAGTGAATTTAAACTTCATAATGCTACTTTTTAAGTTAAAAGGTACATTATGTCAGAAAAATAAGCTCCTTACCAAAATTCAAAGAAATATGAAATTTTAAACATAAAGGGTATAACTATCAATTGACTTAGAAAAAAAATAGTGCACAAATCCCAAGGAGTAAGCGGAATATATCAATGAGTCTTCCTCTTGGAACAATATTACCTATGATCCAGAAGCTGAATGGGGAGATCTTCAGTATTGGGAAAGACTTCTGTCACAGCATATTCAGAGCAGAGACAGAGGATTATCCAGACTATACATCGTGGAAAAGGAAACCCCTGGAGACAGGACCAGTGCTGTGACAGCTTCCAAAGGATCAGAGACTTTATAATTCAACATTACCTGTGTCTTTTATGTACGGGTTTTCCCCTGTTTAGATTGTAAGCCCTAGAAATCCCTGCACACGTGAAAATAGACTGTTCCTTTTTCCCGGGTATCCAGCCCTGCCCCCCCTCCTGACCTTATTGGATGTATCACCTGTCAATCCCTATCCCTGGGTTCTCACTGGGTTTTGGTCCCCCTGCTCCCTTATTGGCCCCAGTGCCCCCCAAACCACACCACTCCCCCTGAACCCTTACCCTATCACATCCTACCTCCCAAACCCCGCCTAAAGGGTTTAAATACCCTGGCCACCGGTAATTAAATGCTTTTCTATGACCATTCCATCTCGGACTGCTACATTTCTTGACTCCCGACCACGTGGGGATTTCGCAATCCCCTCCAGACCCCGGGAGGCCGTGGGACCATAGAGGAGCGAATTCCCCCCACCACAACTGTTACTTCAGTAGCTTATTTTTCTCTCTTTTGGATCTATTACTCGGTGTTAAATTTATTTTAAAGCACTGGAGAAGAATCTCTTAGATTCTTCATAAGTGTTTGGTACCTTAAACACTGAACTACCTGAAAGCTTACGAAACATGAATTTTTATCAGAAGTCTCTGCAATAAATTGTCACCTCCATTTTGCACATGGCTTCCTAAAGTAGAGATTACACTAAAGGCTTGGTTCTGTTTTCTAAACACAGGCACTTAGGGGAATCCAAGGCTATTCAGGACATCCACATTAGGGTAAGGAACCAAGATATGTCCATCTGGACTTGTGATTCAGGCCTTGTATATTTTAAGGAGCATTAAATATATATGAACAATGGAAACCCAGTCCCAAGTGTCCTTTAATTTGAGCTACTAACCTGAAAAACACCTATGACACAGTTTTGACAGAGCAATTTGAGTAATATTAGACCTTAATTTGTGCTCATCATGGCTTCTATGTTTCTGGCTGCAGGTACAATTACTGAGAATGAGATCCTCAAGGCTTCCAGGTGGGCATCCAGAAAGAGTCACCCATGGACAATCTGGTCTCTTAGCCAGATATCAACTGCCCCTTTGACACCAGCAGAGAGATGTACTTCTCAAGACTCTGTTTAAGAGTCACCTGAACCCAGAAACACCCAAGGTTCTGAAGGCTTGGCTTTGTGCAGTTTAGAAAGGAATGGGTTGACTGAGTCACTGCCCAGGAGGTCATCCCTTCCTGAGCCACACGCTTAAGTGCTGTCAGGATGTGAGGACTGCTCTTCCCTCTTTGCAGAAGCACATTTCTTAGGTCTTCTCAGTAATCCTCACAAACAACAGTTACTGCCATACCCCTGAGGGCACCACCAGCTCTGACCATTCCTGCCCACTCTCTGGGAGTCTCCCAACCCGCCTCATGCCAGCCACTCTGGACCACCACTCCCTGCACCACTGATGCATCTCTTCACAGCACTGCCCAGCCTAGCTCTGGGCTCTACAGCCTGCATAATGTTTTCTGGCTTGCCCTTGAACCTGGCTCATAGCCGTGGACTGACCAGCTGAGTCCAACCCTATCCCTTGTGGTGTCCCAACAGATACAGAGCAAAACAGAACATCTGGCTATCTCCCCTTTGTTAGGAGGGATAAGATGCTCAAATACTATTTGTACTAATGTCAGGGTTTTTTTGTTTGTTGGTACCTTGTTTTTGCCCAGCCCAAGTATTGTTCAACTCAAGACAATAAATAATCTATTTTATTACCCCATAAATGCCATCTAGAAAAATAAGACTACTGCTGTGTGCACAGTAATCATACAGAAAGGTGGTACCTTTCATATATTAAACTAAAGAACTTTCTGATATGGATGTGCTCTGTCTCATCAGCTGAAACACTAGCCTTCCCATTGCATTGTTAGTTCAGGAGCAATTAAACATGGAGGAGTGTGTATGTAGATATAAGTGTGATTTAAACATCAGTTTTTAATTCTTTACAAAGGATTGTGTATTTAAGAAAAATATCCTCAGTGGGTATTATGTGAGCACCAAATTGCCCTATGAGAAGTGTGTACGTGGGGAAAATAGCTTTTTTCAGTCACCCAGTGAAAGACCTGATCACTTTTATTTTCCATTTTAAAGGGAAGGTCTTAGGAATCTCTTCCAAAAGGGCTGCAAGGCTGTGAAACCCAGAGGAGATCCTCAAAGACAATTCTCTATAGTTCAAAATATAATGTCTATTTGTAAAAAGAATGGGATGTAAGAAATGCCTGTGTCCTTAATAACTCTTATTGGCTGCCTGTTCAGTGTGCTACCTTTATGGAGCTTCAGTTCACAGTTTAGTTTAATGCCTTTGGAGTTTTAGTTCCCTCTTTGTATAGGGCAGTGAGTGCACAGGTATAAGACGCTCTGAAACTTTGTCTTAGGGGCAGGATGTTGACATGTCAGGTGATATGAAATGATATGGACATGTTCAAATTCTGCCCATAAATTAAGCTGATGATGAGACTCAAGTAGGCCTGGTGAATATCTGAGCGCGTCTCACAGAAACACATGCTGTATTACAGTCTAATAATTAAGTAGTTAGTATATGTGCCCAAGCAGCTTAATTTAGGTTACAGAAGTCATATGTGCTCTCAGATATCCTTCAGCTTATCTAATTAAAAAACTGAATAATCCTTAAAGAAATATTACCCTAAACAAATTTTTGTGAAAGTCAAAAATTGATGGAGGAGTACTAGATACTAAATACACCATCTTAGTCAAAAGAGTGGAAACAGTTACTTCACAGTCTTTGTACTTGTGTCTGATTACTGACAGGCATACATGGGATGCAGAGTTTGGGACTTTTTAGTAAGATACAATTTTTTGTTTAATTAAAATCTTTACTGAGTAAAGATTTATTCGTTCTACAGCAGCAGAGAAAATTTGCATGAATGACAGTAAAGACTGATGTACTACCCTTATTAGTGTGAGCTACAGGATGTTCAAATCCCAGGAAGTAAGGATGTTCAAATCCCAGGAAGTAAGGATGAACAGGACTTGGGGGCCACTGGAGGCAGAAATTGTCCCATGCTGCATCACATAGAGCACAGGCTCCTTCAGATGCTGATGACTAAGGAAGGATGGGGCAGGAAGGATTGCAGTCCATGTATATACAGCTTGTACATCATGCTTGTGTGTGTGCTTGATGCATGTGAAACTCTTATTGCAAGATTGTAATTAATTATCTGGGCTCATTACAAATGGGTTTTTTTTTTTAATTCAAGATGCAGAGGGAGATGCCAAATTTCCCCTCCAGGGTTCTCAGGGTTGTAACCTGTGTTTGATCCATAATCATTTTGAGGCTGTCAACTTTGTGCTCCCTGGATGTCGTTTCTTTCTTAATTTTTTTTTTTTAATCTTTTTTTCGTTCAAATTCCCTGTGGGATCATCTTTATTATTTTTTTTTCCAGTAGCTTTTTTTTTTTTTATGTTTCTTGCTGGTATCTCCCAGGCTTCCAGTGCACTGTCAAAGAAACTAACAGCTGAATGAAAAATGACATCCAGGGCAGCATGAGCCTTTAGAGAGAGAGTGAGGAGGATTGATAATGCTTGATACAAAGGGATTTTTCCTTTCACAGAATGGCATGACACAATGCACATATCTTCCTCTGAGAAATGTAGGCTTCAAAGAGTTATTTCAGTCCTAGCAAATATGCTTGTATAGCTAAACCCTAACATTTTCCTTGCAATAGTAACAATTTGCTCAAAACTGCAAAACTGCTTTCAAGCATGCCAGTCTCTTTGTGCTGAAGCTCTTAAAGGGCAAACTGCAGCAGCAATTGCTTTCACGTTAATGACTGCTACAAGGCAGGACTTAATTTTGTGATTCATAAATATCATTAAACTCCAATTTATAAACATGATCCTTTCAAGATATAAAGTATCCAATCAGGCCAAAGCAATCAGAATTTCTACATTTTTGTGTTTCTAGTATAAATTCATTATGTCTGTCTGCACATTCTCAATCTTAGGGTTACCATTAGACTGTATTAATGAGAACATGACACTGAGCCAATCTTAGCAACAGCAGCTGTACCAACAAAATGCTCTCCTGAGAAATATTGATTTCCCTTCTTGGATGCACTTAAACAAAGGCTGGTATGGCAGACATCTTAACCTCTGTGTGTGCATTAGTCTTCTGAACATTACTACATCATTGCCTTTTATTTATGAGAGAGAATTATTCTGCACTTTGACTTACTTGATAGTAGCTAACACATGCAGATAAACAAGATAAACCTTTTATCAAAAATATGTTTTTCTAGACAGAGAGGTTCAACAATTAAATTTTTGACATTAATAAGATAAAAAAAGAAATATGAACCAGTGGTGGGAAAGAAAGGAGAGCACAGAATACAAAATATTACTGATCTCCTACAAGTGAAAATTAGTCTTAAAATATGTGGCATTTCTGTAAAGGCTTCAGAGAGGAGACCAAAATGGCAGTTTAGGATTCTCAGTTCTTGCTGCAGGAGAGTCTGTGGATTATACCTATGTTTAAAGATTGTTGGAGAGCTAGAAAAATACAGCAGAGCAAAAATTCTTAGCTCATCTCAAAAATGCACTCCATGCATTTATATTGCTTGCATTTATAACACTTATTCCTTTGTGCACAATGTGATCATGTACTGTTCAATTTGATAACAATTTCATGAGATTGAAAAGTGCCCTGAGTGTCAGGGTGAATTAAACACCTGCTCTTCAGAAACCTGATATATTTCTGCACAGGTATTGACAGGTAAGATTTGTAAGTTACTTACTCAGTGAATGAAAAGCAGTTTTGGAGGCATTCTGAAGGGAGAGCATCATCAGAGTAGAGGCACTCAGGTGTGCACATGCAGATAGTTGTATACTAAAACTTAAGAAAAAATTGGGCTTAAATAAGTCTTGCTGAAATAAAAGAGCAGGAAGGTACAAACTCAAAATGTGTAGCAAAGATTGGATTGAGAAGTGACTGTCAAAGCAAACATCTAGTGTGATAATCTTGGGTTGCATTTCACAGTTGTGCTAGGAATGTTCTTGCATTTCATGTGCTGAATTGCTGTTGCCCAAAGAGCCCCACTTGAGCTCTCTGGCAACAGTTTAAGTACATAGTCAGGAGGAGCACCACTGCTAGAGGGAGATCATGAAGAAAGCTTGGTATCTGTAAAGTGTATTGGTGGACAAGATGGATATGGAGAGGACAAAGTGAAGAACAAATGTCTTTGCCACTGGTTAAAGTTACATGTTCAGGACAACAACACAGGTAACGCAGATTCAAAGGGGCCACTCGTGATGGAAGGTCACAATTAGATTCATGATGGATGCTGTTAATTTGGTGTCTTTGCTTTTTATTTTGTTAAAGAATGCTTGTTTCTAACCAGAGGCTATGGTTAATTGTTGGGAGGGAGGCTGAGAGTTTTTCCCTGATGACTGCTTGCTGGGTTGCATGAAGCCTTCTTGAGGAAAGGGGAGACTGACCCTTCAAAGGGCACAACTATGTATAGCTGAGGGGCACCTTTGCTTAGAGTGAAGTAGAGCGGGCAGAGCATGTGAAAGACAACAAAGAACCAGGAGCCTGCAGCAGAGCAGACAGAGGGAGGCAGCTGGGAAAAATAGGAAACAGAAGAAGCCAAGTCCCTGGGGTATGAGATTGTTATCCCCAAAAGACCCAGAGGGGACTGTGCAAACTTCAATATTGTGCAAATCTCAGTCTTACCCAAAAAACAACTGAGTTATTGAACTAGGATGAGGCCAAGAGCCAAAGGATCTCACTATAAGGACAGAGTGGATGGGGACTCATTTGTAAAACATTTTTATTTATAATCTGTCTCACTCTGAGCCTTCTTTGTTTTAGAAAGTTTATTCTTGTTCATGTTGTGATGCAGCCTGGATCTGGAGTTTGCACAGCACAGCATGTCTCCAGGGGCACTTGCTCTGAGAAATAGGTGCTGACAGACGCACCTCAGGGTACTGGCAAACTTGGGGTTCCTTCAGAGCCATGCAATTCTAAGTGACATCCCAGCAGGCTGGCTCCTGCTTCAGAAGGAACAGTATATCAGAGGAGGAAAAAACCCATTAATTTTATTAAGGTTCTATGTGTATGTTACTGAGCTTGCCAATCGTTACTAATTCAGGCATATGATTACTTAGGTTAGATATGAAACATGATTGCTTTTTCTTCTTCCTCAGGTGTCTCCTCCCACAATTTCTTCTCCATAACTGTCTTAATCTCCTATCAGCTATACCTAGCTATACCTATTTAAAACAGAAGTTCAGGTTTGAATTTTAAATTGTTGCCTTCTGGGGATTATCTGATTCTAGCCCCATTTTTACTTTCTATAAATATCTGGGCATCTTTTGATGCCACTGTGCATTCATTTACAGCATGGAAGTTTATTATACTGCAAAATGAAAAACGGAAGGAAGTGTATGATAAGTTTATATTTTATTTTACTAATGAATTAAATACTGGCTCTGGAATGAAATATTGAATTGTCAAGAGTAAGCTTATATTATAAGAGTCTTATGAATTTTTTCCAGTGAAGTATTGAAGCAGCTTGAGATTTCAGGATTTCTTCCAGCTCCTCTGATGTACAGTCAAGAAGAGAATATTCCGGTATTACTGTTTTCCTCAGTGGTCTAATAGCTATTGGTGGTTTACTGGCCATCGATGCTCCTTCCTCCCTTGGACATGGTCTTACTTCTTTCAGGTGTGCTCCTAATCTTACAGCTTCTTCTTCTCTTGCAGCCCTCCTTTCCTCTGCTCTTACATTTTCAGATGGGATAGGTCCATAGGCTCCTTCAGCCCTTCTTTCCTCTACTCTTACATTTTCAGATGGGATAGGTCCATAGGCTCCTTCTTCTTCCTCTCTTTCTATACGTTGTAA
>JAWWMP010000081.1:74846454-74900176 GCA_035047865.1 Dendrocincla tyrannina | reverse complement strand
GGTTATGTTTGTAAGAACCTGGCTGTCTTCCCAGAAAATGTTCCAAAATATACCAGGTTAACCAAAACACCTTGCCCACATTCTCCACCAAAAAAGCGTGTGGAGATTTGGGTTGGCTCCCTGCCAAGCCCAAGGGCCAGCCACATGGATTCCCCCCTCCCAAGAGAGAAGGGAAAAAATTACCCAAAAAGACAATTTTAGTTGAAGTATATATATATATTTGCATATATTACAATTATATACAATCAAACACTATGAATCTACAGAAGAAATCCCAGAACAACCACAAAAGGGAAAAGGGGAAAGGGACAAAAATGGGCAAAACCAAACAAAACAAATACACACACTTGTAAAGTGAGGGAAAAGCTCAATAAGTAACTAATACAATCAATTCTCACCACACTCCCCTTAAGAGAATGCAGGTCCTTCCCCTCCATACATCTGGGACAGCAGCTTCTCCGAGAGGCCTCAGCTCACAGAGATAAGAGCTAGGCCAGCACAGAGAGCTGATGTGCTCCAAGCACACGAACAGGAGAGAGAAGAGAAGCAAAAAAAAAAAAAAGGAGGGAGGAAATCTTCCTCCTGTCTTATATACCCCTGATTATGTGAAGGAACGGTGTGGCATACTTCCTTAGTTATGACCTTGCTACCAAGGAAGGCCCAGAGCAAGACCAAGAAAACTAAATAACCACAAGTATTTATAATGTTAAACACTGATTCCACCTCTTTTTCTTTGAAATCATCTACAATATAAAGTTCTGTGATGCCTCATATTTTTCTGCCTTTTTGGTCACAGAAGAGCTTTTGGGAATTCTTTCTTTACAGTTTTCAGTGCATGATTTTGTGCAGCTTCCCAAATTTCAGTTTAGTTATTTGCTTCCTGAGCCACATGGGTGACTAAATGCAGTGTACATACAATTTTCAGTTTTGAGAAGAGTATAAAGATATAGGTCTATCAAGAAGATAAATAAGGTGAACACAGATAGGAGCAAAAGTAGCTGGTGACTCTGTTATATTTCATCTGATGAAAGTAAAGTCCTATGAATTATAGTGATGACTTGGTACTAATTTCAAAGCAGAGAAATACATATTTGCCAGCCCATTTATTCAAATGTCTGTGTAATAAAACCCTAAACCAAACAAAACCTCCAAATAACATCAAAACTCCTTTTGAGATAATGTTTTTCCCACAGCAATTAATGAGTTGGCATATAAGCCGACCAATGGGTGAGGTTAGCATGACATAATGACATGCCCTAAATAAATCCATCAGTTAATGGATATTAACTAGTTGTACTTTTGGATCCAGAAGCTCCGGGCCCCATCTGCAGTGTGGTGAATCCAGAGGTAGACATGACGTATGGCAGTGACATCTGAGACACCCTGAGTGCATCACATGTTTTTAAGACACATATTCCCTGCTGATGTATCCACATTTCCATATTACAAGCCAGACCCAATTGGGAAGGACTAAAAATTCTGCACTGTGCTCTCTGAATTGGTACTTCCATAAAGGCTAAGATCCTAAAATATTCTAATTGCTAGTTTTCCCTGTACTACAAACTTTTAGGTCTTTTTATTCACACTGCTTATAGGTGTGATGAGTCTCTACAAGACCAACCGTATGAAAACAAGAGCTATACCTGTGTAATCTGAAGCAGTTACTACACCTTTTCAAGGACAACGACAGACCGAGGCCACTGCCTGAAATATGTTTTACTTTTTGGTCATGATAAAGTTCTTGTTCAAACAATTTCTGTACTTGTAATCTGTACACTTCAAGAAATCAATACTTTTCATTGAAGCAAAGTAATTAATTGATTTTATATAGAACAATTCTGAAATGTGTCATGGGGTTTTACCTGAAGAAAATTAAAATGTGTGATTGCATGCCTTTATGTCTCTGAATCCAGTTTTCTAGTCCTATGATGGAATTTTTGGGTAACTTGGAGCACTGACACTGTTATTTATTTCACTAAAATAATTGTGTCTCTTGTAGTTTTTACCTTCTCCAGCATTTAAGGATGCAGAAAAATATCTAAGCAGTATTGTTATGTTATATTCGTTAGAGTACTGTGTGTTCTGAAGCATGTTTTGGATGTTTATACAGATAAAAACACGAACTCCACAGTAACTCTCATTTTACTTTGGAAAAATGTGAATTCAGTCTTATTAAAATTTGAAAGGGTTGTCTGTTCTGGAGACTATTTATATAAATAATCAACTCTCTGTATCACTCTACAGTCAGTCCATTTCTTCTCTTCTTTCTTTTCCTAATCCTTCCTTGTTCTCCATTCAAATATAGCAAATCTGTGCATGATTAATCTCAGTTCTGTAGGCTGCTAAACTGCTTGCTTCTTCTCCCCTTAAAACTGCATGCATCTATAAATATTTATTTCTATTTCTGTACTTAGGAGTTTCCATATTGGAGCAGATATGTGTGAATGGCCTATTTTAGATAGCTACCAGCATTAGATGCTTCAGAAGACAGGAATCCCTCAGCACACAGGCAGAGTATAGGTCATTTCCTCCTCCCCTCCCTAGTAAAGCTTTTCAAGCCCTTTCTAGTGGTTAGAAAAGAGTATCAGTTCAGAGGCAAAATCTGAAAACTCTGCCTTTCACATATACTCACTCTAGTAATGTGTACATACATAAACAACTCAAGACTGAAATCTTATGGGGTATCCTACTCCTGCTCCTTCTCCTCTTGCAAAAAACACAGGCTATGTTTTTAGTATATAGTGTCAAAGCTATAGAATAGCACATAGAATTCTTACATATTTTTAGACCAGCAATGACAATGGTTATTTTGTTTTTCACAGGAAAATGCCAGTTATCATCTTCTAATAAAGCTCAAAGCTTTCTTCCCAGGGATGATGAATCAGTATATTGGGATGTTCTTCCTCTTCTCTGTCAAGAAGAATGTCACCTCCAATCATAGGTCTTCATTGTCCCATGGGCAATAAAAGCAAAAACATCTGTGGGTACCTCTGGGCAGAAGAAATATTTGTACCTGGGGATTGGTGAAACACACATTCCTACACTTTCTACTAGTGCTATGTATGTGGCTTTGTATGCAGTTCCTTGCAGTTTTTATGTTAATAGTGTCTCATATAAAGGTTTGGGTGCAGAGAGGGGAGGGGAGATGTTTAGAAAGAACTGTGATTACTCTGTCTACTGAGAGGGACTAGGTGTACTTTTGGGAAGAGTTTTTGAGATGGCAGGGTGGAAGTAATAAGAATTGAGGCAGAGATTTACTCTGATTTACTCTGAGATTACATGCTGGTGTTCATGACCAGAAAGGCAGACCATTTAGTTGTATTGAGCTGCTCCTACACTGATCTGCAGCTGAAGAGAGTTGGAGTTTTTTTTTCTTAGAAAGGCATACATGGTTAAATTGAAGGTGTTTTTCTCATTGCTCTTTTATTTTTAATAATTAATTACAATAAAAATGTAAAACTATATACAACTGACTTCTGATTTAAATTACCCTTGTATTTAATTTTTCAGATTCAAAAGCTTCTTACTTGCCTGTATTTTCTTCTTATTAAAATGTTCATCCACTGTAGTACAGTTGCCTGTCAGATTTTATGAAGAAAGTGCTGTTAAAAGCTTAATTTCTAATGTTACTTTTATATTTTGAACTCCTAAATGCAAAACAGAGATTTACATGGGTTTGATTTTGTCATACTAGGGGGCGATATATATGTTCAAATAGGTGGTCATCATAATAATTGTGAAGCTCTTAATTATTTCTACTTTGTTCTTTTTTTCATCATCCTTGTCCTTTGGGCTAATTTCTTAAATATTTCTGTCTCTTTCAGTGTCTTCAGTTCTTTGTTCGGTTCCTTTCCTTCCATGTTAATTTCCTTACTTAGTTTTCTCTATATTTATTCAATATATTATCTCCTTAATTATTTCCTGGCTGATCTACCTTTTTTCTCAGTGTTTGCTTTCCTACCATCTCTTTAAGTGCTGATTGAGAGAGATTGCCATGACCACTTAATGCTGCCTTCACCCAGCATTCGACCATGGTCTCACTGGTGCGAAACTACCATATGTGAGAGAGAATCAAGCTAGGCTAACATTGCCAGCTGTTATTTTCCTCATAATCCTAGCTGCTTTCCAAAATTTCCTTTTTCTCTAGCAGGTTCCAAATTTTGGGGCTAAAATGTCCCCTAGAGCTTGCAACAAATTGTCTCAAACTAATGCGTGGCTTCTTTACTTTTATTTCTCAAGGGGGGAAAAAAGGAGCTAGAACTGAGAAGACTAGTAGTCCTATCAATGTCCTTTTTATTATTTTTGTTTGTTTGTTTTTAAGGATATGGTACTGAGATTTGCTCAAGGGCTGGGAGTCATGTCTGTTGGCTGCTATTGTTCCTTGGGATTCAACCAAGGAATCTGAGACAGCTGTAGTGTTAGCAAGTCTGCTGCATACTCTGGTATCAGATATGGTTCAAATACTGCCAGCACTCAGACCTCAAGCCAAAAAACTGGACTGGGCATTTGAGCCACAATTTTTAATGAAAACTGAAACCTTCATGGCTCAGCTCTACACCATGCTCAACACACTCTTTTTGTTTGGCTAGCAGAAGGCAGTATTTTCTCCAGAGAATCTGAATTTGGATTGAAATTCTAGAGGAAACAGTGGAAATCCCAGACTCTGGGTTAAATTTACAAGTTCAGCCAATGAAGTAAAAAATGCCTATAAGGCCTATACCAGTGAAAAACTTACCTTGTGTATAACAGGTTGTTAAGATCTGATTAGTGAGAGTTGCTTCTACCCAAATTAGAGTACAAATAAGACTATATGCTGAAGTCAATAAAAAGAATTTTAATAGTAAGTGTGAGGTAGAGAGAGAGAAATAAGTAGAGAAGTGAGGGAAAGAGAGAGAGAGAGAGAGAGAGAAAAAGCAGGAGAGATCCCCTGTGGATTCAGTGGCAAGCGAAGTGTGTTTATGTAGATTGACATAATTGTTTTTGATGCAGATAGAAAGTACAAGAATGAAAACAGATCAACTGGTTTATACATAGCAAATCTCTGCTTTTCACTTAGGTGGGAGCTGGTGCTTGTTTTACCTACACTAGTGTGTTTTTCCTACGGAGTTCTTTTTTTCCAGAAAATCAAAAAAACAAAAGTCCTTTTGTTAAAAGTATTTTGTTTCACTTAAATTGAAAATTTGGAATTTGATTTTAGAGAATGGAAAAATATGTAATTTTATTTTTTTATAAACTGGATTGAAATCAGGTTTTTATTTTTTTCTTGGCAATTGTTATCAAAAGGGTTTTTTTGGTTTATTTTTTTTGTTTTTATTCTCAGAAACAGCAAACAGAATGGTTTGCTAGGCAGCTGTGGATAAGACTTTAAAAATCAACATTGTTTATAACATTTCCTAATTGAAGTTAAAAAAGATGCACCAAACCTCTCATCAACCGTGTAAGTCTCAGAAATAATAAAACAAAACCACTCAAGGACAAAACAAAATAAAAAAATTCTAGTTGCTGAAATTGGTGAGTTTACTGGCTTTGTAGGAATGAAATGAATAAACAAATACTTTGAACAAGTGTGACGTTTAAAAGATGCGCCTGCCTTTTAACTGGCCACTGTATTATCAGTATTTAAAAGTATTTTCTACATATCTTCGTATACCTGTTCACTTTATACAGGAGTTGGTGAAATAAAGTTTGTCTAGATAAGACTGGCTGCTTGAAAACAATCTATTTGGACTTCAAATTCTATGACATTTTTCTTCTGACCTTCTATTCAGGTCAGTCAGATTTCTGACATTGACCTCAGTTGAAAGAAAGAGATCTGACCTTTCATAAATCACTTCAGCCTCTGCTGAGATAGTCTCATTTGGGATAAAAAGCTACCATATTCTTAGGCTCAAAGAACACATGCTAATTTTAAGTAGAGGAATTCAAACTAAAATAAGAATACAGAGATCTTTAGACTGAAACAGGCAAGCCCCAGAGGCAAATGAGAAGGCATGATTGCTAAAATTGTGGTATCAGTTTAACTAAAAGGAATTTCCATTTATATTTATCTGAATGTCTGTGCTGTAATGTCTGGTATTACAAGACGTTTCATAAAAGGCTACTGCTAAGCTAAAAAGTCTCTGTTTAAATTACTAGGAAGCAGCATTTCTGTGATGAAATACATGCTAAAAATGTTGGCAAGAATAAATCCACACCATTCTTTTGTAGAGCATTAAGCCTTCCTCTTGGAATTTAGCATTGATTGAAGGAAAAGAGAGGCAGAGGAAACCATGAAAAATATTTTCTAAATGTGTACCACTTACATGTAAAATTCCTCTTCTGTTGAAGCAGGTCTTGTTTTATCAACTTTGAAACAATGCTTAGCATAACTATCAGTAATAAAATAGTAAGTATTTAAAGTCTTAGCTCTTTAACACTCAACTTCAGTGATAAGCAAATTCCAGAATCTTCAAATACTTTTTAACAGGTTACACAACTTGAGAAATTTTTTTTAATGCTTGAATTTTGCAAAAGTTGATCACTGAAGTGTAATAAATAATTATTAATTTCTCAAGTTTACAGTAAAGTCTCTTTTTTTATTAATCAGATTTTTAGACAGCCTCTTTGATATTCTTGTTTCTCTTTTGTAGTCCCTTCCAAAGACAGAAAATGTATAGGCCTGCTTCTATAAGGTGCACTTGGAAATGCATACCATTAGAGTGCCTTTTTTGAACTACTGGCTTCCTTTCCCCTTCTATTGATTTGCAAGCTGGCAGTATTAAATATCCCCAGAAGAAAAAAAAAGGCTGTATGTTTTAGTAACATTTCTGCCATTGTGCTTCCTTTTGCAATTCTTAGTAGATATTTTTTCACTTCCTGCTCCAAGCCATTGTGGGCTGCTAAGACATTATATGTTTACTTTAGAGATGGCTATAATTCAAAGTGAGACAAGGTGTTTCACCTCTCTGTTATCAGTAAAAGCTTGTAGAATATTTTTAGGCATGCTTTTTTTAAGAAGGCATCAAGCAAATGTTCTACCAAATATTTAACTACAGCTATTTTTTAAGCCTTTAGGTGAGCCCACATGGAAAATGTAAATTATGCACTACAACAGGCCAAATGTAATTCTCAAGAATAAAATGAGAGCTTTTCCAGCTGAAGTTTAACCTTGTTGCTTTTTACATTGAATAATAAAGCAATTGAGGGAAACCAGGAAGAATCTTGCTAAGTTAATTTCTTAAGAGAAGTTGAGGATGGTAGCCAGATAAATTTATTTAATTTTTATTTTCATAGGGAATAATCAGAGTTCTGGCTATCTTGAACAGTTTCCTTGGCAAGAAGTCCAAATTTGTTTTTCAGGCTGTCCAGAATCTCAGCATCTCTGCCTATACGTGCCCCAGCTTCTCGTTTTTCATCAATATTTTGATGAAGTCAAACTTACTTGTCTGCTGCAACCTGAGTTAAATAATCATTATCCTTTGCTGTTCATCAAAGCATCCTCCAGACATTTGGTTTGATGACTCCTTAATCCACCTCAATGGAATGAACTTGGGCTAAAGAGCATTCAGAAAAATATTCATATAGGGAAATGGAGGACAATAAACTCAGAAGGCATGGAGATGGCCTAGGGCTGTGAGGAGCAGAGGTAAACACTTAATCCAGATTAGCTCATAGCTGAAGAAGATATAAATTTCCTAGTATTGTCAGGCTCCAAAATTCATCTCAATCAGTCTGTGAACCAATGAAGCCTCTATTTTCTCTGGGTTAATTAGCATTTTTTCAGGCCTTCCCCTGTGGTCCAGTGACTGAACAATGGATTCTTTTGTTCCAGCTCTCCTCTTTTACGAAGAAGGCTTAATTATTTCTCCCAGTTAGCCAACATGACATTTAGTTTTAGAGAAGTTTGCAATTACCCTTAGATCAAGGATAGTCTTGCTGGCAGACACTAGCCGCCTTCAGCATAAGAATGCTTAATAGACTGGAATATATTATAGCTGAATCTGCCAAATTTGTGAAAATTGGTTATATGGTATTCATATTCCTATGCCTGGTGAAGTGTTTATCAGTTGATGTGTTATGAGAACTATGTTTATTTTTTCTGTTTCTTAAAATACAACTTCATGAAAAACCATGTCAAAATTTCTGGAGTTCTACACATACTGAGAATTAAAATCATTACTGTTGTGCATCAAGAGCTAGATTTTAATTTGGTTGTGCAACCATAAGCTTTACATGTTGCAGGTTAGTTTTTAGCAATGCACTGAAAGAAAGCTGTGTTTAGAAGGAATTTTGGGGTGGGGTTGTTTTTTTTTTAATCATATAAATTAAAAGAGGCAACAGTCCTAGGGTCAGAATTCCTGTGGTGTGTGCTTTGATAGAGTATGTCATCATTCCTTTTCAAAATGGCTGGAGAAGGTTTACAAATGTTTTTTGTCCCCTGGTTTCCTAAAATTGCTCTCATCATTTGCCAGCAGTGAGAGAAATGGATGAGACAACTGAAGTTCTTAAAGGGCAGTAATATTTTACAACCTTTCGTCCTTGAGTGAGGTTTTAACACGACTGAAATAATTAGAACCATTTTGATCTTATGAGTGATCTGAATACCAACAGCATTTAGGGTTTTTATGCTTTTCATTAAATTATTTTGCATCCTCAAGTATCAAAATAAAGAAGAATTAGACAACTGTGTCTTTGAAGTTAATGTCTTTAATAAAACCAGATTCTCTCTATAATAATGTTGGACTCCTGCACATTTTTTATGCTATCTGTAAAGGTACACATCAGATCCAAAAAGAAAAATAAAATCCTAATTCATAACCACAATTCTGCTTGTTTATCAGCAAAACTAAAAATAAGTAGAAGTCAGGATTTGATGGGACAAAAAATCCCAGATATCAGTTGAAAACATTTTGGAGTGATCATTATTTTTAAGTGCTTACCTCAAACTCGAGTTACAATACTACCAAGAGGAAAGAAGAGTGTGATAGCACTGTTTCTATCGTAAATTAGTAACCAGCCTGCAGCTGTGTAGCTCATTAAAAACTGTGTCATTTAGGGATATTTTGAAAACACAGAGGTCCATTAAAAAGACCGCCAGTGTATGGTTGTCAAACAGACATGCAATAATTGTCATAATATTGCCATCAATTGGATGGGAGAAATTACATGATAAACTGAGAAGCTGTTTTTATCCTTTTGAGATTTCCCAACACAATTTTTCCTTTGTTCAGACCAGCCATCACCCATCTTTGAATCTTTGAATATGTGGACTTAGAATGTTTGCTGGAAACCTTTGTGAGTACTAATTATAACTTCTTCATTCCAGTTTCTGAGGGCCAGAGTATTTTCCTCCTGCTTTAATACTGCCAATCGACAGCCATTTACGTTGCCCTGTCCCAGTGATAGAGATTAGCTTCTGGATGTCAACAATCTGACAACATGTTTTTGTGACATCCACACTATTCTACAGAGGTGTTCTTTTGTCATGTTGCTGGGGATAACTGAAGGTGGGAATTTTGTTTCTTCCTTCCATGACAATGACTAAACCCCTACAGTGTCTAACTCACACAGCCTAACTCTATGGCTATAGTTCATATGGTCTGCATGTTTTAGCTCTGCACTGACATGATTACTTCCAAGAGTGAGTAAAGTCCAAGAGTGAGTAAAGCTAGTTAATTCTTCTCAGGTCCAGACTACAACTGCCTGAGCTGCTGCTACCTGCTTAGTAGTGTGCTTGCAGTTTGTGTACATGGCTTGAAGGCAAGGCCTCTTCTGGGAGTTACCCAGGGTTCCCTTTGCTGGTCAGCTTCTGCTTCTGATCACTGGAAGCTGAGGTGTACTTTATGCACCTTTGTTTCTTTTCCTTATCATTATAACTGTGCCCCATGGTAAGTAAAACTTCATGTGGCACCCGAGTTCTGCTTTGCAATGTTTAGAAAGTGCTTGTATCTGTGGAGGCCGGGGTGAGTCAGAGGGAAGAAGGGCTAGGGACAAAAACTGCTGTTCCTCAAAAGACTTGTTCTCTAAACCCTTCATCAGCTTCATTGCTCTTCTTTGGATGAGCACCAGCATACCTTTTTGCAGTGAGGGGCCCAAAACTGAACACAAGATTCAATGTATGGGCTCACCAGTGCCAAGTACAAGGGACAACCACTGCCCTGGTCCTGATGGCTACACTATTGCTGATGTTGCATTCATCACCACTTTCTTCCCCCAACTATCCAGACAGTTTTTTATCCAGTGAACAGTACATCTATCCAAGCCATGGGAAATAAGTTTCTCTAAGAGAATGCTGTGGGAAACAGTGTCAAAGTACTTACAAAAGTGAAAATCATAGATTTGATGTTCGAACTCTGTTTCTGGAATTTGTGACCACCTTCACAAGCAGCTATTTGTAGTGTTGATGTTGCAGAAGATTTCTACAATACAGTCAGGAAAGACTCCTCCATGTTGGTTAAAATAATTTGTCGCTTCTATATATACAAATTGGCCAAACTCTTACTGAAAAATTACTAGCATTCATTTCCTGCCTTCATCCACTCTTTTGTCATTTTGCAAAATGCTTTCTGGAACTGGGAGCTGAGAGTTATCCTTTTTGTCAAGTGCTTCTCATCTCAGTAACTCACTCTTTTCAAGCCTCTGCTGCAAATAGGCTTGTATTTTATTTTTAAATTATCCCCTTTTTCTTTTTTTAAAAAAAATCCTAGGCCATCCAGCCAGGTAGATCTATATTTACTGCTTTAGAAAACATAATTTCCAACACCCAAAGAAAATTAAGAAAAAAGTGTGAATGGCAGCAAAAAGGTATACAGAAAAATCCTGCACCAAATTGTGAATATTTTTTGTTTGGTTGTTGATTGGGTTTTGTGTGTTTTTTTTTTGTTTGTTTGTTTGGCTGGTTTTTAGTTTTTGTTTCATTTTTTTCCTTTTGTTTTTTTTTTTTTTAATTGAGCCTTCTGGGAAGATATAATGCCCACATAAGAAAGACTAATGCAATTGTTGTGCAACAGCCTTTCTTAATCTAACAGGTCTTAATAAATGTAAAGGAAATCTGAATATCAGATGTAATAGCACATTTTCCATGTTCTGGGGAATAAGTAGTTCAGGCTAACATCAAACTTGAAAATACAGTCTCATCTTCTCTGTATTGAAGGTGTGTATGTTTCCAGCTCAGCATTTTGGAAAGGATGAAAAGGATTTTGGAAAGCTAAATGACACTACTTTTTGTGCTCAAACCCAAGACTGGTAAGGCTGAAATTTAAACTCCAGGACTCCCTCTCCCTCCGACTTGCACTTTGTTTGCACAAGGTTAGGTGATTTTGGGGCTGTGAGGTCTGGTAATTCTCAGTGTGCCTAACTTGGAGCACGGTTTTCAAATCTGTTTACCCTCCAAAGCTGTAGTAAAATTGAACAACAAATTTAAAAAATTACTCAGTGGTGTTGAGCAGTGACCAGGCCTCTGTAAAGAACATTAAGGATACACAAAAATATACCCACCGACTTTCAAAATTATGGCTTGTGACACATTTGTCATTTGTCAGGCTCACAGCATCAATCAAATCTTGCAGCCAGTGACTGGAGTAATTATCTCGTCCAGCGCTGTCCTATCTAATTATTTTAAGAGACATTTTCAGGGCACAAAAGATGTAAAATCTTTTAAATCACAATTGTATGGAAGCAAATGCATTTGCTATACAATGACCTTAAGGTTTTGTGCTTTTTTTTTTTTTCTTAACACATTGAATTATACCACCTGTCCTGCTACAGAGTTGCTGATTTTGGCCAGAAGTCTTTCTCTCTTTTCCTCTGTCTGTTCTTCCTCTTTCTGCTAGCTGTATGCACTGCTTGAACACACATTCTCAGTTCTGAGGAAAAAGCCTTCTGTTTTGTATATTGCTTGCTCCACTAATTTTGCCATTGTTTAGTGGTCTTGATAGTCTGATACCTGAGCATAATATTTTGTATTTAAGCAGGACTGCAGTAAGTGTTTGATGGCACATAGGATTATAATATCGTTTTGCACAAATGCTCCTAGCACCTTTCAAAAGGCATAAAGTCAATCTGTCCTACACAGCAAGCAAAAATAGCAACTGTCTACGGTTCATTTCTATTTAGCAAACATCAGAGTAGAAACAGTGACTGGCAAAGGTGTGGATGAAATAAAATAAAAAAATAAAAGAAAAAGGGGAATGTTTGTTGTAGCTGGGACATCATGTTATTGGAAATGGTGGAATTTTCTACCTTGTGAAAGAGAAGCCTTACACAGGAACGAAGCAGAAATCAGATTTCAGCATTTTCGATTAGACTCCGTGCTCATTTGCCAGAAAGAAGCAGCAATGTTTTCAGACTACAGAAGCTGAATTGGTTTTTATTCCCATCTCTTACTATATCAATATGAACAGAGGAGTTTACAAGGATCTAACTTTAGCTTTTGAGGAGGAAAGGGGGAAGACATTGCTGAATTACACATCCTGCCCTGTGGCTGGCATACCCTTCTGGGGTCTGTTCCCACATAAATATGTAAGATTTTTATTAAGATTACTGGGCTGCCATTAGAGTTAATATTGTCAGTTTTGAGTCAGTAGTTTATCTGAGTACTCAGTACAGTGGTGCACAGTAAGATCTGACACAGCTGAAGTTAAGGTACGGACTAGGGGCTCACCAACCAAACTGACTATAACTGACGAAAAAACTACTTTTTGGAGAAAAAAGTTAATAAAAGAAGGTAAGCTGCAGTAGACTTCTGACTTGACTCGAGTGATCTTATTTGAATGTGTTAGGGGAGGAACTAAAAAGTGCTGGGTCATCGTCATATGGATGTCTAAACAGTGACAATCTCTTATGTTAGGGAGGTTTTCCCTTGAGTGAACTTTAGCATTACTAAAGTAGGCTTTAATAATGCAGTGATAGCTTGTACTCAAATATTTATGATCCTCTTGATTCCTTGGTTTTTTACGCATTTTTCATCTACCTTTTCTTCTCACTTACTCTGGTATAGGGAATTATTGGGACCTTACTCTTTTTCTTCATCTTTTGCAGATTTTTGTCAGTTTACTTGGTTAAAGGGAAATATGCTAGTTTGGGTCTGTTGTTATTCTAAGGGGGCAGTATAATTACCTCAATCCACTTATGCTTATTTTCTAAGCCTAATAAGGCATATAATCCCATGGAGAATTATTTACATATCAGCACTAGTACTCTCATACCATACTTATTTCTATCTACCTTGAAATCATGAGTAGTGCCCATTTCAATTCATCACATCATTGTGATTTCTAATTTAAGTGTTTCACATAGTGCCTGATTTCATCAGAGGATTAGGTAAGAACCTAGTTAAAATTACAGTTCCATTTTGTACTTATCTGCTAACCAATCACACACTCTTGAAGAATCTTTATGCTAGCATTTTAAATACACAGCTTATTTTACATAAGTCAGAGTCTAAGCTGTGTACTGAAAATTGCATTTTTTAAATAGTCATGTTCCCAGAAGCTGGTCACTGAGAAACATAGATCTAGCATGAAAAATATTTTGCAACTTTAATACAGCAATTAGTACCAGCAAAAAAAATGATGGCTTTTTGGTTCCATTGTCTACTCTGGCCACTGCAAGACTTCATAAAGGCTCTTGAGAATATTTGATGGCTCAAATCTAGCTACTGTCTCATCCTGAATATCAGCTGCAAACAAATGGAAAAAAGAAGATCCAGGCTTTCTCTTCTGCAAGGCCAAACGAGCCCAGTTTTTATTCACTTACCAAGGAAAACACACACATAACTGGCAGTGATAAGGACAACAGAAACAAAGCATTAATTTCTTCGAGCAGCATTAGAGTAGAGGACTCCTGCCGTGCTCACCAGTTACTTGCTCTTCACAGCTGCCTTCTCAGTTGGGGGCTCTAAATCAGCACTGCGAGAACAGACAGAAATGACCATACTGTATTTGTTTATGGTGGTGATTTTCTTCACAATAGTGGAAAGGTAATGTTCATATAATACTCCAGACTTCTGTTTTCTGAATGAGTAGTTCTTATTTTTCCCTATCACTGAATAAATTCAGTCAATTGAGCGTATCTTGACTATGTTAGGAGTCTGATCTCTTAATAGGTTTACAGAAAATAATAAAAGCTTAGAGACACTCATCGTAAAATTTTTGTTTTTTTTTTTTTTTTTTTTTTTTTTTACTCAGAAGTGTTTTTCACTTCCCTCCCTTCTTGCATAGCATGCATTTAAAGTTATGCTTGGTCAAGTTGTGCTCAGATGCCAGATGTAGAATGGGGGAAGGAAGCATCTCTGAAGCTCATGTTAATCTAGTGCCAGCTAGAAACTACTTGGGCAGGGTAGATCCTAAGATCCTCTTCCCTGAGAGATCAAACAGGGACATGGAAGAGGGAATTTGGTCTCAGCAAACATGAAGTATTTACACAGTAACTGCATTCCTCGGAGGAAGTTACCTGTATTGTTTCAATCAACGGAGAGAAAAAAAGTATTTTTAGGATCTATTTTTCTTTCATTTAAACTTCAGCAATCTACTTTTAAATGAAATGAGTTATGTCTCATAATTTCTCCTGTTCTGTCATTGATTACAAAAGAAAGGATAGTTGGTGGTGAGCTCAGATGTAAATGTCTGGGTTAGGTGACACATCTTTCTCCTGGGGCTCTGTTTACTTGAGTGTTCCTTGACAGAGAAATTTTTATAATTTAAATAGTGACATTTCTGCTCTTTCTGTGAATATGGTATGTTGGAGGTTGTTATTTGATAGATATTAATTTGGAAATACTGCAGGATCTCTCCGTATTGCCACTCACAGATGTTGGTGCTCTAAAAGTTAGTGAAGGATGGGACACTACTGAATAAAAGCCCAAATTTGTCCACGTCTGTGGACAAAATATTCTAGGTCAGGCAAAGACATTTAAAAGGTTAGGAAGGACCTTCTAGTTTTGCTTTGATGTCTTTAAATCTAGGCTGATCACACTGACTTTGGTAGTGAGGTTTGGTGCTGTAGTCACAGGGTTTTAGGGAGTATGGGTGTACATCTTTTAATTATACATATTTTAAATTAATCAATAGAAAGTTTTCTTTGCAGATACATCATTAGCAAATATACCATCATTTTCATTAGCTACCAGATTTTCTTCTTGTCTTCAACTTCTTACTTTCTTACACAGCTGGTGTTGCATTGTGATGTGCTCTGCAAACTGGATTATTGTTGGGAACCTGCCATTTATTTTAAAAAGACTTTGCCTAATCAGATATCATATATCAGATAACAGCTTTGGAAACCACTTTTTGTGTCACCTGGGTCTCAGATTTTGCCCAACATTGTTAGCAAAATACTTAACTAGCCAGTCTTTTAAATCTAGTTGAGCATCTCACTAACACCTTTTCCAAGAACAGTAGTGAGAGGTAACTCCTACAATGTGTACTTTGGAAAAACTACCACTTCCTAAAGATGTAGTGTGTGTTTTTCTGAGCAAGCTAACTAATGATCCTGACAGGAAGGTTCTCCATGGTTTTGTACTGTTAATAGTGAAAAAGAATGAAAAATACAAACTGTGTATTGGCAACATATCAGAGGCGGCAACAAAGGTATTAATCTGAGCCACAGGAGACACTGTTAAAAGTTCCTTCCTCCACAATGTAGTTCCTGTATGTTTCTAGACACAGATTCACACAATATGTGTACTTTGGTAAATCGCAGAAAAAAAACAAGCCCGAATTGGTCCTAGTTTCACTTGGGGTTTCTGTTTCATTACAACACTGTCACACAATTCTGGTTTCTGATTTCTAGCCAAACCTTATGTAACACTCCACACCTCACTGACATAGCTTGTCAGTGCAGCATAAACAGCTATTCTTGTAGTTGTTGCAAATCATGGGGGGGGCGGGGAATAGTATATCAATAATCTTGTAAGGCACTCCCTCTTGACACCAAACATATTCAGAAAAGGAAAAACAAATCCCATGACACTTTCAACCCTTTTACGACTTTATCTGTTATGGCTTGTATGTCAGTATTTTCACTTTGAATTTTTTCCCCCACAGGGCTTGAACATTTTTTCTCATGGCTCAGTTTTCCTTACAGCCTCTTTGATCTTAGTATTCAGAACTCTTCGCTTTTAGCCTGATGTAGGTGGATAAGAGGTACCTCACTGTGTAAAGGAGTCATATAGCCTGGGATTAAAACACTCTGTTATGTGCCAGCAATAAATTTCATCTGTGCAGGATGTAGCGAGAAAGGAGGAGAGAAACCCTGAGTGTGTTGAGCTTTAATGTCATGTTGGGGTATACATGTGCCTGGTGTGAGAGGGTAGTTACCACAGCATTTCTGGCTGAGGGATTATAGTAGAGAAACAACACACTAACTGTATCTCTATAGTAATTTTTGTCAGATGTTTCATAATTAGCTATATGGGAATACATTGGGCCCATTATAAAGAAATTAAGAGTGATTCTTCACAGTAATAATACAGTGTTTCTGTAGCACAGTCGGTTGCCCCACACTCCTGTGCATAAGACACTTTCATGTGTACTGGAAATGTCAAAGAGTGGGCTCAGAATTCCTGTTTTCTGTGCTTGGCTAAACCCAACCTGGAGCTGCTGCAAAAAGAAATTATTTGAGATTCTTTGTAAGAGCTAGAAGCTGGGATGTGATCTGCATCCAAACTGATTCAAATTCTTGTGTGTTGCTTAATCCTCACACAGCAGGGACTGAGGAGAATATGAAACATTTTCAAATCTGATTTATTTACAAAAAAAAAAAAACAACAAACGCGGGAAAAAGGTGGAAGTTCACTTTAAATCAGAGGCAAGGGCATGGAGAGAGAAAGCCATGTGAAGTGGTACAGAAAGCGTAAGGAAGAGAGAGCTCCTGGACCCTGTGGAATCAGGAGAGCAGCACAACAGATCACGCTATCAGCAGGAGGCAGCTCATAAGCCCCAGTAAAGACGCGAGAGCACACATCACACTCCTGTTCCAGCCAGCGCTTGCTGGGAGGAGTCCTCCCCCCGCCCCGGAGCGGCTGCAGATCCGGCAGGACTGCGGGGAAGGAGCGCTGCTCCCTCCCACCCTCTCTTGTCTCCGCTGCTGCTGCTGCATCTCCGCTGCATTGGGGGTTTTGCAGGGCCGAGTTGCCCAGATGCTATTTTGCAACACGGTGAAGATAATTGCAGTCATATATAAGTACACAGAGAGATTTTGTGTATGCATTCGTGTGCGTGTGTGTAATATTTTAAGCTGTCTGGCACATTAATTTAGCCACCTGTCTTAGCCCCTTTCTGCTGCACAAATTAGATTGTCTCAAGGGAGCCTGTGCAGCTGATTGGGTCTGCCTCGTTACTAAGGCAACCCTTCTCCTCTCCACTATGTGCTTTATAACTCAGATTCACCAGGCAAAAAAATGGAAGGGGAAAAAAAACATGAGTGCTTCAGACCCTGGGGATACCAGTACTTAATAGATGCTCTTAGCAGACTTATTTATTGAGACAAGAACACAGTTTCTAAATGTAGAAGAGTGGTGAAGCAAGCAAAGTCAAACATAATGAAGGGGATGATAAGGACCAAATTAAAGGCTGTTACAAACAGTGCATGAATATGAAATTTGCAATGCTGTATGTAGTTGATGCAAAGGTATCATGACTGGATATATCAGCAGCTGTCCCTTTGAAGGTCATCCCTGATTAGGAGCAACAACAGAAACTCTTTATGCCAAAAAAGCCACAAATGTAGGGAGGAGTCCTTATGTCAGACTGGCTACAGCCCAAATGATGTTTTATGATCATTTTTCAGATCAAAATTTTTAGTTGTTCCTGCTTCTAGGTGATTTGTATTGATTTAATACACCACAGACATGGTGTGCATTTTATACTGAAAAAAGGCATGATTTCATCTTTGAAGAAGGACTTCTTGATCCTGTTTCTTCAACAGCAAATCCATAAACATGCTAAGCAAAATAAACATGATTATACTCAAGAATGGATAACCGATTAAGGTAATTATGTATGCAAATGAGAAACAGGGCTGGCCCTTTGAGCTTTAAGTCCTAACCTTTCTTGTGAGGACGTTTTGTTTCTGTTTATCGCTTCATTATGTGGTCAGTCCATTAACTGCAGATAATGGTCTTGATAATGTTATACTCAGGGGATCAAGTGGAGCGTTGTTTGGTATTCACAAAACCAGCCAACCAAATAGGTGCTTGAGGAAATACAAGTTGGATTTTGGGGCTAAGGGCTTGTTTTGTTGCAGCTTGTCAAATTGCAAAAATCATAGAATCATAGAATGGCTTGGAAGAGACATTAAAGACTACTTAGTTCCAGTCCCCCTGCCATGGGCAGGGACACCTTCTGCTAGACCAGGTTGCTTAAAGACCCATCCAACTTGTCCCTGAACACGTCCAGGGATGGAACATACACAGCTTCTCTGGACAACCAGTTCTAGTGCCTCAGCACCCTCACAGCAAAGAATTTCTTCCTAACATCTAATCCAAACCTGCTCTCTTTCAGTTTAAAATCATTTCCCTTTGTACTGTCACTACATGCCCTTGTAAAAAAGTTTCTCTCCATCCTTCTTGTAGGCTCTGTTCAGATATTGGAAGGCCTCAGTTAGGCCACTACTGAAGTCTTCTCTTTTCCAGACTGGAAAATCCTTTTCTCTGACCCTTTCAAGAGAATATTTAGCATTTAAAAATCCATCCTCTGTTGCCAGATGCGCTAATTTCACGGGCAATGTCCATCTCAAAAGTAGAAGACCTGACAAACCCAACTGCATTTGACTTGGTGAGGAGGAATATTACTTCAGGAGCTATCGTGCAAAATAAATGATATGTACCTCCTAATGATTCTCTGAAAAAGTAAGCTAATATTTTTATTCATTTTGCAGTAATAAAATTGGTACTGATCATATGAAACTCAAGTCTTACTTAAAGTTAATAACAGACTCTGATGCCTTTGCATGCTAGGCTGCACAGAGAAATGTCTTTTCACATATTTTGGAAGACCTTTTGTTTCCAATCCAAGCCAAAGTAAATAAAATATTAGTGTATTCAAACTACTCCAATATTCGTCTCTCAGTTTTCCACCCATGCAAATTTGACTTCTGCTCCTCACTTCTGCTTTTGCTTCTATCAGTTTAGGATCTTTCTCTTTTAAAGTTCTAAGAAGAAACTGGTTTTATTGTCAATGATAGTCTATAGTTTGCCCAGTTTTTCCTGAATTTGTGCTAGGTTTTGTGGATTTCTTTATATTTTTCTCTATATTTTATTATTCTCTATATTTTAGCTATGACAATTTTAGTGACTCAGACCTTGAACTCAGTAATTGAAAGTATGCTGTCCTTAGGCATTTTTTATCATCTTAAATCAGCTTGCTCATTCTATTTTTAAAAAGTTCGTTTGTATGTGGAAGCAATATCTTAATTCAGGCAACTGAATATTGTTGGTGTCAACAAGTGAGGGAAAATAAATCTGCAAATTAATTTTAAAGGATAGCACACTTTGGCCTCTTCCAGAGGTGGAGTTACTGAATGCCTTCTTTATTTCAGTCTTTACTGCAAAGACTAGTCCTCAGGAATCATAGAATCATAGATTAATTTGGGTTAGAAGGCACCTGTAAAGATCATCTAGTCCAACCCCCTGCGATGTTCAGGGACATCGTCAACTAGTTCAGGTTGCTCACAGTCCTGACCAACCTGACCTTGAATGTTGCCAGAGATGGGGCGTTCTCCACCACCTCTGTGGGCAACCTGTTCAGTGTTTTACCACCCTCACAGTAGGAAATATCTTTCTTACATCTAATCTGAATCAACCCTCTTTTAATTCAAAACCATTATTCCTTGTCCTATCACAATAGGCCCTGATAAAAAGTTTGTCCCCATCTTTTTTAAACGCCTCCTCTAAGCACTGAAAGGCCACAGAGAGGTTTCCCAGAAGCCTTCTCTTCTCCAGGATGAATAACCTATATTTGTGGCCCTTCTCTAGACTTGCTCCAGCAAATCTGTGCCTTTCCTGTGCTGGGGGCCTCAGAGCTGGACACAGTACTCCACGTGAGTTCTCACAAGAGTAGGTGGGGAGAATCAGCTCCTTTTGATGCAGCACAGAATGTTGATGAAAAACAGACCTTGAAAGCACGAGAAAAAGTCTGAAGACAAGACTACCCCTTGGCTGAGGAGAATAAAGTTAAAAATCATTTAGACAAACTTGACACCCACAATGAGTGCTGAGGGACCTCACATATGTTATTGCTAAAACACTTTCAATTTGGCTTTGAAAGCTCATGAAGAACAGAAGAGTTGTCTGAGGACTGGAGAAAAGCCAAAGTCTCTTCAGCAACAGGAAGAAGGAGGACTCGGGGATCTACAGGCCAGTCAGCCTGACCTTAGCCCCTGCAAAGGTGATGGAATGGCTCATCTTGGATGTCATTTCTAAGCACAAGGAGGAAAAAAAGATTACCAGGGGATGTCAACGTGGATTAATCAAGGGGGAATCATGGTCCAATCTGACTTCCTTCTAGAAGAGAAGAGAGCAATGGTTGTTGAGTACCCTGACTTCAGCAAGGCTTTTGACACTGTCTCACATAACATCCTCATAGGTAAGCTCAGCAAGTGAGGTTTAGATAAGTGGACAGTGAAGTGGATTGAGAGCTGGCTAAGTGGCAGACCCTAGAGGGTCATAATTAGCAGCACAAATTCTAGTCAGAGACTGAATTTTGTACACCCACACAGTGACAAACTGGTCCCAGCCATTATAACCAGGACAATTTCAACTCTACTTCTACTTCGAAAGTAGGGAAAAAAAGAGCTTCAGAAAGTTTCAGGTGACTGAATTTCACTGTGGATTAGAAATGAGAGTCATGTAGTGATTGATGCCATTTTTGTAACATATATACCACCTATATAAAATTTCTAGACTGAAATCTTCATTAAGAGTAAAAGCTTTCAGCAAAGTACTTTCAGCAAAGCATTGAAAGTGGACCACTGCCAGATATTTTGGGAGACTTAAAGCAGTAAATGATGACTGTTACACCTTTCCTCTGTATATTGAGTAAAAGAGGATTTACCCACAATGCTTATGCAGTCTGTAAAAGGGATGTTTGTTAGACAAATGTATGTGTTTTACACTGTCTGTTACATGTCCATGCCAGAAGAGGCTGCAAATCTGATTGTTTATCTTATCAAATACATTTAAGTCTGGATTAAATATTCTGATTGCTTTGCAAAGTGCAGATTGATACTGCAAGTCTGAAGGGTAGCTGGAATAGCTGAGTGATTGATGTGCAGTGCTTATGAAAGGGATTCAGTGGAGAGTGCTTGTATTGGGTTTGCATGGCAAGGTTTTAGTGGTAGGAGAAGGGGTGCTACAGGTGTGATCCCTGAGAGAAGCTGATAGAAACTTCTCCCATATCCAACAGAGCCAATGCAAGCCGGCTCCAAGATGGACCTGTCACTGGCCAAGGTCAGGCACATCAGCAATAGTGCTAATGCCTCTGGGATAGCATGTCTAGGAAGGGGGATAATGTGGCCAAAATCAGCTGCTGGAGAGAGGAGCAGGAATATTTGAGGAGAGCAGCCCTGAAGACACCAAGGTCAGTGAAGCAGAAGGGAGAGGATGTTCTCCTTGTGCTGGAGCTGAGATTCCCCTGCAGCCCATGGTGCAGACCATGATGAGGCAGCTGTGCCCCTGCAGCCCACAAAGGTCCACAGTGGAGCAGAGATGTGCTTGTGGAGGACCTCACATTGGAGCAGGTAGAGTGCCTGAAGCAGGTGGTGACCCCATGGGAAGCCTGTGCCAGAGCAGCCTCCTGGGAGTACCTGTGGAAAGAGGAGTCCATGATGGAGCAGGTTTGATGACAGCACTTGTGACCCAGTGGGGGACCCATGCTGGAGCAGTTCATGAAGAACTGCAGCCTGTGGGGGGAACCGACACTGAGGCAGGGGAAGAGTGTGAACAGTTCTCCCGCTAAGGAGGAAGGAGTAGCAGAGACAACATGTGATGAACTGACTGCAGCCCCCATTCCTTGTCTATCTGCACGGCTGGGGATAGGACATAGAGAAACTGGGAGTGAGGTTGGGACCAGAAAAAAGGGAGGGATGAGGGGAATGTGGTGGGTTTTTTTATATACATTTGTTTTTTATTTCTCATTATCCTACTTTTACGTTGTTGTTAGCGAATTAAACTAATTTCCCCAAGTCAAGTCTGTTTGGCCCCTGATGATAAGTGGTGAGTGATCTCTCCCTGTCGTTATCTCAACCACAAGCCTTTTTTTTATATGTTCTCTCCCCGAGGAGGGGCACAATAGAGGAGCTTCGGGGAGGGTACCTGGCATGCAGCCAGCATGAACCCATCACAGTACTGTGTGCCCCAAGGAATTAAAAGATGACTCAAGTATCTGAAGTCCTTTTCCTCATGCACCCTATTTTTATGTAGAAATTTCATGCATTCTGTCTTATATAAAATGCTTATTTTTTGCCAGAGGTATTTACTGTTTAGCAATACAGAAATGTAAAGAGACTGGGCAAAGCCCTTAGCTCAGGGCTCTGTAACTTGCCCTGATATTGTTCCCATAATGTGATCAAACGTTACCTTGTAAAGGTATTTATTGTATTTCTTTCTATTCCAGTCCTCAGGAAACCAGCTTTGCTTCTCTATTATCTAGGAATCATCTAATTCCCAGTCAGTTTGCAACCATTTCTTTTATTTAAAAGTAGTCTTTTAATTTCTTTCTTCCTTGTACTTAATCAGTTGGTGTATCTAAAAAGACCAATCAAAGCCCTCTCATCCTTTAAGCCTGGCCTGTAAAATGGATAATCCACTCTCCTAAAGATACTCTTTTCCTGAATAACCTGAATACATCTTCAGGTACACGGGCAGTTGGAAATACAGAAAATACAGCTGGGTCTCAGTAATGTCTACTATACTTATATAAATATTCCTCTAAATCTACTAGGAGATGCCTCATCTAATTTGTGCTAAGGTCCTGAGATTATAGTTTGCTTTCTACTGGCCACATTACAGTCATCCTTGAATTTACATTCTTCAGGCATGAAGAGTGTGGCATGGCATTTGGTATAATTAAGTGCATTCTATTTCCTGTCCCATTCTTGCTAAGATAAGCTTTTTCCATTTTCTTATCTACTAATTTCAGTAGCAAATTCTTACTTCAAAAATCCAGGTGAAGAGAAAAATTGTTAATGAAATTTAGGTTGTGGCACTGTAAAAATGGAGAGAACTGTGAGCAGGACTGAACTGTGTCCTGAAGTCATCCAGAAATATTCTCACCACCTTCGCTGCCTGGATTGGCTTGCAGGGCCTTCTTCCTGGTAAAACTGAACATCCTCATTAGTAAATTGAATTCGTAATAAGTTTCCTTCAGAAGCAGATGATATGGCTTCTCCCTTCACCCACGTCACTGTCGACCTTACAAATCTTGTCTGTTCCATAACCCAAGATTATGAGATGATTCTCTCCCCTACTCTGTAATGTTAAAATCCTTAATGAAGTTCAAATGAAATCCTTTATTTAAAGTTTGGCTATTTTATCAGATATGCTTGCACATGCTAGCATGCTTCATCATATACCACAAAACACTGGTTTTCTTCAAAATTTTCTTTAAACCTTGCATACTAGGGAAGCTATTTTATTTGCCCTGTGATTGCAAGTTTATTATGCTTAATACTTTGAGGGAGCTTCGCAAACCTGTAGGAAGGTTTGCTTACCCTGTATCCTATAGTGTTGCTTCCCCTTCCTCATTAACTGAGTCATTAAAATTCTGATTTCCCAAAAGTTTCCAGGAATATGTACCAATTTTTCAATAATTCTAGAAATGAGGTTTTCATGTGTGTCTGTCTCAATCTCAGCACATAAAACTTCTCAGATTTTTTTCCACATCAACTTTGATAATTCCCATGTTGAAACATATGTTCCCAAAACCCACTTTATTTGTGCCCCAGGTTCAGAATTTTTCTTGTCTAAAAGCTGAGGTAAAATGTTCACTTACAGTCATTCATATATTATATTTATGTCTGTTGTCGCTACTTAATGGCCTTCCATGTTCTTAATTCATGTAAAGTATGACCATTTTGCTAATTGCTTTTAATAATCTAAGCATGGTTTAGTTCAGATTAACTTACACTGAATCCTGCTTTTCTCCTATACTTTTTGACCTCCAAGGTAGAATTATTATTTTTTTGTCATTTATCTGTATTTTTGCCTATTTTTTACATGGTAATTTTTCATCCTGTATTCAACTCCTCCTTGGATAGTTTTTCATACTTTCTGGCAGCTTTCAGAAAAATATTTGTATTTTCTATTTGAAGAGTATAAAGTCTGAAGTTTAAAGCATTGAACTTTTCAGTTTCCTTAATTTCTCAGTGTGTTTTTTGCCAACAAAGGAAATTGAATTATAGATACAATTTTTGATTATTTTATATAAGTCAAAGAAATCAAGTTCATGATTACTGAATCCATACGTATTTTTCTATCTCTGTTTTTTATTTTGTTCTGTTTGTTTGTTATTATTGTCACACTGATGTTACTTGACTTTTCTGTTTTTGCAATATCAGTTTGTTAACCTCGTGTAGTTCTTGGTACTATTTACATTGTCATTTCTGCCCTTATCTCCATTTGACCACAGACTCTAGACCAGATATCATTCCTCCTCCAGAAGAATAGACCCATGGTGTTACTACTTACTGCTTTAATTTACAAAATCATTATCACAACGCTGTTTCATGGACGACACATTTTATGTATTCTTTTTTGTTGAATTCCATGTAGTTTTCATCAGTTTGAGTCCAGTTGCATATGCTATTCTGACACATCTCTTTCAGTCCTGCAGTAGTGCATACTTATGGGACATGTATATTTCTAGTCATTTGCTTTTAAGGTTTAATCTTCCTTCACTGGTATATCGACAGCATAATTTGGCTTTGACATCACCCAAATTTTTAAGTGGAATAAGCACAGTATTTCATAGTCTATATAACTGACTACAGATGTTTTAAAATGTTTTTCAAAGAAAGTAAACGCATGATGGGAAAATTGGTCTTACTTTGCCAAAACCATTACTTGGAGTTATATCAAATTCATTTTTTTGCATCACATTATCAAAAGAAGGTGGAAAAATTCTCTGTACTGTAGAATATATCTGTACTTTATCTAACAGAGTACAGCTTGATTATCTTCTGTATAGTCAGGAGTATCTTTTCTAACAAACCAGGAAACATCCCCCTCCTAGTCTTTCAAATTCCAGGACCAAAGTCAGGCAATGATCTGTTCATCATGATGGGAAATGATTTCATTTGCTCTATAAAGCTTGTCCTTAGCTACAGAACTCTTGCCTATAGAAGGTATGAGTGGACTTGGACTTAAACCTTGGATGGGAAATAAACTCAAAGACTGTCTTTGACTGGTCTTTCTCTAACTTTCTGTCCTTTTATACCTGTCAGGCTATTTAAACATTAATTTGTGGGGGGCGGGGTTGTTGTTTTGTTTTGTTTTGTTTTGTTTTTTTTTTTAATCAGATTGGTGTTTGAATGTTATTGTTCAATATAAGCATAGTGGGACAAAGCAATAGACACAGACTGTAATTTAATATTGCTACACTGTAAGACTTAGGCAGAGTGAATTAATTAAATGCAAGTGAAAAGGTACTTAACCTTTTCTGTTAACCAGAAATTTATGCACAAAATACAAAGACAAAGGCAGCTTGCATCAAGCACTGACTTCCTTTAACTAAAGAGCCATGGAAAGATTGATTGCATTTGCTTAAGAGGAAGCAATGTTGCAAATTTCTTAATTCAAGTGGCTTCCATTTAGTTGTCAAGTGGCTCTAGAAAAGGAACAACTAGCTGAAAATAAATGAGGATCCTTTGTTTCTATTCCTTCCCAAGGACCCATATTTGTAATTGAAACATGCAGGAGATTCATACATTGAAAGGATCTTGAGCTTATTGGTTTGGTGTCTAAATAACCATATACATAGAGAGAGAGAGAGAGCAACAGAAAGGCAGAAAGATTTATATGCATATCCCTATCCAGCACTCCCTTGGCTACAGAGGGAGAATATTTCAGCCGTGGGTGGTGGTTATCTTTCTCAGAAGTCCAGCATAAGCTTTCCAGTCAGGGACATTTTCTTTCACTGGCCAGAGTTTCTAAGGAAACCACCTCTTCTGTGTGAGGGCACCATAGATGCCTCTTTTGGGGGCCTGAATCTGGGACTGCAGCCAGACGCAGCCTACAAATTGAAGACTGTACTTCAGCTTACTTAACCTTTGACATGACCATAGATACATTACGTAATACAGTAAGCTTCTGCACAAGGGAAGTGGCTGAAGGATGAATTCTTCATTGAGGGAATGCTAAGAAAACTTCCTCCATCTCAGCTCTGAAGGAGTGGTCAGCAGTGCAAGATGCAACCTATGGGACACTGGGAAGAGACTGATTTAAGTCCACTTGGAATACCTCTGATACTACAGCTATGAAGTTGTGCAAAAAGCACAAAAGGTTAATCATAAAAAGTATCAGGACAGTAATTGAACAAAAATCCTCATAATCATGAAGTTATATACGTGACATGAGATGAACTGACCAGCTCAGGAATATGAGCTTGAACTACCTCTGGTTTCTTCATTCAAATCATGTTGCTGACCCTCAAGCTCCAGTGATTCAAAATGAAGTGGCTTAAGAGATCACTGTTGCTGCTGCACATAGCCACTGATTTAAAATCCCTCACATGAGCATAAAAGGCACCCATGACTCCAGTGAAGTGCATCCTTTAAACACTAGAGAAGTATGTATTGATGCATAGCCTGACATGCCTCTTAATAAAAAAATATTAATAATTAAATGTAGAAAATTTGTGTCTGTGAAAACCTGAAACACTGATCTCACCGTCTAAAAGGTACTGAGCTAAAAATATTAATGAATTAGTTGAGGAGTGGTTCTGAGGACCACATAGTAGAACTTGGACTTTGCCTTAATGAGTTCCATGGGGGTGAACAGCACAGGCTGTGGGCTATAAATATTATCAGTACTGGTAAAAGAGAAGGTTGGCTCAGGCATAGAGTATACTAATGTGCAATTCTTCTCAGAAGTTCCAGACTTACTTCTCTTTGCCTTTCTGTATGACTTTGGAGACATAATCCACAAATATTGTTGGACTCCAACTCCCATAAAGGTAGGAACTTCTCACACATTTCAGTGGACGTTCAATGTTCAGTAGCTTTGTGGACCTGGCACTTAGACCTTCCTGCTTTTTAACTCACTTTGCAGGGAGGTCATATAAGGATTTATATAGATAGTTAATGCCTATTTATATAGATAGTTAATGCCTATTTTGGTAATGGTGTTTTGTTAGAATCAAAGAAATTCTGCATCTTCTTAATATCTAGTTGGCTAAAATACAAATGATGCTAGCTTCATTTAGCTTCAGATTTCTGAGAGGGACAGGATAGACGAACGTGGCACTCGCTAAATTTTTAAACAGATGTGGGAAGTTAGAAGTCTTTTAGGATCAGTGATCAAACTAGCTAGATATAGACAGTACTGGGATATACTGCAGTTATAGGATGTGAAAGAATCATGGCATACTTAGGGCTTAAGCTAACTTCAGCCTTCTAAGTGTTCATACAAGTATTTAAGCAATAGTCAAAATGGGAATTAGTTCTCAGCAAGTCAAAGCTCTTAATGGTTAGCACATATGCAGTGCCTTTGAGGAACCTGCAACATTGCATATATGAGTGAAAATAAATACGCATGAAATCACTTTCTCTTACCTCCTCTCTAGTTAGATGGTAACTCTTGAGGAAAGGGATTAACTCTTTTTTTATGCTTATACAGTGACTACCACAATAGGTCATTGATTTCAGCTGTGGCCTCTGTCTTTGCTACAGTGCAATGGTAGTCTTCATGAAAATGAATATTTCAGACTGTCCTTTCAGCATAAATGGAAAAGAATTTTAATGACTGTAAGGAGATTAAATGTTTACTTTGCCTCCCTTCTACATTTAAAGTCTTCATTATTTAATATCTTACCTATTTCTGAAACATATTATACAGGTTACATTTAAGGAGAAGCAGAACACACCAGTAGACTGCTGGACTGAAATTACTCTTTGAGTTCTTAATTTCCCTACCACTTTGAAATGTAAAATCCACTCATAATAGTCTCATCCAAGTCAAGAAAGATGATAGCTGGCTTAGTTGTATAGCCAAATGGTCACCATTTCCTAAAATATTTCCTTCATTCTCCATGGCTAGGAGATTTGCAAACATTAATGACGAAATAAAATTAATTTGAATTTTGCTATTTTAGAAATTGCATCTAGAACTTAATATATTCCCTTTATAGTAGGTACAAGTGATTATAAACCCTGTTAGCCTTTTCCTTTTGTGTTTCCTCTCCTGCTTGTTCTGTGGATATATTCTCTATGGATCACTTGGACTTAAATGTATGAGAGTGCAGATGACTTTGTGTGCCTGTGATGGAGGAAGGGAAGGGTGGTGCAGCACAGCCAATCCTGAGCTTTTAGAAACAGATGAGTTATTGCAAATCCTTCTGATGCCTGCAATATGTGTTCAGTGTAAACAAGTGATTCTGTGAGCAGCTAATGAACTAATGGAGCCAGATTTCCTACAAATTTCTGTCTCTTGATTGACTTTTAACTGAGACACATTATGCTTAAGGCATTCTAACTGTTGAGCATGCCAAAAGAGGCAGTCCTGGTTTCTTTACTCACTTTCTACTGTGTGTTAACCCACCAAATCTAGCAATTATATGGCCTCAAGATGAATTTGAAACCTTTATTTGTGCGTGTGTGGTGTTATTTGAGCTGGATCAATGAGCTGATTATATCTAAGATTAGTATCCCTTTGTCAGGTTTGAAATTTAGTCAATAAGCTCTAAAGATTTTAGACAAGAAAGAGAATATGTCTACAGGTATATGCATGAGTTGCATGTTTAAGTGGTATGGCTATGTGCTGCAGTCTAATTTTTAAAGTAGAATTAAATAGAGCTAATATAGTAAACATGTCTTTTAAATGTTTGTTATGTTTTAAATGTTTTATTCAGGAGAATAAAAGAGCAGGAACAGTCAACTACTCTAAGGGTGATAAATGACCTTTGAATCATGTATGGTACCCACTAAGCACAAAAGCACACAAGTGTCTAAACTTTGATGAATTTGCTTGAATTATCTCCATATGGATTAATGAACTATCACACTGGCCTCAGAGACTGCCCTCAGAAATGTTGCTGTGTATGAGATACATGTGTTGACCTAAGGCAATTTGGGAGACATTGCTTTAAGTGCATTTTCTTTGCATTTGGAGATGAAGCAGAAGGAGTGTCTGGACTATATGCAAATGTGCATAGTGATGTATTAACATTTGACACTTTATTAGTTCTGATCTTTAGTCCCTGACCACTTCCTATGTTCTCACTACATTTCTGTCACATTTACCACTTGCTCTGATGACCACTAGACCAGCTCAGCGTTGTACTGGTTATCCTAGGTAAGTGTTCGTCTGGAGGGCTGCTGCTTTAGCTCCTGCTGTGGATGTACTTGGCTCAGCCATTGCCTCCTCTCCCTCTGCAGTTCCACCACCCCTTGCAGGTGGCACATCTGTGTGCTGGCATGTGCATCACAGTCTGCTGCACAGCACAGACTTTGCAGAGCTGAATACAAAGTGATTGGTCAAAGCTGACATTTTCAAGGCCTGACTCAAGGGCCAGTTTTTACCTTGTCAGCTACACAACAGCTTGAGCTCTTGTGACTTCAGGACTTTGGAGCTGAACTGATGCATTGAACGTCAGGGATTTAATCGCCGCTTTGCTGCTGGACTGCTTCACATCATTAGGAGAATCACGTTGCCTCTGTTTCAGTATCTGCAAAATGTATGAAGTTGAACTCAATATTCTTCTTAGACCCCTTTGATCTGTATCTGGTGTGGCCTGTAAAACAGCTGAAACAAACCACCATGACAGTTGCACCAATTTTGAACTACCCTTCCACTTTTCTGACATAGCTAGTGTAGGAAAACAGGTATGCTGGCTGAAGTAATAGCACAAAGACATTTGCCATCTTACTAATGTAATTTAAATTTAATTTGGTGAACTGATATAAAGAGTGGCTCAAAAAAAATATTTTTGATAGCATAAATCATACCTGCTCTTAAAGTATTTGACAGAGTTGTGCAAGATAACCCTTTCTAAACTACATACAGATACAGGCATGCTTTTCACCTTCCACAACACCCTGATTAAAATGAATTATTTATGTTCATTACTGTCACAGGTTACTATTTTAGTATCATATTTGAGTCTGTACTTTACTCCTGTTTTCTTCTTAGTAAGCAGAACTGTCCCCTTCCAGTTCCCCTTCACTTCCTGTCTCCCCTACAAGATCAAGCAACAGACTTGTAAGCACTAGAAGGGATTTTAGGAGGGCTGGAGGCTGGGGAGGAGTATTGCCTGCTGGAGTTATCTACCACCCTCTTCTTTTTACATCCTCATAAAGGTATACCATGCAGTAGGCATTAAGTAACACTTTAATATTGAACTGCTCAGTTTTTGCTTCTTGTGAAAGTAATATAAAAGACAGTTCTTTTGTATTATTTTACAGAATAAATTTGCTTTAGCTTCTTTGTGAGGAACCTGGGGGTGGCTGGTTTGGATAGTCTTGGTAGCTTGGGAAATAAAACCACACATATGTGTTGCTCTGTTGAGAAAAATGCACTCTAGATCTACTCAGAGGAATATTAAATGATAGCCAGGTTTCCAAACCTTTGTTATATAAGCAATTACATTTAAAATAGAAGTAAAATTTAAATAAAGCACAATGACTTTAAGTGGTTCTTGCTTTCCCAGTCAAGAGATTTAGAGAATAAAATTTTGAGATTTTTTTGTTAATAATATTAATTTTTAATTTTACTTTAAAATGACATTTGTTTGTAAGAGCAATAGCTGACACCTCCCACAGCTCATGCCATGAGGAGACTGCTTAAAAGGGAAACTAGAAAACTGGGCATTAAAATACGGTTAAGAGAGTAATGGTTTTTTGTATCTCCTACTCCACATAAAAAAATCAAACCCAAATTACCCACATGAACATCTTTTTAGAAACTGTTATAGTACATTACTGGTTATGTACTAAAGTCCAAGGAGGCTGGGGTAGCACTTGAATCAGAAAACAACAAAAAACCCCAAGCTTTTGATTAACCTCACAGAAAGAGCACTCAGCTCTCTCCCAGTATTTGTGAACCAAATGTCAGTTGTAGTGCTAACAAAAATACAGTTAAATAAGCATTCTATCTCTTAAAAGACAAAGTCCATACCCTGTTCTGTCCCATGTACATAATCTCAACTACAGACATCCATAACAAATAAACTTTTACATGGTCATATTGAGAGGCAAACAATGGACATTTCTATGTCAGCTGGGTTTCAATGGCAGCATTTCTCTCAGCAGCTCTGACACTACATGAAAATCATCTTCTGTTCTTGATGGTGAAATCTAATCTTTTTCTTCTACAAAGATAATTAGAGCCTTATTTTTGTTTCAGTTTAAAGGTATTATTTTTCATAGACACTAATACATCCGTTGTGGTTTAACCTCAACACGCGTTCATTTTCTCCACTGGCATAGGGGAGAAAATAGGAAAAATGAGAATATTCACGGGTAAAGATAAAGACAATTTAAAGGGATAGAAAAGAAAGAAAGAGATTATAATAATAACTATGATAAAAGACTTAGAATATAGAAAACAAATGATGCACAGTGCAATTGCTCACCACTTGCTGACATATTCATCCAGTTCCCCAGCAGTGGCTCCTGGCCAGCTTTCACCTCAGTTTATATGCTGGGCCTGATGCCAGATAGTATGGAATATCCCTTTGGTCAGCTGGGATCAGCTGTCCTGGCTGTGTCATTTCACAACTCCTTGTGCTCCCTCACTCTCCTCAGTGGTGGAGAGGGGTGAGAAACAGAAATGGCCTTAGCTCTGTGTAATCACTGCTCAGCAATAATGAGAACATCTCTGAGTTATCACCATTCTCTCCAGCACCCATTCAAAACCTGGCCCTTTACCAGCTTCTAAGAAGAAAACTAACTCTATTCTGGCCAAAATCATTTTACCCGTTAAGTTCAGTTCTGACAGAGGTGTCCTACTTTAGTCATGGGGGTCCAGATGAGTAGGTTTATGCAGACTTTCTAAAAGTGAGGTCCACATACAAAAAGGAAGTGCCTTGGGGTCATCTTCTGTCAGGTGAAAAACAGCTGTCTAACATCACACAGCGGCTTTACACAGCAGTTTGGGACAGGAAGTTACTGAGCTGAAATTAATGGGGAGAAGATAGATTGATTCTTTGTGTACAAGCAACCCAAAAATGTAATAATGAGAAAAAAGAGAGAAGTGTGCATATTTTGCTGGCTGTAACAAGTGTGGAATTATAAAATTTCAGTTGTTATTGTTTTTGCAGCTGAGGTGATGGTTTAGTTCTCCCTTACAGCCTCCATTATAGGTTTTCCTAAAATTTCCTTTAGTGTGAAAATGTTTCTAATTTCTTCATTGTGCCAAGTGGAATATCTTTGAAAGCTTAAAATAAATATATTCTGCCATTTTGAAGCCAGCCAAATATTTGAAATTAGTATTTGAAATTAGTTCAGCAATTGTCTTTTCAAATTCCTTCTTTGTTTTGTTCTTGAGCAATCAACGTGATTTAGATTTAGACTTGTATCTTGAGAGAAGGCATTGGTGGAGATGAGAAACATCTACTCTGATACATCTGTGTAAATAATTAAATGATGTGCATGATCTCCTTGGTTGCTCTCTTAAGTAGTGTATGATACACTGCAAAACAGTCTTACTATGACATTTGTGTATGTTGTTTTACTTTTACTATGATTTAAGAATTGATTAAAAAGCCCTGCCAGATTTTTAATTGAGTGTTGGCACTTGCCCATAGAAAGTCTTTGTTAGTTATCTGGTACTCAACAGTTGTATCAGAGCAAGTGCTCAAAGGTAAACTCATATTAAACTTTGACAAATAGAAGTAATGATGGTCTATATGTGCCAATAGTAAGAGAATCAAGATTAATTAACAAATTACCATTTGCAGCTACATATGTTCATAGTATTCTAATCTCCAAGTTAGATATCAGACATTATTTCTGTATGTGTGACAGTGCTCATCAGTCACTGTTGCTGGAGATGTTATATTTCATAACACTAAAGAGCTAAACTGTTGCTAGGCTGATGAAAGGGGACAGAGTACAAGCATGTAACATAGCCGTACTTACAAATAAGTGGCTCTGATCGTGAGGAATAATCTGCTCTTACAGATTTCATGTAGGATGCTGAAATGCCATCAAACAATTTGGTTTTGCCCTGACTTTGGCTGGATTCAAACTAATTATTCACTTAAAGGATATCATGGCAACAATATCTATTCTTATCAATATCTAGACTTATCAATGTTTTCTAGTTCCTACAGTTGTTTTTAATTAAGAGAAAATTATTTTTTTAATATTGAGGTTAACATATCCAACAAATAAGCATTTGACTTCATTTCTCTGGTTAAGCATAAAAATAGAATTTTTTACTAATGCTTTCACATATGGTATTGTGAAGTTTGGCTTCTGTCAATTTAGGCATATAAATGGGAAGGAACTTCTCAAAGGCAAAAATGTTCAGACACTGAAAATCAGGTGACTGAGCTTCCTTTTTTATGCTTCAAAAGACTGATGCTGGGGAAAGGAAAAATACGTTTTTTTCTCACTTAAGTGTTTGTAGTGGCCTATCTCAACCTAATGTTACAATTAGTAAAATCAAATATGCATATATATTTTGGACATATAGTTACAATGTATGATAGGTTAAAATCTGTTGAATAAAAAATTAATTATTACTGAGCATTTTATAACCATATATGTACACAAACAGTAATCTAAAAAGGTCTTGAACCAAGTAATCCATTCTTTTAATTTGCTGTAGCTAACATATGAAATATGTTGGACATCAGAATGAAATATGGAATTTATAGTTGCTTACCACTATTTCTCATCCAACCCTCCTCTCACCTGAGGAGCAGCCCTATACTTTGGTCAATAACTTTAAAGGGTATACCTTACACAGAAAAAATCCAATTGATTTAGATTCAGATTTATTAATGCTTTCAGTCTTGAACAAGCTCTACACAGAATTTTGAAGTACTGAATTAAGGTGAGTGCTGAGCATTACCTGCTTTATGTCTGGCTCTCTGAAACAGGAATTATGAGGACAGATTCCCACAGATATCACCAATAAAAATGAAGCAAATGAAGCAATTTTTTTTTTTTAATGAGAATTTAATAAATCTGGTGAAGTCCAAAGAAAAAGATTCCTAGAAAGATTCAAGATACTTTGGCATATGAAGAACCAAAACTGGAAGAGACCCAGTATTCTTAATTCATTGCACCAATGGAAAAATGAGGCACTCAGCAGTCAAAGAAAGTTTTTTAAAAAGTTACTAGTCCTAATCCCACTTTAAATTTTTGTATGGTTCTTTTAAGTAGATTCAAAATATGCCTTTTTTTTTTTTTTAAGACTCATGTGAGTTTTGTATTCTTTTATGAAGGTTCTCAAGAAGAGGTGTGATGTATACACAGTGCTATGCGCACAGAAGGAGATCATGGTGATTTAAGAATCCCCATATTCAGAAGCGGATCTTCCATGTGACTGGCCTTGAAGAAAACATGCTGCCATGAAAGAGACAGATGAGACAATAAAAAGTGCTAGAAAAAGGGAACCCACACAAGTAATCTATAGGTTTATGCCACATGAAGAAGGGATAAGAATGCCTGCTGGGAAGTTATAGTACTGATCCCAAATGCATACATTCAAGCAAATCTGGCTTTAACTAGTCACCACAGTAGAAAGCTGGTACAGAGGTAGCTAAGTAAAATTGTACTGGAACACATCTACTTTGGCTATTTGACTTGCTTTTTAGGTTATTTCACTTTATCACCTTATGTGTGGTTACAGGAAATTATTTTTGATCTGAGAACTATTGATCCTCATATAGTGAACATTAAGCAAGAATGAAAGAAATGTTTTAAAATTGAGGTTGTAAAACACATTTCAGTCTATCACAATACAATAAGTTCATCAGCATCAGGGCTAATCTCCTGCTGAATGTGTGTGAACACCCCAGTGAAAGTTTATGCTGAAATAAGAGAAAAGTGCCTAACAAGGAAGCTGTGTAGGTGTCAAATACTGAATGCTTCTGAAAAAATTGCCTTGAAGAGGCCATTTGCTGGAACATACCTGAGTAAGTTAACTGCTGGGTAGCTCAGCCTGTGTAGTACACAGTATGAGTACAGTATGGGTTTAAGTGGGGACACAAATGTGTTAAAAATTGCATTTCTGCCTCTCTCTGACACTAGACATCTACGTGTGATAGTTCTGGTTGTCACATTTGAAACGTCTGTTCCATGACTACAATGCCTAGTGAGCTAATATGTTCCTGTACAGTCCAGTGATGTCAGCTTTCATCCCTTCCAACAGAATTTATTTTACTTCATTGCACTTTTTGAATTTTTGCTGAAACTACCTAGAAATGCAGTTGTTCTTATGCTTTCTGAAACTACTGCTATGCTGCAGAGAACAGTTTTCCTTCCTCTTGCACACTCTGCTCCTGGAAAAAGCACCACAAAAAAGATATGAAAATTATTGACAAAACCTCAGTGTGTCTTTGAAGAATGCAAACTTCTTTTAAAGCTGAGGTGTGCCTATAAAAGTGCATTTTCTGTCAATATCTTAGCAGTGCCACAGTATCCACTTTATTGCACTCTGAGATAAAAAAGTGCAGTCAGGAAGGATACTCTATTTGAAAACATCTTATTAATCTCAGATTCATGGAGACAGCTTTCTTAAGTTGAGTCGAGGAGAGTGTTTTCAGAAATGCTGAAGTGTAATGAAAATGATTAAGGGACTGGAGCACCTCTCCTGTTAAAAAACAACTGAGAGAGCTGGTACTGTACTCAGGGAGCACCTTACCATTCTGTATAGATAGCTGAGGAGGGAAATCTGGAAGACAGAGACAGGTTCCTTTCAGTGATATCCAGTGACAGGAAAGAGGCAATAGGCTCAAACTGAAATACTGAAAATTTCACTGAAACCAAAAGACTAAAAGACTACTGTATGAACAACTGTTTGAATAGGTTTCTCAGGGCGGCTGGGAATTCTCCATTCTTGGAGCTTTTAAAAATGGTCTAGGCAGACTATGGGTAATCTGCTTTAGTCAGCCATGCTTAGAGTAGGACAGAAGTTGAACATATGTGACTAAACAATTAGAGCCCTTTTTCTTCTCTCCCTCAGTAGCCCAGCAAATCTGATTACCTTAGCTTGTGGCTTTCTTCAGTGCTGATGCTCAGCAGTGTGTCATTCTTTTAATTATATAACATATTACTTTTATATCTACCTATATTAATATATTTAAAGTGTCCAAGAAGAGATTATGAACACTATAACTCCCTCATAATATTCGAATAGAGAAGGACTTCTACTAATGCATAGTATAAATTGGCATTACCTGCAGGTACAAAATTATAAATAGTGAGCCATACAAAACTGGCGACTTATTTATATTTTAACTATTATATTGTTTATAATAGGCACTTGATGTTAAGAATAATTTTTTTCTGAAACCAGGATGGTGCAATATTCTTTATCAGTGAGAGAAATTTCATGAAAATAAAATTTTGATAAAAAATGTGTATCAAACAGAGCCAAATTCAACATGTTACATTAGCTGCACGCATTACTTCAGTAATATGTGTGCCATGATTCTGCTTCTCTGATCCAAGTATAAATCAAAATGTTACTTTCAGGACACTCTGCTTACTGAGACAGAACACTAGACATCTATAAATGTGAAACATAAAATGCAACAAAAAACATTGTGAAATATGAAATGTGGTTTTTTTTCTTTGCTTAGCTGATATTTTGTTCTGCCAAGTAGAAGCAGATATTCAGAATGTCAGCAGTCTCCTGTCCATTGACCAGAATTAATGGACCAGATTTTTTTTTAAAATTTATTAACATAGGAAGCTCTGTTTATAGATACTAGAACCTGAAAACTTAAGTAAGTGTATATTCCTTTTAAAGAGAACATGCAGAAAGAGCATTTACCCTTCTTTATCAGTCTGGCAGCAGTGGAAACTACCCTCTAACTCTTAGGTATACTGGTATTCTTATCTGCTGAACTTTAACAATATTCAACGGCAACAGAAATAACTTATTTATAAAGGCTAGGAGCACAAGCTGGTAGTCTCAATACTTATGGAGCAGAACTTGTAAAACAGTCAGAGACTGATGTTTCTAAAAGTAGATATCAACTTGACTCTATCTCTTTTTGAAATTTTATATTCCTTTTAAGGAATTTCTCTATTTACTGACTTGCAGTCAGAAAACGAAGATAGGGTACCAGAATTTGTTAGATCAGTTAAAACATGAATCCTCAAGTTCAGATAAACTCTACAAAGCTATGATAAGAAATAAAATCACTGAATTCTAGCAACTGGACTGAACAGTTCCTCTGAAAACATCTTTGCTGCATCAGTTTTGAGATAGGTATGTGAAGCTGACAACAAAAAGAAAAAAATTTGACCATCATGGCAAACACTGAAGGACTGAATTGGAAGAAAAAGAGGTGTTTGGAAAACGGAGGCCAAAATAATACACTATGATACACACAAGTAAATTTATGCAGCAAAAGTACCAGACTGTGGTGACTTGCCTCACTGAACATCCCTGTATCTCTACAAAATACTAGTATATGCAAATAAGGTACACCAAAATAGTATGGCATATCACTGAATCACAGAATGGGTAAGGTTGGAAAGGACCACAGTGGGCCATCCAATCCAGCCTCTCCCCTCAAGCAGCGTCATCCTAGGCCACGTGGGACAGGATTGAGTGCAGATGGCTCTTAAATATCTCCAGTGAGGGAGACTCCACAGCTTCTCTGGGCAACCTGTTCCAGTGCTCAGTCACCTTCCTCATCTTTGGAGGGAACTTCCTGTGAATCAGTTCCCATCCATTGCCTTGTCCTATTGTTTGGCACCGCTGAGAAGAACCTGGATCAATCTTCTTGATACTTGCTATTCAGGTATTGATATTGATGAGGTCCCCTCTCAGTCATCTCTCCTCAAGGCTGAACAGGTCCAGCTCCATAAGCCCACTCTCATAAGAGAGATGCTCTAGCTCCTTAATCATCTTTGTAGCCCTTGTTGGACTGGGTCCAGGAAAAAAACATATTTTGCCTTATGGATACCTAAATTTGGCTGAGTTTTGTTAATAGTGTTTTGTCCTGTCAGGAAATTAAAACAGCAGGTACAGACAGTATGCTGGTTGTGAATCTTGGTTGTTTTTTTGTTGGTTTTTTTTTTTTTTTTCAGGAGGAATGGCAATTAAACCAAAATAATAACAACAAAAGGAGTTTGTTCTTTTTCCACCTGTGTGTACATTTTCTGCATATATTCGTCTTTTTGTTACTTATGCATAAACGTTTTTCAAAATATATCCTGGACTGTGTTTGTCCCCAGTACCCAAGTTAAATCAGTTTTGTGTCCAAGGTAAGCTTTTTAATCAGGCTACCATCCTTTCTGTTAGACTTTGTCTTTTCTCCTTTTTAAAGCTTGGAAACTGCTGTGGGTAAAGGACTATTTGCTCTATACATCCTGTTGAAATCAGCATAAACAGCAGCTTTCCATTACACTTGAATTCAGACTGTACCTTAATGTGTAGCACACAGTTCTATGAATCTTAACTGTAGACAATCAAGTTTTAACAATAACTTATTTGGCCGAGGAAGTGACAGGCTGTATAGCATTTCTCCGTCACCCTCTAATTGGATCATTTGATGCTGGAACAGCTACAGCAGAAATGGAAGAATATCTCTTTAACCATTTCAATTTAATCACATAAATCAGCTCATGGGAAAAACTGGCAGATGATAGGCAAAATTGGTCAATATTAGACAAAGAGCTGCATACGATTCAGTAGAAACAATTATTGGATTGATCACAATTTGCAGATAAGTATTTGAGCTTTGAAATTGCATAATTGTATGTTGAATACAAACTGGATAACTTCTTGCATAAATTGACTTGAGGCCCTCACGATTGATCACTTGCTGCATTTTCATGATTACATCGTTTTGCAATGTTTTGTGAAGGCTGGCAGAGACTTTTGTTCCAACTCCAGCAGCAAGAGTTGAAACCAGGTTTAGACCTTCAATTACCTTTATGCTTCTTTCCTGTCCAGAAGATGAATTTAGATTCCTCTCGTGCACTTAACCCTCCAAATCAGAATGTTTCCTGTTACACAAACATTGCAGAGGAATTTTGGCTGAGGGATTTGCACATAGTTCTTTCATTAGCTACATTTAGTTTAGTGATATGCCTATGTTGTGGTATCTCCCCCACCCATATAATAATATGTTGAATACACATATGTCAAGGATATTACTGTCATAATAAACACTATGTTCTTACCATATACTATTGTCAATATTACTATTATTAACCCTAGAATATAGATATTCAAATCTCTTTATGAACAAACCAGTTTTTAAGCTTGTAAGGCTGATCATACAGATATATCTATATCCCTGCAACATGAAATTTCTTATTTACAGAAAACTAAATTGATAGATGCAGTTATGTTTTTTATCAAGTAGAATTTGATAGAATAAAACATTATTTAAATTAATTTATTAATTAAATTACATGAACGAGGAACCACACACTTGTTCATTTTGAAGGATCACAAAGTGGCATTTAAGACTCTGTTGTTTTAGTGTGAACACAGTGTAACTGAGAGGAATTCCCTAAAATAAATGATTTTTAAATATGTGTCAAGATATTTAACTAAGAAACCAAGTGGAAGACCAATCACTTCTGCCTTGTTAAATACTTACAAGAGAGCTTAATTTTAAGTACAGACATAATCCTACATATTATTTTTCATTTAGAGTTCATTGGAACAACTTACAGTTTATCCTGTGTATGATGGTCTGCCAAATCACAGCCTCTATGTACTTTCTTTCACAAGAATGAAACACTGGGAAAATAATAGTAAAACCTGAAAGGCATATTGACAATAGTAAATCCAAAATGAGAAGGGTCATTCCCTTTTACAGATCAACACTGTAGAGTATGAACAGCAGCTTTATGAAGACACAAGTGTCTTCAAAGTATAACTGCTTCTGACAGTAGTGATACTTAATTACATATAAATATAATAACCAAATATAGTGAATAGGTGAATAGATCTGCAAAGCTCTTCTGGATTTTTTGTTTGTTTGGTTGGTTTTCAGTTTTTTTTTTGTTTGGTTGGGTTGGTTTGGTTTGGTTTGGTCTTGGTTTGGCTTGGTTTTTTTTAGGAGTGTAGTTTGGTTGTGTTGTGGTTTTTTTTTTTTTTTTTTTTGATGGTGGTGGTGGTGTTTTCTTCGCTCTTTAAGAATAAGTTTGGACTAAAATTACAAGCATTGTAAAGAATTAAATCTGTGCCCTTCTCAGTAGTCAGTTACAAGGTGGATAAAATATAAACATGCTTATGGTTTGAAGGAAGAGAAATATGAATGTGTGTAGTAGAGAAGAAAAGAATAAAAGGTTCTCTCTACACAGGACTGTCAGGTCAAAATTTAGGGCACTGAAATGACATTAAAGCAAACATGAAGACAATAATTTTGATCATAAGTATAAAAAGGCACTGGAGATATGTGGAGTCTTCAGATTTTTTATTTTTAATTTGGTATAATGTTGAATGTGTGCTCTTAGCATAAATATTAAGCAAAAAACCAGCATTTATTAAAACAGCATTGAGATCAAAGTAATGCATGTATTTAAAAATACATTAGCACACACAAGCTGCAATAGGATCTTTATCCCCCTCTGCTATATACCAAGCATTATCCACATCTCTCAGACTTGAACTTGCATAATGTTATACATGTGTACACTTCCAAAATACTCAGAAAGATTATCCAAACTACAAATTAAATGTGTACACAACTAAGGCATAGATATCTACCTCTGAGACATACAACACACCGCTACATATTAAGGCTGTGACAGAGCTAGAAACTGAATCAAGACCTTTGATGAAACTGAATCAAGACTGTTGATGACTTACTCTACCACAAAATTCTCTTTGCTACTGTAGTATTATCTCCCAAGTATGAGGCTTATCTTTCAGTGCATGATGAAGTTAATTTCTATTGACCAAAACAATATCATAATGAAATGCAAGTAGCAATCTAAATGCTTCCCTGAATGAAAATCTAAGCTAGGCACACAGTGGAAAAATGAAGCTACAGAGAGTGGATATAAGGTGTCTATCTGCAAGCCAAATATGAGAGGAAAGGGGGGGAAAAAACGAAAGAATACAGCTTTATAATATTTTTTCCATATTTTTTTTTTCAAACTGTACATGTTTCTAAATGAAAAACAAAGTTTTAACTTCACAGAAAACGTCTAGCTGGTGTGCCTACAACTGCAGTGTGTATCAGATTAAGGGCACAGAGACAGACTTACTCTAAAGGTGCGAGTGGGACATGAGACCTACGTGTTCTTCACCCAGCACCATGAATAGGGTGTGAGCTGCTCTGGCAAATTCAAATCCAATTTGCCTCTGACAAATCCGAAACCAGTTAGATTTGTCTGATCATTTTTGTGGTGCTTGCAAGACACTGTGCTGATATTTTGTTCAGATTTGTTTATGAAACATCTAAGAAGAAAAAAGTGGGGCATACTAGAGTAAGGAATAGTGCTTTTCTCAGGATTATGGAAGCCAGTATCCCAGCCAGAAGGTGGATTATGAAAGTGTTGGAAGTGACAGAGCCATGTTAATGAAAAAACGATGTACTTATAAGCTGGTAACTGAGAATGAAATTATTGTTTAAACTTATTTTTGCTGCTTTTGATATTGACTGCCAAATAGTTCTCAGTTTAGTGAAAATGTGAGATTTTTTCACGTGCTCAAATGAAAAAAATAAATATTGTTTTTACTTTGTCTAAATTATTTCATCAAAATTGTAGAGAAGGAAATGTGGCTAGTCTTGGAAGTATCCTAACATTACAGTGTTAATGACAGAAACAAAGGGTAATGTGCAATTAAAGCAGCTGACTAATGAGTAATCTCCAGCACCCACAGACAAGTCTGATGAAGATGGTATTTGAAACAACTAACAGATTAGAAAAGCAGAGACACTGAATTCAGGAATCTAAGGCCATAGACATCAACTCAATGTCAGAGAGGGCAGCTTGGAAAACCAGCAGGAAGCAGCAACAGCTATAGTCATAAAAAAGAAAGGGATCTGACAGGGTGAACAAGGGGAATAATAGAGGGAATTTTTAACAACTTCTTTTTCTTCCTATCCTTATGGCAGGATTTACAACAGAGTTGAAAAATACAGGGTTAAACCAGGCAGCTTTCAAAAAGCAAATGAAAACAGGCTCAGCTGTGAGAGGCACAATACTGAAGAATAAAACAGCTCTCTTCATCCAAACTGAGATCAGAGAGAATGAAGTTCAAAGAAGCTGAGGGAAAAAGTAGGGAAAGAACCACTGGGATAGCCAGTAGTCTGTAAGCAGGTGTGGTAGATTTATAAGGTTTTTATGAAGTCTAATACCTATGTGGTATAATAGAGTGAGAAAGAGTTAAATAGAGACAGCCCTGCTGTTAAAGGAGGCATTTGCTGGCAATGGTGTTCTGTGGGGTAATTGTCTTTGCTCCTCCTAACTGTTTTAAATGCAGAATGCAAGCTCTGACATGTCAGGAAAAATCAAAAACTTAGAGTTGCAAAAATGTATTCATCCATGGCACAAAAAACTGTGTGTTTTGGTGTTGAGTGAGGGTCTAAATATTTGAATTTTTCAGACGGATGAAAATTGGTAGCTACAGTATAATTCAATTCACAAAAAGTGGTTTGCTTGAATTAGCTGGTAGACAATTCTGCAGCTTATTACCTCAATATTTCCTCAAACTGATTTTGTTTTGGAAAATAAAGAAAATAGTTTTAGACTTTCTAATGTGGTAATATTTAATACTAATACATCTTGACCTGAATTTCTATTCGATAATTCCCTGTTTACTTTTCCTCTTTTTCAAGGCAAAATGTTGCATCAAGGTCAATCCACCACAAATGTGAACAAGAGAGACCCATTTTGTCAGTGTAGGCTGCTGTACTCTACAGTCTGTTCTCTTACAAGGCCTTACATGTTTGCACTCTAGTTAACATGTTTTGAAGTCCTTCAGTTTCTACCATGCTGATCATTCTTTGCAAACACGGAAAACACGTCTGCCACACTCAGCGCTGGAAAGTTTAGAGACACATCTTAGGGGAACTGAAGAGAGAAAAAAGATTCAAAATCACACAGACTTAAGTTAGTCAAGATCAAAAGTAACAAGCAAAATATTTGAAAAAAAAAATAGAAATTGCAGTTACTAGAATTAGAAATTAATACACTTTTGAAAGCTGAAGCATACAACACATTTAACTGAGAAATGGGAGAGCCTATAGACTTAGAGCCTATAGACTTATAGATTCTTCTTTATTGACACTGTAACTTATAATTTCTGAGGGGAGTACATGAACACTGTAATGAGAAATAGAGTCAGGTTTTAGAGAATAATTTGACTTGCAGTCTACTTGAATTTTTTTTAAACTATTCTATGTCCTCAGTTTCTATGACCACTTTAGGCAGCCAGGGTGAAGTGCAAGACCTTCCAGTGTAACTCTTCCTCCGCTACTGCTTTGTTCCCAAAACTGAGTAATGATGCCTCTGCAGCATTTCTAGCAAATTATTCCATAAGACTTCTTCATTTCTGTTTCCCCAGCAAATCCTTTGTGTGAGATAAGATGCTATTACACTATGAGCACAATGGCAAAGCTGCAGATTCGCCTCAAATTATTTGTAAAGTAAAAGAAGCAAGAACTGGTGGAAAAGAACACATCGAGGTTATATGGCTGAGATAAGGCAGACTGTCATAGCCTAAACAGTACTTGCTTAAGTTACCTGTTTATTACCTTTTTCCTTTATATTATATATATTTAATTTTCTGGATAGGAGAACTGGATTTTTTGAGGGAAATACTAAGATACCTGTACATATATTAATAGATAGTCATCTCAGTTTGAGGGGCAAGAGGAAGAATGCATTGCATTGATCATTTGGATCTAGCTGGCAATGACAGCTGTACTTTTGGAAAAACGGGGAATGGGGGATAATTTCCCCCTTGCTCTAAGAGTAGATAGAACTGGAAACATCTTGTAATATGTTAGAATTACCTGTCATGCCCAGAAGAAGTGACAGCCCTGTTTATGTACCATGTCTGATCTCTGATGAGTGTAAAAGGCACATGGCTGTAGGGACAGAGAAAGTTCATATGTGCAGTTCCTTAGGAGAACAGAGGCACCTTCAGAGGCTGGCCTGACAGAGAGCATCCTCTGGAAGAGGCTGGAACCCAAGGTCTTGTAGTGAACTAGCTGAATTGAATATGTCTAATTCCAGAGAAGGAACTGAAATGGAGGGTTTGTGGAACCATTGAAAATCAGCTCCTAAGTAACTAGGTATCTCAGCAATTGCTTATACAGATGTTAAGAAAGGAATTGAAAAGGAGAGAAAAAGGTTTCTACAAGAACAGAGAATAAGTAGGAATGGTCCTGGGAATTTATAAGAAAAAGTTGAGTCCCTGGCTTCCTTTTGCTGGTGCTGAGAGTAATGTATGAGTCAGATTTCTTCTCATTTCCCAAAGAAAGTGTTTATCAAAGACCAAAGGGGTCTTGAGACGTAGAGGTGCAAGAATGGCCCAGAGTCACTCACAGTCCCCAGACCACAAAGACCTGAAGATGGGGAAGGAGACAGCTATATCTTTTTTCCAAGAAGATAAACCAGTGTGGAGAACATTTCCATGTTCATCTCAAGCCTCAGATAAATGTTACTTGAAAAAACCTTTCAATCAGAGCTTGAAACAAGCTCCTTGTAACATCTTCTAGTGTGAAAATTCTCCATGAAACATTTTCTATTGTCTTTGTTCCCTTTGATACATAAAGACTAAGCCTGAAGGCAGCTTACTTGGAAAGCAAGAAGGGTAAAAATAAACATACTCAAGCTACAGCAGTTTGGAGCATATTCAGTTTGGACATTAAGTTCCTCTTATCTTTTGGTCTTTAGTATATTTTTTCAGGCTGCAGGTACACTTAGGAGAAATGAATGTGCTGAATATTTTTCCTGTTTTGCTAAAAAAGGTTCATTTTCATTTTGGTCACATTGACCAGGTCTGTCACAGTCCTGATTCCTCTGGAAAAGAGCAGAAGCAGTGAGACAGCCCTTAATATCACACTTTCACTCCAGTCCAAGCAAGTTTTTGGTGATCAGGCAGAAAGAAGGAATATAGGGAGGTACCTTTGCTTGCTGCTTTTTGACAACTATATTGTCCAATGAGGCATGTGCTTCTGAGCATAATACACATATATGTGCATGCATATTAGCACAATTAGCAATATCAGTTACATCTATCTTGTTTAAACCCTTGGATCATGCTGTCTCACTATCTACATGTGTGCTCCTGGGATTAACAGTATCTGTCTGGCTTCACTGGGGTTAATTTTCCTCATAGCAGCCAATATAGTCCTGCGCCTTGCATTTGTGCCTGGAATGGTGTTGATAACACACAGTGTTTTGGCTACTGCTCAGCAGTGATTGCACAGGATCAAGGCTTTCTTTCCAACCCCTTTCCACCCAGGGGCCAGTGGGGTGGGGGTGGAAAAGAGGCTGGGTGGGGACACAGCACAGCTGGCTGACACTGACCAAAGAAACATTCTCTACTTAAGATCTTGTGTTCCATAATGGAAGCTAAGGGAAAGGAGAGGAATGTGGGACTATTATTGATTATGGCCTTTTTCTTCCCTAGCAAGTACTGACCATGTGTACTGAGGCCCTGCTTTCCTGGGGATGGCTGGATATCTGCCCACTGATGGGTAGTAGTGAATAAATTCCTCTTTTTTTTCCTTCTGTGTGCAGCTTTTGCTTTTCTTATTAAATTGCATTTAAGCTTTTTTACAAGATTTTTCATCTTGTTTTCTTTCCCTGTGCTGTTAAGACGGGAGAATGAGAGTAGCTGGGTCTGGCAGCCAGACAAGGTCAGCCCTTTACATGGTCTTTAAAACTATGTTTCTCAGATTAGTAGGTAAGCAAATATTCACTTCTGCTGCTGCTCTGTGCAACATTTCTCTGAATTATTATTTCTGTAATTTGAATGATACAATCTCATAGTATTATTTTTCTTTGATAGTGTATCAAGGACAGTATTAGACCCCACCAGCACATAACTATTTCCAATTCTTATAATGTATGTGACATTTTGTCATACCATAGTTCTGTGAGTCTTTCACCTGTTCTTCCAGTTTCTTATATCAGTCTAATCTGAATGCAGGCCATGTGTACACTGTAAAACTATATCATTTTACTCTGCTCTTTTTTTTTTTTGTGATTTTGAAGATTTCAAAACTAAGAATTAGATTATTTGTATATCTAAAACTATACACAATTAGATGTGTTTCTCTTCTAAGTATATATTTGTATACACCATTAATACAGCCTACTTTCTCCTTTATGTTTGGGTTTTTAAGGTCACGAAGTATGTTGATGTTTCTTGCTAATGAATCCTCTTTTTCATCATGTCTCTAGTGCAATATTTCTGCCTTGAATGTTGGCAAGCAGTGAAGGAGGAGCTGATGTCTTAATTCAACTTCTGCAGTGGAAAAAGGAAACAAGAGTGAAAGGGCTGAATACATTTAATCCAAGCACAGAATTGTCAAGTAGAATAGTGCTTACACTGAAAAAAAAATGTTCTTGAAGTCACTTGTGGATGGGCTGTTCATTTTGCTCTGCTATGTTGTAATTATATCCTGCTGAGTGCAGAGAAAGTTAGCCAGCTCTCAGCCTCCCTAGAACAAAAATCAGCATGTTGCCATTTTTCTTCTCTACCAAGATGTCATTGTCAGCTCTACTTCCTGCTTGGTTCTTGGTTATTTTCTGTTTCATCTGATTCCTTGCATTAACCAGAGACAAACTGCACTTTCTTATCTTTTGCAGAGAGTGGGAAAGTGTGATCCCTATTCTGGACTTTCATGTTGTCTCATGAGCAAAAGTAAATGAGGTATTTTGCTCTTAATATTTGCTTCAATATACAGGTTTAATGTAACTGTACAAGCTTATAATAAAACCAGATAGAATGATTCATGCCATATGAATAGTCTTTTAGTGTGGCTGCTGGTTGTGTGGATGACTTATGGGTTGGGACAAAAGAATTATGAGATGTGAGAACTACATATGTGTTATAGGAGGTGTTACAGAAGTATTTTGGAGGTGAAAGGGAAAGCATCAAAAATTGGGGTTTTTCTTGTTTGTTGGCTGTATTTGGAGTTTCTTTTTGCTTTAGAAATACAGCTGGTTTATACTAGTCAGATTTTGATTTACAGTCTTATAGAGAAATACAGGTACATCACAGAGCAGGATTTCAAAATGCCTTCCTCTGATGTGAACTAGTTTACAAATATATGATTACTGTAGCATTTGATCTAGAAATAATAGTGTCAGAGACACCAATCTTTTCCTCAATTGTAATATTGGTCGTATTCAGAAATTTCCACACATGCCAAAATGATATCTTAAAGTACATTACATCTCATATCTTTAAGGTGTTGCTACTACCAAAATAAGGAGACGTAAGTTTGACCTTGCAATCACTGAAGAATGCATTAACTGTGTTCTAAATGCTTGTTATTGATCTCCAACTGAGTATTCACATCATTAAGTTCTGCAGGTGCTCAAGTGTGTGCAGGATTAGGTTTGATTTTTTTTCCTTCTAATTCCCTTAAGAATAGATCTCTCCTTCCAGGTTTGTTCAGCTTTGGAGGAGTATTGCTATGGAGGTCTGAACTTGCTCTCCATTGCTGCCACTCGGTACACAAACATGTATGTAAGGAAAAATGCATGTAAGTATTAAGAGTGTAAGAAGCATAAGCAAAACCACTGGGAGACTGCAATGAGGAAATATCTATTTAAATTCTGAGCATTTTGTTAAAATGTAAATTAGAAAAAAGAACAGTTGCTAGAAACGAAGTTAATTAGAAGAAAACAGTCATAAATGTGGCTTGTTTAAGTACTTCAAAATGACACTGTCAGACAGTCCTCTTTCCATGGGTGTCTTCTGACTAAAACACTACTGTAGCTAAAATTCCCAAGTCATTAATCTTATAATATATATGCATTATGACAGAATGACATAAATAGTATATGTTCTATGGCAGATTCTCCCAGTCCATGCTGTGAATTTTGCTTTTGTCCAACGGAGCAGACACGCTCAGCACCGCTCAGCTGGTTTAACCAGCGGGTGTCACTGGGTACTACAGAAGAAAAAGTAGCAGAGCACTCACTACCTGCATGCTGGTTTTGGCTCAGATAGTGTTAGTTTTCTTCAGAATAGATGGTATGGGACCATGTTTTAGGTTTGTCCTGGAAAATGTAGATAACATAGAGATGTTTTTGATATTGCTGAACAGTATTTATACATAGTCAAGGACTTTTCTTCTCCTCCCAGCACCCCACCAGTGATGAGGCTGGGGGTGCATAAGAGGTGGGAGGGAACACAACTGGGACACAATCTTAATTTGACTGTGAAAATGTTGACATGGAAGTTCCTTCCCTTTAGTTAATTACTCTGAGTTTTGGAGTTTATTAGAAAATGAGATGACAAAAAATGTTTCCCACAAGCATACTTTTTTGTCAAATGTTAAAGAATCAGTTCAGAAAATTATGACCAATGCCATTTATATTTTATCCTTTAGAAGTCTCAATGAGAAGACCTTTTGCAATGTAGTTACAGACTCTTAAGTCAATTATTAGGAATTGCATATGAATGACTGAACTGTTAAAATTATTTCACAACATTTTGTAATTTTCCTCCTTGTATCCCAATGCATCAATTAAATAAAAGAAACTCCACTCTTTCATAGAAGAATCTCATATCTGTATGTGTTAGAGTAAAATTCAGATAATGGGTAAGGGTTTCTATATTTAAAAAAAAAAAAAAAAAGATCACACATAAGGTATTCCTACCTTTCCCAGGTCTCGGTAAATGTATGGTTTATACTAGTAAATAACTCTGTTGAATAAGTTGAACAAATTGCAATATAGAATAAGGCATACTGCCAAAAGTTTTATTGACTGGCACACCTGTTTCAGCTAGGGCATGATGTTTTTCAAGTTCTTAACTAATGCAGTATATTGTACAAAACCTTCAAATGTAGAACAAAACTGGGTAATTCATCTTTCCTTTTTAATGGAAATAAGAGTGCAAAACTGACAAACAAGAATCTATCTTGTGTGGAAAATAAGCAAGGCAATTATTTTGCTTATCTTTTCACAAATTGATCTTTAACTCGAACAGAAGCGGTCAATGACATATGACACAGATGATCTTCCCAGGACAGTGAATAGCACATGGATGAAAAATCTGGGGGAAGACAAGAGGAAACTCAAGCCTTCAAAATTTGTCAAGTTTTTTGCATCTGCTCTGTGAACATTTTAAAAGGTACAGAATTTTCTTTTCATATCTGCATTGTGATTTGCCACTACACTCACCATCCTCAGGATGTTTGTTTCTAATGAATTAATCAGTAAACCAAGATTTTTGATCTTGTATCAGATATTATATGAATATATGATTTTATTAAAATTTTTTAAAATATTATATAATATACTGAGGCCCTCTTAGACACTTGAGAAGATGCTTTTCCCCACTCAGGTCAGCTTTTCTTTCCCGAATGTTCTCCATGCTTACTTTCAGAATTGATTAACTTCCAGTTTAAAATGACACATCTAGCAGTTGTGAAATAACCAAATTCAGCACTTCTTTCAGTGTTGCTTCTCTGTGAGCTGATTCAGTCCATTTTACAGTTATTGAGTGGGACATTTCCTCATTACTCAGTGGCTGCCAAGCAAGGATTCTTAAAGAACCACAACCCCCAAAAAAGCTTTTTATTTTTTAACCTTTTTTCCTTATTGCTATTTTTGTGGTAATTATATACATGTCTATGTATATTTTTTTCTTTGCTGAGGTTTGCCACTGAAGGCCACAAAGTGACATCTGGGAGAGTATTCCGGAGTATAAACTCCTAGAAACAGGAAATTTAATTCTTCTAAAAAAGGTTAAATGAGCCACATACATAACTTACCTAGATTCTGCACACATTTCTGTGAGTGATGTGGGAAGGTGAGAATGTTTATTTTTCCTAAAATAATTTTTTCCACAGCAGAAGTTCACCATACAAAGTTTGAAATTTGCCACACTGTAGGAATTAGGAATGTAATCATTACAATGTTTTCCATTGTAATGATTAGCAGAAATACATCATGCTAAAATTTATGTGTACTTTAATTTCTTTTCAAATAGGATAGGTTTTATTCTTAGACTATTTCATATTTTTATTCTGGGTATATTGTCCTACCTCCCTGTGGAGTCTTGAGTGCCATAGCTCACTGTTTGGAAAAACTAGACTCAGCTGAAAGGATCAATCACTTGAAGAGACAGTAGACTCAGAGATACTGTTACAAGAATGCTTGAGCAGAAGATCTTCACTGAAAGCCACAGAAACCATTTGCTCATATTGAGTTACTTTGAATCTATGCAATTTTTATTAGGCTAAGAATGGACCCTGGCCTTATTCTCTTTCTGTCCTTTAGGGTATAAGAAGAATAAACATACAGAAAAAAATCACTAAGAAGTATTTTTAGCATAATTTGTTTAGGAGTTTCTGTGAAAGGAAAAATAAAAAAGTGATAATACTTTCTATCTAAAACAACCAAATCAGCTCTTTTTAAAAAAAAAAAAATAAAAAATTGTCGAGTTATCTTGGAATTAGGTGGAATTCAACACATTGTTAATTAAAAATAAATACATAAAATTAAGTGTTCTAAAATAAACATTTTTAAATTTCTTCTCTTCAAATTTGACTTCTATAAAAATAACCATAAGTGTTCTAAAAATGAATTTTTAAAAATGTCTGTAAAGTGTGGAAACCATTTCTTTCACTCTTTTCTCAGCTTTCACAAGAACTAAAGAAGTAGCAGTTTAATGTTATAAACTGTGATAAACACCTTCTTACTTGACTGACCATGCATACTGGAACCTTCCACAGGAGGCACAAGTTCTACTGAAGGTGAACGGCGAGGAAAGAACTTCACCAATAAACTCTGCCTTACTACATAATTACTCACCCCACTTTATCATGAAACTACTCTGTGTCATTTTTATTGAAATGGCAAAACTGGGGAAAGAGTTCAGCCAGAGCTAAAAATAACCCCTGGTAGAAATCACACACGTTATTTTAACAAAATTCTGCCTCCATAAGGCAGAATTTTTTTTCTGTTTTCTGCTTTTCAGATGGTGAAGAACATCATGTTCTCTTTGCAACTGAATTATGTTCAGAAACCAGCAGATGAACAAGCGTCAGGTTGTAGTCTGTAGAATTTCCATGTTGGGTGGTTATGCTCACGATCAAAAGTTCCCACAGAATTCCCTAGACTTCAACTAAAACGTAATACTTGCTCTCATCTGAACATCCAGAGAGTTTGAAATATCACATTTTTCCATTGTAATTCTGCTCATTATGAAGGGTCTTCCAGTTTGTGTGAAAGGTTATTTCCTCAGCATTTTAGCCATTTTAATCTTCCTTGAGCTTCCTATGAAAACAAATTATATCCATTCTAACTCTAATCCATGCTACTGGCTATTTATATATGTACTCCTCAAAACATTTTGCTTTTTTGTCTTTTGAAGGTATTTTTCATCCTGAAAAATTTCTGAGCGACCACTTTACTTCGTTTATCCAAACTTCTACTGCTTTCATACTCTTTAAAATCTGGTAAAAATAATTATGTCCAAGAAATCTTGAGTCGAATATTATGAAATAAAGAAATAAAGAACACTACCACAGCCTGTCAGTAGCTACTGATTAACCACAATTATTTTAGACATAAACTGTCTGTGGACTGACTGCTTACCTGCAAGGAGAATGAGTGGTTTTTTATTTTTGTTTGGGTTTTTAATTTGTCTGGTTAGTTGATTTTTTGTTTGGTTGGCTTTTGTTTGGTTGGTTTTTGGTTTTTAAATTCAGAGTTAATTGTGTGACATTCTGTGAATAATCACTGAGGAATACATGATACACAATCAACAAGTCTGAAGAATTTCGTGGAGCTCACTAATAAATACATAGGTTGATAGACCTAATATTTTCTTGTTCTCAGCATTCTGTGCGTTTATGTTGTATAGCTAGATACACAAACCAACACATATAGGCACAGCTATATGTTTATTTGTAAGCATATGTGCAGCTGGTTTCTTTTGGGTTTTTTGAGCTCTTGCATATCTTTCAAGTAGCAGCTATAGTCACACTTTTAAACAAAATCAAGTTTTCTTCAAAATTATTTTTAATTTTTAATATTTTCTTCTTTTTCAGTTTTGTCTTTAGAGACACAAGACATAAGTGTCTTGAAAGAGATCCAATGAACAGGAGCAGTAAATGGAAATTTTTCATACATCAGTATTTTGGCAAATGGCACTACATACATAACCTGAATTTCTCTGCCAGCCAAACCACAATGACAAATGGAAATGTTTAAGTAAAGGAGAGCAATTTACCTTTTAAATAAAGACAAATATTTTAAGATTAAGTAAGCATTTATTAGAAAAAAATATATGATCTTGGATGAACACATACAGTATTCCCAGTGACACACAAGTTGGACACTTAGAGAAGATGAACAGAGATTGTTAGATTATCTTCTTATGCTCTGTGGAGCTTTTTTAATAAAGATGCAAAGCTGTGAGTACTAGAGGACATCCATAGATTCAAAATACATAATTTTGCATGCAATTCCTTCTCTATGTTTTTGCTTCGCAAATATACTTTTTCAGTTTCTGATAATGACTAAGCCACTATAAATTTTCAAGCTGGGCATGAACCTGGATTTTGAAAGGACTAAGAGAATTGAAATTCATGTGGTCTCAGTTGTGCTAAAGACCAAGAAATGTGTTACTGGCAGAAAAATTCAGGTAGCAATAAAGTATTAAAGATCTGGATTTTGCTGATCCTAGCTGTTTATTTTATTAAGCTGCTAATACATGTTTCCTAAGTATATAAAACCTACTTTCTGCCTTACCGTTTATTTGAATATTTATTTTGACATGTAAAATAAAATACAAATTAAAAATTTCTCATGAAACAAAAATATTTCTTCAATTAGGACTCTGTGATTTTAACTACACAGTAAAATTTGGTTATTAAATCTCATCCATTTTCATCATATTTCATTGAATGCCATAACACATTAGTCAATATTAACATAATTACAACCTAATCACTCACCTTAACAGTACAAAATATTCTTCTCTCGGAATAATTCACAACACTTTCCCAGTAGTAGGCAAAGCTATCTCTTCCAACAAAAGTATTTTTCTAGTTGAAATTTTTATTTCAGTATGGTCCCAAATACACTTTTCTTCAGTTTTTGTTCTTCTTTAATCATTCTTCTTCATTTTGCTCATCTATCAATGTTGTCCAAAATGTCCAAAATGTTGTCCAAACATGTAAGTACAAATGTGAATAACATGCATATAAACTTGGTTGCATAGTTGGCAGAA
>JAWWMP010000081.1:74831419-74846354 GCA_035047865.1 Dendrocincla tyrannina | reverse complement strand
TACACTTTTCTTCAGTTTTTGTTCTTCTTTAATCATTCTTCTTCATTTTGCTCATCTATCAATGTTGTCCAAAATGTTGTCCAAAATGTTGTCCAAAATGTTGTCCAAACATGTAAGTACAAATGTGAATAACATGCATATAAACTTGGTTGCATAGTTGGCAGAAATATAAGAATGTAGTAAAAAAAATCAAAATTATTTTAATTAGACTGTACTATTCTTTCTCAAACAGACCTCCAGTCAAGTAGCCATATTTTAGCCATGATTCCCACTTGAGTATGTTCGTAGCTTCAAGTTGAAGAAATATTTACGGCAAAGGTTTTTTAATTCTGATTCTAATTTTAAACCTCTTTATTAGCATACCTAGAAGAAAGCACTTAATTCTTCAGAACTAAACTGATAATGAAATCAAGTAAAAAATTTTACTTGATCAAATTAACCATTTTCAATCTTAATCTTTACAACAACACAGAGGCAAATCTGTAGCATTTCTGTAACTCTGGGTGATTCTAAGGAATGCAAAGCAGTATAATGAGATCTGTGGATCCAAACCATCATCCTCCAGTCTCAACAATATTATTCTATGTACAAAAAGTGTAGCTGATTCACAATACTCCATTTAGCATGCACTAGTGTCAATATGAATAAGTAACAGTTGAAGAGCTGGTCCTTCTTTTAATAGAAAACAGATGAATTTTAAATGCAGCATATTGCAGTAATCAAACACTGCCATATATGGCTTTTAATACATTTTGGGTTTTAATAGTGTTAAATCATCATTCTAACCTGTCAAATTCTGTTTACAAATACTATATACATTTAATAAAGATTTAAGTTCATGCAGATGACCTTGGACATTTTTTAAGCTCATCTCATACATATATTACATATGAGTGAGTAGAAATAAAGGTCAAAGATCATCTCTCTGAGCATAACCTGAGAAAATACTAATTGAGATGGGGAAAAGCCATGTCAAAGACTGCACTTGTAGCAAAACCCTCTTATTTGTGTGCTTAAAATCAGTCTTTTCTTACATAAAACTAACTAGAAATGGTGTAAGTCTCTGTCTGGCCTGTATTGTCCTCAAAACCATAGTTGGAAGTCTGAGATAATGCTGGTTGTCATGATCCTAAATCATGCCATGGGACAGTGCCAACAAAAGAACATTGCAGTCTTATTATATTTATATATATTTGTAAACAATTGTTTACAAATTTAACCCAATGCATTGCTTATGTTAGCAGAAGAGGTTTGCAAATAAAGGTAAGTACCCCATGCAAGATGAAATTACTATGGTTTATGGTCACGCCTCGTGTGCAGCCCACCAGTACATCTCCTTGACATTATTATATCATTGCAAGGTGCATTAGGCACTCCTCTGCAGCATCTGTCTGTCACTGCCCTTGCCACTAGTCCTTGAGATCTGTGCTGATTCGTTCTTTGATTTTGTTTGCTCTACTCTGCCTGTACAGCACTACGAAGCATATAATTATAGTAGAGGCAATTGAAATGGAATTTTTGATTTTAAAGGTGAATTATTCCACCAAATTACTTACTGACTTTTAAAGTATGGTGCAAAATCCAGCCATTATGCAGGCTGTGTTGGGAATTCCTTTTTTTTTTTCTAAAAAAAGAGAATCAGACTTTATAATGACGGAGGTATTATATAGCTGCCTAATTTTTTTTTAGCAGGATGTCTGTTTGGAGTCTTCTTGTTCTTAGTCTTCACCATATATATTCATAAACAACAACCAGAAAACTAGTTGAAGCTACAAATGTGCACAGGCTCAGAGGCTGTACAGACTCCAAAACCATTTGGTATCACCACTTGCAAGTGAGACCTGTCAAACAAGATTCTAACTTGCCTATCTCTGTGACTATTGTGGTATTCCAAATATGAAGCTCAAAGAGAGTTTTTATAGGTATAAAATTTACAGGAGGAGTGTCATAAGTAAGAGTAAGAAAGATAGCAATTTTTTCATCAATACATGGTAGTCCCAAGAAACGAGTGGCATTTTGTGTTTAATTTGCACTAGCTTGCTTTAGGCTGTTTTCAGTCTGCTGAGATAATAGCCTTCATGGATGTCAAATTTGTCATTTCTTTATTTGGATATATGGGGGATATTCCTGCCTCACCTTTATAATAAGCAGCTGATGTAATAGAAAACTGCATGGGGAAAAAAAATGTTTTTGTACAGTAAATGTCACTGATGATGAAATTATCTGATTATATTACAATCCTTACAAATCTCATTTTTATAATTCTGTTGACCAGTTGTGACTTGGCTAACTGTGCCATAATGTGTGACAGATGGTAGAGAGAAAAGGCAGTGAGATTAATGTGTAATTAATATATCTAAAATATGATTAATTTATTTAACATGTATTCTTTCAGGACCTGCTCTCTATAGAACTGGCTAAGAGATCACTGCAGTTTACATTAGACTTCAGTAGACTCCTGATCAAGATAATTGTTAAAATGTGTTTCTGATATTGTGGAAACACTTATTTAATGTTCTAGATGCTACATGGGGCATCTTAGAACCTCAGCTGGCAGATATTACGGGCGCAACATATACACTGTTAAGTGAAATTTGAAGTGAGAATTTGATTTCAAGATTTAGTCACTTCAATTACACTGAAGGGTTTGAAAATACTAAAATCGAACAACAGTTTCTCTGTTCATGTTTGATAAAGTGAAGTAGTTTAAAGACCAGAAATTCTGTCAAAGTATTACATAATCAAGCTACAGTTTTATAGTAGCTTAGAAGAGAGTCATACAGTAAGTAAAGCAACACCACTGTGCATTTTTCTAATTCAGATTTTACTCAGATGGGAAAGGATAGTTTCCATTAATGCATTGAATTTGAATGCATGCCATTGTTATCTGAAGGTTTGTTTTTATTTTCCTCAGAGTCTTCAAAAGATCTAGGAATATACAGTACAGTTACATCTTAATTTATCAATTGCAGGTGATGAAAATAAGGTGGATTGCATACAGTTCTCGATGTTCCATTTTTCAGAAAAGTGGGGAAACCAGATGGAGAAATTACTTTCTATTATTCTGCTTTAATTTCTTTCTTTCAGTAGTTTCATAAGACAATGAAAGCTCTCTCAAACGAAACACTGAAAAATCAAATAAATGCATATGCTCTACCAGCTTGCATTGAAAAAAACCCCAGAACTATGACTCTAAACTAGAGAAAAACTGCAAGGAGTTATGCATGGAGAAGGGTCTTCATTTTTTGATTCTCTTGCACGTGCTTCTCTTACTTCTCTGGGAGCTGCTCCATCCAGCATCTAAGGGAAACATCTAAAATTATTCAAAATCTGGTTGTCTTTTTTAAATGAGTTTACATTATTTTCTTTATGTACATGTTTGTTCTGGGCTAGACAGAATATGATTGCAGCTACAAAATGGAGTCCTTGTTAAATACTGGTTTGCAGATGACTAACACAAACATTATTAAAGTAGTGAAAGTAATGATCCTCACAGACTGTAAAGCAGCTATAAAGATACCATATAGTGGGAAAAACATCTCGTGAACTCTCAGTCAGCTGAATTTCTTGCATGAACTTCTCCAGGGAAAGACATAACTTAAAAAAAGCAATGATGCTGAAGGGGACAGAATTTGCTCCTTTCCCCTTCCTGTTCCAGGTCAAAAAATCTCTCCTTTAGTTGTACTGAGAAGTTTTGTACCTGTATGTGCCTGGAAAAGGCAAACACTTAACATAGCAATACATTTTCTTTGTTTTCTTTTCTAAATTTCCTTTCAGTGCATCCTTAAAACATAAACACCATCTTTTAAAAGTATCATCATTACTGCCTAATGCACCACGTCACAGTAGTCTTTAGTTTGCTTTGCTTTTCAGACCTGTTGTTGTAATAAAAATGTTGATAAAAGCAAGTCAGTTATCTAGAGATGTTTCTCTTCATGTTTTCTGTCTCTTTTTTTTCTTTCTTAAAAGTATTTGTGAACAAATTCTTCTCTTTGAGATGAGATCTTATCCATTGCAGCTGAATTTGACCTTTTGTTCTTTTTAAGCTTCATTGGAAGAGCCTGAACACCTGTTTTGAAAAGCCAGGACCCACCCATTGTGCAAAACAAGAAAGAACACGTCCTTCCTAAAAGAATGAGGAATGAAAGGGGAAAACGTCAGGGCTGGAGGGGGACGGGGACTAGGGCAGTCAGATTATCTATGATTAGATAGCCAGATAGCAAAAGATGTTCAGGGAAAAGTAATATAGTGGTTTCTAAAACAGTTGAATCGGAGATGGGAGGACAGGTGAGGGTCAGGGGAAGAAGCAGTACAAAAAAATGCAGGATAAAGCAGACATAAGTTATATGCAAATGCAATAGGAATAATAGAGATGGGAGGCAAAAGTTATACGTAAAGCAGAAATATATAACAGTGTTAATGTTACTCTGTAAGAGTAAAGTGTCCATGGAAATGCTTTTAGAGAACTAAAAATGAAAACCCATATTCCTGATTGCCTGGTGCAGGACATTAACACAGTTAGAGAGAAACATGAGATATAACTTTGCAGCTATGGACCACATGGAAAAAAATGTCACTTTTATAATGGCTTGGGTAGAGTAATGACATTTGTACAAAAGACCAGAATCTGGGTGTGGGATTGGCTACATTTCATAGAGTAACCTCTAGACGAACATAAATCTGATACAAAAGACTGCTACCATACTGCTGATGCAAATGAGAATATGTGAAAGCTTCTATGGCTTGAGGAGAAATACCACTAATATTTTCATGAGATATGTTTAAGCATATTCACATAACTACAATCACAAAATGAGGTTTTAAGTTATTGATATTCTACATGGAGTTCCAGATAGAGGAAAAAGGAGGTTTCATGATTATGATTAACTCTCTCGCAAAACATCTCATTACACTTCTACATTGTTTTCAGTTTTAGAATATATAAAATAAATGCGGGTTATCACCGGTTCTTCACAAAAGTGTTCAGTTTGCCTCATGCTTTTACCTTGACAGAAATGGGGATGTAAAAGGGACAGATTTGTAAAAGGAAGACTTATTTATGTGTGCAAATTAATTCATATTACTGAGACAAAACACTCTAAGAGGTCAGTTCAAATGTTGTTATCGATTTGTGTTGCAGACTACCAGAAACTACAGCAGTACACAGGGCAACGGCCAGTGAAAGGTATGACAGTTCTGGAAACAAATAACCATTCAAACTAGGTTCTAGCATGCAAACACACCCCCCTACACACAAAAAAAACCCAAAAACAAAACCAAAAAACCCCACCCCAGATAAAGACATGTGACTCAGTGTTGTAGGCTAATGATTTGACATTAGGAGATAAGATTTGTAGAGAGGAATAATGAATAAGTATACATATGCATGCATTTCTTTATATCCAATTATATGAATTCGATCAAACTTTTGGATAGAGAGTTTTCCAGAAACAATATTTAAATAAATTCCTACTGACTTCAAATAATATGGAAGCAAAATACATTCAGATTTCAGATGTAGCTAAAACAGTTGGGGCTGTTCTGAAAGATGGTTTGTAAATTCCACATGGTGACAGGTTATCTGTGTCTACATATATTTGTAAGATTTGCTTGAGAAGCTAAGACTTTTCATCCCTGAATATGACTCTTTATGGACTGAAAATGGGAAAGGAGTTGCCATTAATTATTGTCATAGTTTGCATTAATATAATTACCTCTTTCAGCATTACCACAGACATCCTGCCTCAGACATCACCATCCAGGACTGAGTATTTACATGGACAGAATTTTTTTCTATATATATCTTTCTCACTGCAATCTATACATAAATAAACATGGGTACAGATAATATTGCCTTCTGCAATCAGAGTTGTGGAAACCAAACTTGCCCCTTTTCCCCTTTTAGAAAAAGGAAAAAGCCTTCATGCTGCCCATGGACAGGAAGCTTCAGGACAGCATCCTGATATAAGTGAATGTAATAAATTATTCATTTACTCATCTCTTGTGAGAGAGAGCCCTCAGACATTCACATGTGATTGTGTGCATCTTTAATCACATGCTTGTGTGCTTTATTGGGTGAGATAGGAAGACACTGCTACTTAATGCTAAAGACACAGGGAGTTCCATAAGAGGGGAGAAGGGGGTTTTGGGTTTCATTTAAAAGAACTTGTTTTCAGTCTTGAATATTTTGATAGAAACACTTGTTCTATGACTTCCACAGCAGAGAAGACTCCTACCAGGTGAAGCTTTGAATGACGTGAAGCAGGGAGTATACATTCCAGGAAAGTGCCTTGCAGTGTTTGGCTGCCTGGCACAGGGCACAGGTTCTGGTATCTTCCCACAGAAATCATCTCTGTAGTCCCATCCTGGCCTGGCCTGGCTACCAAGACCTTGCCTCATAAGCACAACACAAGGTTTCTGACTACGAACAGTGTTTTCCTGACTCCTGAATCACATTGTTTCTGATACTATCTTTTCTCTGGGCAAGCTCACCTAATCTGCAGAAGAAGGAATTGCCCTTGTTCTTTGAGTCATTACATCCACTCTTCTTAGAGAAACAAAACATGATTATTCATAAAACCAAAATAAAGAGGGACAGAAATGCCTCAACTCTAGGGCACTAAAGTCTTGCCTTGTGATTCCTATAAATCTTGGTTACTCCTGAAGGAAACTTAATCTGAGCTATTAAAAACAGAAAAAAAGCTGATAGAAAAGTAGAAGGACAAAGACTTCTAAATGAATAGCATTAAATGAACTTTCCTTAAATGCTTCAAAAAAACCCCCAAAGAAACAAAAAGTGGTGTTTACCCTTTGATGTTGTGATGTTGGCAAAGCAAAGATCCAGTTCATAAGCTGAGGAAATGCACTCTGCAGATGGCAAAGGCAAGCCTTAGTCCCAGTTTGTACTCTAGCAGCTGGTATCCTAAGATTTGTATCCCTCATTTGTCTCGCTTCCTTTCATTTAATAGCCAGACTTACTTATTTTCCTTATTAGCAAATGGGGGTTTTGTTCATGTCCTTCTTTCAGGCAGTCCACTTCAGTAATCTTTGTTTGTTCCTGAATTTAGGACCAGGTTCCTGAAACATCACTGGCATAAAACACAGCAATGGTCATGTACATGAAGCAGACTACTGAGCAGACTACGTTACTGCTAATCCACTTGCATTTCTTTCTGAGAGGAAAATGCAGCTTACTAATGTCATGAGAGGCAGCAGAACACAGTCAAAGGAATTGCACCAGAGTCTGCATCACAAATAAATGGGCACCATAAACTTACTCGCTGTGATCCTTTGTGGGCTTGGTCAGAGTTGGAAGGTGGGTGTTTTTTCCAATAGCTCATGTTAACTCTTGGAAAAGGGAGCAGCTGCCTCTTATGCTGCAGAGCAGCCTGGTGACAGCACACGGGAACAGATGGCAGAGCAAGTGTCTCTTTCTTCGCATTTAGACAGTCCCCTTCTCTCCTCCTGCTTCTCACAAACAGCCTCGCTGAATTTTTTTCATGGTATAAAGATACTAAATCTTTTCACTCTAGGAAACAATCACCCTTGCTCTTTGAGGACTAAAAGAAGAGAGGGGTGAAAATCTAAAGCATTCATTCCACACCCACATCCTTCTTTCACAGTCAATTGGCTAAAAAAACAGAGATGAGTTTTAAGATTTTTCTTTTTCTGTTATTGTGGATTGATATATAGACAGTGTTAATAGCACTTGGTAGTTGCTTTGCTGTACAGGGAAGAAATGGAATACTATGATTCAAAGTAGGGAAGAACTGGTGTATCCATTCCTGGACTTACTCATCAATCACAGTTTTCCTTTTATATCAATAACCTGAAAACATAAATGCTTGGTTTATAATATATAAATGTCATTTATACAGCTATAAGCAAAACTTCTGCAGAGTATATATTATCTAATAGTTATTGTCTGTTGAGTATTGCCAGAGGAGAAAAAAAAAATGTAAGAATAAGACAGATTTCAAATATTACAGGATTTTCTTCTGATTTTGATGAACAAGTTATTGAAAATTGTGCAGTGACTCGCACCAGCCATAATGCAAATTAATTTGGTGGTCATATGGGCACTTTTAAAGTAACTGTTATGGCTGAACTCCACGGAGACCAAATTAACCTGTCTAGGTTCTCTGTTCTTTTCTAAGAGGAGTCCACCCAGCCGTTCAGAATCTGCTGCTGACAGGAGTGCCTGGAGGAACTAGACTTGGATGGAAGATGCTGGTGGTAGGTCACCACACTGAGACTGATTGATTCAGACTGTCTGAAGGCTCACTTAGTGCTGCACTCTCTTTACCTTTTCAGTGGTGAAGTCTAGACATGCATGCATTTTTGAAAAGCCAATTTTAGATTCTGACATAATTCTAAGACCTCTGGGATCTCAGACACTCTGTAGTCCCTATAAAGCCTAGACTTCCATACATGCTTGCTGTCAGGACCCTTCCTGCATTTATAGTTGTTTCTATACATTTTGAAAGAATGAAACAACAACCTAAAGCGAAACTCAAAATCCAAATATATACTGAAGTAAAACACTTTGTTTGTGTACCTGGTGAATGTTCTATTTCCTGAAGAGAAAATACTAATCACAACTCTCAATATGTCATGTGTTAATTGAATATAAATATTTTTCAATGCTCTAAAAGATCAGAATATGAGCCAGATATTTGCAAGGAGAAGCACTTGAACAGATTTGTTGACTAAATACTCCTATGAGTGAAGTCTTATCTCTTTATTTCAATGTCTTTAGAAATTCTTTCTTGGTCACCTCTTCCTGTAAACAAGTACTCTTTACGTATTTCATTAATAGGTGTTTTGTATTGCTGCAGATAAATATGACGAGACTGAACCCTGGCAGACACTCTTTGTTACATGCTATTCTCTTCAGGGTTTTGTGGAATGTCACTTTGAAAACATAACATGATGAAAATTGGTAAGTTGTGCTCTCTCATGCGATAAAGTTTACATAAACATTGAAATGTTGCTTCTGGTTGATATGGCCTAAAACTTATATGGACATTGACCTTAAGCTACTATTTTTTAAGTGAGGGAAAATGCAAAATATCTTGCTTGTGTTGTCTGTGTTGGGAAATAACATAAAGTTTTTAATTCACTTTTATATTACTTGGCATTGAAGTGGCAAAACCAAAACAAGAGACCTAGGCCACAAGGCCAAGATAGATAATATTGCAAGTAACAATAAAATGTTATAGGACTGTCAGTGTTCATGGAACATGCAACTAAATTTAGGAGTTGGTTTTGTTTGTTTGGGATTTTGGTTGTTTGTTTTTAAGTAGGAATGTTTTCTATATGTCAAATAACTACAGTCTTTAGCTTAGTGAACTCGCAGTCCAGGGGGTTTAGATACAGCTGTACTCTCACAAGAAGTCCCAATGGCTTTCACTAAAAGCATGCTGAGTCTAAATTGAGGTAGATAGATAAAGCACTATAAATTTTTTTTCTGGAAAGTGACTAGATCTGTTTTCTTTTATAACTTGTTCTTGAAAGAGTGGGTTGTGCAACTGGTCCTCATGCAGGGTAAAGCATTGTGAACTTTTGTGCAACTTTACTGACTTCTTGGACTCTGGATTGTATTAAGGAACAGAAATAATTACACTAAGGGTCCTGTCCTGCATTCCTCACATAAGCAGAATGCTTATTGGATTTGCAGTGTAGGTCTGTCTTTTGTTTAGGAAAAACTTTGAAGCCTGTTGAACAAGGACCAAGTCAAGGTCTTTGAATGAGACCCAAGTAGTGTTCTGCATAAATAAGAAATATATTCCACATACATGAAGAATAATTATTTACATTTTTGCAAATCGTATTCCTTTGTCATGCACTGATTTCATAGATGTGAACTGGCTTTTGAGATGACAAGTAACACAGCACTCCTACAGAGAGGCTTCTTCATATATGAAATATGAATGATGGGCTTGATGGTGTGTATATTCACCACTGTCCTCTACTGGTTGAATACAGAACTGTGCATCTTTGTGTTGAGCAACACTGGGCAAACAAGAAAAAAAAATTGCTGTCCCATTCATTCAAATTTAAGAACTAGTCCCGAATCAACCATGCTCACGGTTGTTTTGTGTTCATCGTCTTATAAGGTTAACATGACTTATTTATTTATAATCAACTATCAGATTTATAAGAGTGAGATACTATCTTTTTCTAGGCTAGCTGATACAGCTAGAAAAAAATGGACATTTCAGGCACAGAAGCCAAAACATGCAAGTAAAGCAAAGGTTAAAAACAAGTGACTTAACAAAACTGCTAATTGAATTCCTCAGAGGAAAAAGAGAACTGATACCTTCAGGTTAATGGGGCAGAAGTGGCAGTCATGTGAGTTCCCAGGCACCTGTGAAACTGAGAAAGGCTTTCTGTGGCTCCCAAGTGCCCTCCAGAGTGCTAAGGAAAAATTAAATGCTGAGATTGGGACACTTATATGTGGAATTTTATGGCTAAGATTAATGTATAACATTTTTGAGACATTATGTTTTGATTTAGTTCTCGATGTCCAGTCAGCCAGAAGGGATATGCAAAGCTATTTCCCTTAAAGCAATTTCCTCTAATGAGTGTTAGTTTACCTGTTGCTGTACAATACTTCTTGTAATTATAGAATGTGATAAAGATTTTTCATTCGTTGCAGTTTAAAAATATTATGTAGTTCAATGTCTTGTCATTTTTTCTAGAGATCATACTTGAAGAGGAAAAGTGAAAAGTGTTTTCCCTTTTCACTGATCAGCTCTAAGCCCTTCTGTATCTGAAGAAGCTGCTTTTGTGTCCCTCGCAAAGAAATTAAAAGGGAAATGACCCTTTCCTTTAGCTTGAAAGCACAGATTTGGGTTATCACAGCAGCATTTGCTCTAATTGTGTTCAGAAAACCTGTATGTGTATACAACAGCATTTGGAAAAATGTCTGCTGGGAGACATGAATCTCCTCTGAGATCTCACTGTGGGGGTATAGCTTTGATTTCTTTCCCAATACAACAAAATGCTGTGGTTTTTTTTAATACTGACTCAAAACTAAGCAGCTTCTTTATTTTATTTTTTTCAGGGTGGCAGACAGAGGAGTGGGAGAAATATATTTGGGAAGGATGTTGCTTCAGAAATGTAATCCTGATTATGTGACACTTTTACAGATTCATTTCAGTGGTAGAGCTGGAGCTAATTAAGGACCACTGGCTGGAGGGTAGCAGTGTCAGGGCCACCCAGCCTGGCACTGAGCATCCTGCAGCTGAGCTGCTTCAATGTGGCAAAATGGAGGCATGTCTTCAGAGCAGTGTGCAGAAACCTCAGCAAAGAAGCAGTCTGGTTCTCATGGTAACCAGGATTTCCATATACTGCAGGGGTACACATAGTCTGACATCACTTTGCTGCAGGGAGGATTTCTGTGCATACTCAAGGACTAAATTAAGCGCTTTGTAAATGGAGATTGTGTGTCCGTTTTAATGCATGTAACTCTATGGCTTTCCTCCTGTGAAAGGGAGAGGAATAGGCAAGGAAAAGAGGATGCTAAATTTTATTTCTCTAAGTAGAAATGGGAATAAGCTTGACACACCCAGCTTCTCATTCTCAGTTTGCATTCTGTTTTAAAACAATAATATCTTGCACAGCTGGGAAGAAAGAAGGATGCTCGCAGTTTCTTTAGGTCTAAGAAAATTTGCTTTGCTAGTCAGAACACAGGGAAATGGATTTACTGAATGTTAAATGACGCTTTTTGCTGCAACATCATATATACAGATTTTATCAGAGCAAGTCTGTAATGAAGATGTGATATTCATCATGCATGGTACAGTGACATCTGGTGTAAGACATCCTGTGCTGTGTGCTGCAGTTCCCAGCTAGGAAGATAATCCATGTGCTTCGCTATTATCAGAGCTCAGTGAGAGGTTTCCTTACCCCTCATTTGAGATGAGTCATTGTAATATCTTCCAGGGTCCTGTGTTACACAATTCTGTCCTGGGGAATTATAATATAAGAATAACATGACATTAAATCTCTATTGTTTTATTAAGGAGATTGGAGTTCCCTGCATGTGGGAGGTCTACAGTTTCTTGTAGAACATTTATAATAGGCCTATATGTGAATCTACAAATGCTTAAAATTGGCTTCAATTGGTTGAAGGCATTTAGCATACCGAGGGATCTTTTATTTATTTATTTTGACAGTAGCACAAACTCTGAACTGAAAGCTCCTACAGCTTTCTTGGCTTATATTGATCTAAATAATTTTGTAGGGCTAAGTCAGGCACTAGTTATAATGCAAATTTGTGTTTTTTTTCTTTTTTCCTCAGTACAAACTCCCATCTTTCCAAATAAAACTCATTGGAGCTCTGTATAGGTGGGGTATACAGCATTTCAACAGCATAATAAAAAGGCCTTCAATTTGTTTAAATTTTGAGCAGGGGGTTACTTTGCAATGCATATTTTGAAGTGCCAAATATATTGCTAAATGATCACAAATTAAATGACAGTTTTAAATAAACACAAGGATATTTCTTGTGAGTGTGGTATACAATTAAGTGATACAGACCTTTCAATAAATTGTTGTTTTTCCATGTTTTAATCAACAAATTTCACTCTGATTCTGTGTTATGGCTCCATTCTTTCTGCTTAGTTATGAATCACAACATTTTTATTACTATGCTTGAAGTTAAATGTGAAACACATAATCAAATCTAATGATAAGTATCCTTTCCTGCTCACCTACATGGGAGGGAAAGAAAGAGAAGAGATAAAAATGAGAAATGGAATGCAGACCTTGGTCTATTCTACAGTGAATTGTTTTCACGTGGGCAGCTTCTAGTAAATGTGGAAAACAAAACTGATGGTTATGTCATGACTTTAGAGTAAAGAAAGGCTGCTTAGAATGGACAACAGCCTCAACAGCTTGAATACTGAAGCTAGAATTATCTTGCGAGAAATATTGTCTTTAACATTGCAAAGCCATATTGAAGTGCTTCACTTGAAGAAGAGTAAGCAGGTGGCACCTCTGCATGTGACTCTACAGCAACAGTGCAGGTCCACTGGCAACATATAAATACCTGAGCTCTGCTTCACTATCAGTAGGTGCCGAGTACTCACTGCCCCTTCTGTACCCCAGAGGGAGCTGTATTTTCTGGCCTTTAGGCTGGAATATCTTGCAATCATGTTGACAATGAAATCAAAGGGATGGCTCCTTTAAGAAACCTATCTACATTGCTTGGCACCAGGAGACTTTTGTTTCCTTTTTTTTTTTTTTTTCAAGAGGATACAGAAATGCATTCAGAATTAATTATAATTTTCTATTTTATTGTATAACCCTAATGGCAAACTCACAGAAAAGTCACAGAAGTAGGAGGACACTTGCCTAGGCTGACTGTGACATAAGTGAACTAAAGAATCTTCCTCTACCTTTTCCATATAATTTTTAATCCCAATCAGCCATTCTTTAACATTTTTTATTTATTTGTGCATAATAATTCAATACAAGAATGAAGGTTATTTATTCTGGTTATTTATCAATAAATGAATTTCTAGGCCACACATGTGGAACTCACAAGCATGTGCAGAATCTGCAGGCATCAGCAGTACCCCATAGATGGCATTATGCCACGAACACAGTGGACAGAGGTGCCCTCTAAAACTCCTGAGTTAGACAGCAAGAGAGAAATAGTGGGAAGAGATTAATAATAGAATAGAAGGTCTCATTACTTCATTAAAAGAGGAAATATGTGAGAAGAGACCCTCAAAGCGCTCCCTTCTGGTTTGGGTTTTTTTAATCTCTTCTGTGCTTGAACAGCCCAGAATGGTCTCAAGTCCTTGGCTGGGTGCACTGCCCAGTCCCTGACATCCTCTCAGGGATGTTGCAGCACCCAGGTACTGCACACATAACAGCAGCCCATACAGACTGTGCCCTACGTGGTGTTCCATCATGCCCCATACAAGATGGTGTTGGGATTTTGCATATCTGAAGCAACCATTCCCATTTAGGCACATCCTGATCGCTTATAGGCTTGCCTTCTAAGGCACCATGGCCCCTGCAGGTTCCTTTCCATGGCTGAGAAGAAGTGTAGAGGAGATATCTCCCACTCCAGGAGGTCAAGACAAGTTGTAATGGGTTAACCATGGGTGGATGGCAGGCACCCACCATCACTCCCTTCCAAAGCTGGACAGGGAAGAGAAAATATAACAAAGAGTTCATGGGTTAAGATAAGGGCTGGGAGAGAGATCACTCATCATGGGCAGAACAGAGCCAAATTGAGGCTATTAATTGAATTTATTACTAAAAAAACTTAGAGCACTGTGCTGGTTTAAAGGTAAACCAGCAGGAGAAACAAACCCAACTCAAAAAGAGATTACAAGTCAGAGTTACAATTTAATGACAAGATTACAATACATACAACAATACAGAGAAAAAATTGATTTTGACCCAGAAAACCCAGATGTGCAACCCAGCACCCTGGAGCATGAAAAGAATGGAGTTTGTTAGCCCCTGCACTAAGCACCACGTGGTCCCCCTGGGGTACAAAGCAAAAGGAAAGAAAAAAAACCTTGATGAGGCTGATGGTCCCAGTCTGGTCAAAAGTGGCAGTTGCAGTCCTATTGAGGTTCTGATCCTCCTCTGGATCCCACAGGTGGTCCCAGAGGTCCCCAAACCCCAAGATTATATATGCTCAGGTTCAGATGGGGGTGCCCAATACCTCCCCAAGGGTGAGGAGTTTCACAGTGGGTGATTTACACTATGAGTCATGGGATACCTTGATAGCCCATTAGCAGACATGACCCCTCAGGCTGGGTGTGAAGGTGCTAAGGACTCCCCTTCCTGGAGGAAAGTTATCACACCTGAGTCATTGGTGTGAAGACAGGAAAACTTCCTTATCTCACAGAGTTCCTAAACACCCAGTTTGCAGCCTGAGGGGGGTCAGGTGTCCCCTGGGCAG
>JAWWMP010000081.1:74804540-74822742 GCA_035047865.1 Dendrocincla tyrannina | reverse complement strand
AGCAAGAAAACCCATACCTCTAAAACTCTAAAAACCCACAAAAATCTACAAAAATCCACCCCAAACCTTAGGCATCATAGCTATCAAAGCTTTTTCTCCTATGTAAGACACTTCAGTTCCTTCATCAGCTTCATGGACATTCTGTCCTTTCTCTCCTGTATGTCTCTTTTGTACTGGTGAGTTCAAAATTGGCCAAAGTACTCCAGGTGTGGCCTCACCAGTGCTGAGCAGAGGGCAAGGATCATCTACCTTAACCTACTCACAATATTATGCCTAATGAAGTTCATGATACAATTACCCTTCTCTGTGACAAGGACACATTGCTGGATCATGTTCAACTTGGTTTTCAGTAGGACTCTCAGGTCCTTTTCTTCAAAGCATCTTTCCAGGTGGGCATTCCTCAGCATATATTCGTGCCTGGGGTTGTTCCTTCTGGTGCAAGATTTTGCAGTTCCATTTGTTGAACTTCATTAGGTTCCTGTCAGCCCATTTCTCCAGTCCGTCCAGATCCTTCTGGATGGCAGCATAACCCTCTAGAGTGTCAGCCACTCCTCCCAGAGGTGTGTCAGTAACCTTGTGGAGGGTACATTCTGCCCCATCATCCAGAAATAGAACAGTTTTTTCTGAAGAAATCTCAATCTATACCTTACCCTGAGAAGAAGCCAAGCAATGATGGAAGTCAGTGTGGTGTTAAGCAGTTAGTGCATAATGGGAAACCTGTAGGTCAGAATTAGTCAACATCTCAAAGAACTTGTTCTACCCATGGAAAAAATAGCTTGAATGAAAGGACTCACTAACTTCTCAGTTATTTCATAGTGATTTATCCTTGTCTATTCCATGCTTACACTTTTTTCTTTAAAGAGGCAAAGCTGAAAAGCTCGCATTTTGCTTATAAACAAAAGCAATTGAAAGAACTCATACTCAATGACTATCTCTGCAATATTCATTGGAAAAAAAGTGGCTGAAATGTTGATAGTTCTAATGATCCTCAGAGCAAAATAGTTTCACACTCCGGTTCTTTCACAGATTCTGGTATACAAAATCAAATAATTACATAGGAGTAATGTGCAGAGGTGAAGGGAAACTGACTTTAAGGTTTGCACAAATATGTATATGGGAAAGAAACTAGAAGGTTTACTAGCTCAGATTAATGTATTTTTGTTTTTTTCATCAGGTGGTTGGGGCTTTTTCTTATGACATTTCTCCACTTGAAGTACTGCTTTATGGGTAATTGACTAGACCCTTTGTGGATATGAAGGACAGGCACGCTCCAGGCAGGCGTATGGTGGAAAGATGGAATGGCACATTTATTAAAATGGCTCCGGCTTAGATAGGGGTGGCATGGAACTTTCTGGAAAGGAGGTGGGATTCTGGGAGGAGCATGCAAATCCTCTCACAGAAACGGAAAAACCAGGGAAGGATTATAACCGTAAGGGGTAAACGAGGGGAGAGATAAGCATATAAAGGAAAAGCTCCTCTGTGGCAGAATCTGTCCAATCAGGAGTAACACCAAACTCCATTTTGTGTAGCATGCGACTATGCTATTTACTTTTACAACAGTGAATTCACAAGCTGGGAAACCCGTAACAACCTGATAAACTTTCTCTTGTGCAGGATAGCTCGCTCTTGCAGCTCCCCCTCTCGATTCCTTGGTCTCGTCAAGTCACCTCGTGGTCTCTCTTCCATTTAGTGTGATTTCATACTCCTACAGGTAATATATTCATGTTTTTTTTTAAATGAACAGCTACCCTTGAAATTATGGTCCCCACAAAGTACAATGGATGAGTTACTGAAAAAAATAATAAATTCTGTTACTCTGAGACACAGTGTCTCCTTTGCTTTATTTTCAGTTTAATTAGATTTATTGAAATAAATATTTTTTTTATTGAAAAGAAATCATGTGGGGAAGCTTCTTTAGGTCAATGAAAAGAAATGAGAACTACTTTAATCATATTCAAAGAGAAAATGGTTGTGTCCATTTGAGAATCTGGACAGATTCTTAAGTGTACTGTGGATGGTCTCCCCTTTCTAGCACAGGCCTGTGAGCCAGGCTTGTTTTGTGTTTTTTTTAGTGATTCAGTGTTGCAGGATTGAAATTGTTTTGTTTGTTTGCTTGCTTTTAATTTAATATTTTTTCTAAAAGCAATTTTTTGTGGGGTAGGAATTAGGCTTGATTTGTTGTAGGAGCAAAAACAATAAAGAGAAAATTAAACCCAGTATTTCTAAATGAGTTATGAAAGTGCATGGTGAAAATAATTAAATATAGCAATTTCTTTATTTAACTCAGCAGAAGTTAGGAAATGAGTTGTACCTACTGTAAGCCAATATTTTTGTGGAAGTTCCCCAGGAATTAGTTCCTGGCGTCTCTCCATACTTCTCTTTTTGGGAATATAAGCTGTCATTCTAACTCTGTGCTAAGGAGGGTAACACACAGGAAGCACACTAGTTACCAATCAGGCAATTACTTTATAACTCTGGACTTTATCTTCTCCCAGGCCCTCTCTGCATTAATTTAATAACTGAACTCACCAGAGTGAGTTTCCTCTTAAACTTTACTGTCTAAAACACTGATAAATAAGAGACTACATTTTTCTCTGGTAGATATATGAAATACCTTTAGCAAGGAGTTCTGCTATGTAAACGAGGCCAAGTTGAAATTGCTGTGTGGGTAGGCATTGCCTAATAGTTTAAGAAACGGCTCAGAAGTCAGAAATTTAAAAAAGAAATATCTAGCCCATGGAAATCATCTTGCCTTTGCTGTACACTTGAGTAAAATTGTTTGTTAATCACTGCACAGCTTCCACTGTAGGTCTCCACCAAAATACTCCTACATTTCAATTTTTGTGTATTCCCTGTCAATTTTAATGCTTACTGCCTACCATATAAAGCTTGTGTGTAAATGCTTGTGTATTGAGACCCACAGAAAAAGTACACTTAATTTCTGGCACAGTAATTAGAAACACTTATTAGAAACTTTTATTAGAAACATTGTCAGGTGAGGAGATTCAATTTTTGCACTTATGTCCTCCTCCCTGCTTTTTTTTTTTTTTACTCTTCTCACTCCACACACCCCAAAAAACCCTCCCCTACAAAAAGCTGCACATGGACAGAGTCCTGATCTAGATAGAGGAGGAGAAAATGATCAAAGAGAGAACACTAAAGACAGAAAATTGTTTTAAGAATAAAGGAATGCAGCTTTGGGTTCCTTTTACCCTTCTGCCATGATTACTCCTGCCAAAAAGAACAATGAAAGACTGAATCCAGGGGTGGGGTTTTTTTCCAACTATTCTTTAAAGAAGTACATTTTAATTGCCAATTTAGACAAAATGTATTTAAATGTATTATTTCTAGTAATGTTTTCCCGGTTTATCTAGTGCATAGTGGTTAAAGGACCGAGGTGTAATCATTCATTGGAGGAATGAGTTTGATTCTCATGACTGGGCCAGAAAATACTATAAGTAATTCACTTTATATTTGGAAACCCGTAGATGAATAGAATGCTATAGCTGTGTTAATTAAATGTTTCATAGTTGCATTATGCTAAATATAAGTCCTTTGGAATGTGTGTAGTTTCCTGAATGTGGAGGTCTTAAACTTGGAAGTTCTCTAGCATATGTTATTTAAAAAATTAACACAGTGAACTGCATAATAAAGTATTTTTAGCTCATGGTACTTTATGTGTCTCAAAACTTCAAGGATTTTGCTTGTTAGACAGTATTAATGAACATTCTTTGTAATAAAAGAAATACAAGTCTTTGGTGGGGAAAAAGAATGCACCAGAGGGAATAGAAATGTTATTTATGCTTTCTGTTACTGTAAACTCAAGACTCAGCTGGGACAGTCAGCAGGAGTCCTTGCATGGGATTCTTCCCAGGGAAAGTTTTGCAGATCACATTTGATTTTTTTTTTCAGACTGTGATCTATGTACCACTACTTTCCTCTGCAGCTGATTGAGCAGGGCTCTCCACTTAGCTGGAGTGAGGTGAGTGAGCTTACAGATGTAACCAGAACTGTTTAGCTCATCAGTTGTGCTACCCTTCTCCTCCCTGCTCTGCTCCCCCACCACTGAATGATATCTCATGTTTTAAGTGAGGCAAGGAGCTTGCTCTTATTACTGTCTGGGGAAGCTTAATTTCCCAGGTGCATATTAAGATAAACAGCCTTTGTGTGGGGGGGTGTGTGTTTGTGTGCCTCCAGTAATTCATCTCTACTTTAAAATGGCCACTGGGCATTTCAGTAAATGAGTTTTTCTCGAGGAGCACTTAGCAACTGCAGTATGTTGCCACAGCTTCTCAACAAATAAAGTGCAGGTCTTATATTTTGACTGTTAGAAAAAATTATATAATCCTATGCTATAAAACACACTAGAAAAGTATATCTCATACATGACACTGGTGAATAAAATTGCAAAATTTGTCTTTCCTGTTCCCCTTTGCTTTTTTGGTTTCTTGCTACCATAAATATCATATTTTTTCTTCCTTTTTCAAGATAAATTTTCAGTTCCTTATGAAATTTTACTTCCTAAAATAATTGGGTTTTTTCCTCCTTAAAGAACTGTATTAAAAATGTTTTACACATATGTTAATAATGCAGCATAAGAACTACAATCTTTTTCCTACAGATCTCACTTTCTGAGCAGTGACTGCAATTTTAAAACACGTGGGACATATATATGTCCATAGATTCTTGCTTCGTCAAGCTAAAATACTATTCTTGGTTTCCTGATGAAAATTACCTTAGATTTTTCAGATTAAATGTTTAGCCATTTAGAGCTGCAAAAATCTTAAAAGCAGTTTTAAATCTTGTTGAAGCCTTATGAAAAAATATGGTGAAGTGATTTCTAAAGTATTTTTTTTTGCCAAAAATTTTTTTTGGATTTATGGAATATACTAGTGAAGATAAATACTGCTGTTTAAATTAAGAAATAATATTCTGCAATATTAGGCTGATTCATCAAGTACAACAAACCAAAGAAATGGGAGATCTTGTTGTATATGCTGAATAAATGCTCTTCATTTTACAGAACAATTCCTCTTTTTTTGACAGTGGTAATAACTTCAGCAATTTAGGCCCTCCACACTATTGATGGATATGACTATGTATGACCATCTCTGCTTTCTGAGACAGTCACTTATTGAAAATAAAGTAAAATAAAATAAAATAAAATATTGAAAAAAACACAGGTAGAGACCTGCCTGTCTCCAACCCTGCCGGAACCAGTTCTGTTTTTCCTTCTTTTTTTTTTTTTTTTTTTTTTTCTGCATTGTGGAGAAAAAACCAGAGGAACAGAAAATACCCTTCCACATGCATTAATTTGCATTCTGTCTTTTTTTTCTCAGGGTCACAGATTGAAAAAATCCAAACAGGCACAAACCCAAAGTGTCATATTCTGAAGAAAAACTCAGGCAATGTCCACATGACATTACTGTAGCAATCTGAATAAAAGGAAACCAAATTTCTACGCTAAACAAATCAAACATCCATTTGAAGTTTGAGCTAACATTTTAGGTTTTCGAAAAATGAGCTGTGCATGATTTTATTTTCTAATTTCCATTAACTTGCACATTTTTGTTTTCTGTTCAGTGATGTTTATGGCACATTACGTGTAAACCAAACAGCAGCAGCCCTTAGGAAGCCACCATACTCCAGGTGAGGTGAAACTGTTTCTGTTCTGGCAGGGCAGAATTAATGTCAGATCATACACAGATCATGCTTAACCATGTAGGGAACATAGGAAATATTCACTTCATATACTGAAACATACAAAAATATGCTAACAAAACACTTATTTGTCTGTTCTAGTTGACAAGATTCTTGGAAATCAAACCACTACCTTTAATATTGACAAATTCAGTAGACATTAATAGATTCCCATGTGTTTGCTCCATCATTTTAAAAAGATCAAACCTTTTCTTCTCAATCCCTTTTTTTCTTTAAAAATGCATATCAATAAAAGAATTTTTGGGCAATTGAGGACTTTTTACAAGACTACATGTTCTACATTCTACAAGCTTCAAGTACATTCCATAAGTTTTCATAATTACTGAGGATGTTTTTGCATATCTATGGAATGCATTGGGTCTATAGGGCTGGAAGTGATCAGAGGAAACACCCTAGCCAGTTTGGCTTCTTCAAGGAAGTATCTAATTAATACATGGTTCCTGATGAAATACTACATGGTTCCTGATGAATACTACATGGTTCCTGATGAAATGTCTGTGTAACATATGCTTGAGAAATTTCAGTGATGGCCATTCTATGTTCTTCTCAATGAAATTATAGTAGTGCTACTTGATGTCCTTACATCAGATATTCTGTGTTGCTGAGTAGTCCAATTAAATTTTAGAGATGTCACAATCACCATCTTTCTCTTTTGCTTTTGCATTTGCAAGAATAGTCAGTTCTACTCCTTGCATCAGGATATAAATATTGCAAATAAAAAGACCAGGTTGCAAAGATTAAAATCCTTCAAATATGCCATTATAAATATAAAAAAGTTCTTGCAATCCTAAGAAAGATATTAAATCTTGGTACAGCTGGGTAAATTTTGGTAGTGTGGGGAACTGGTGTTAGAAATTACATCTCTGAATACTTGTTGATCTTAGGATGATGGGGAGTTAACATGATCCACATATGGAGAAATTATTCTCTGTTGCTCTTGCTGTTTCCCAAGCAGGAAAATCTTAGGCGTTTCCAGTAATCAAGTTTAAGCTAAGTAGTATTAAAGCAGGCTAGACCTCTACTGGTAATGAATTAATTACAGAAGGAAAAACATGGGTCTGTGATAAAAACATCTATTATTGGACACCAATCCCTGAATAAATGTGTTAAAGTTTACAAGGAAACTAAAAACAGTATTTGAGGTCATAAAAGTAGTGACCTTCCATAAAAGCAAGCCTAGCAAAACACATTATATGTTAATGGGCATTCTATAACAACTTTTTTTCACACCATAGTGATGTCTTTCAAAGGAAAACTTGGAAAAAAGCTTTAGTTCCTGACTATATCAAAAAGTTTTCATTTGAGGTGGTTGATTCTAAGGTGTTGAGCCACTGTCTGTTGCCAATCCCTTTTAGGTCGTGACTTTTTCCTGGCATGAGAATGTGGCCTGTCTTGAGCTAACAGACAGGTTGCAAACAGACCTGTCAATGAATCCACAGCACACTTAAAAAACTTTTAATAGGAGTTCACTGGATTTCTAAATTAGGAAAAAGAATGTTTTGGTATTGTTCTGTCTTAACTTCTTTGACTGTATTGATTGCAAAAATTGGTTTTAAGACTTGGATTACAACTGCCAGCCGTATGCCAGGGAAGATGAAAAGTTTTAGCTTAACTGTTGGTGAGTGATTGATGCTCCATTTTCCTAATAATATTGCTTTCTCCTCCCGGATTTATTTTGTTTATGTGTTACAGTGAGTAGGGAAATGGATGAAAAGTGGTATAGAAAGATTCAAAGAAAACTGAATTATGAACTGACCTGTCAAATGTAGTGCTAATTTTTTATACTCGGTTTTCTCTTATGGATCATTTTATAAGATGCAATTTTTTCTGTTGTATTTATCATTGAATAAGGAAATTCTGTTTGTTGGCAACATTTCAGAAATATAACTTTTTTTTTTTTTGGTTAAAGTGTTAAAACTGTCATTACGTGTTTGTGCTAAAAAGAAGTTCTAATTCAGGTATCGATTAGGAGTAAATATTGAAATCAGGTTGTTTCTCCAAACTTTATTGATTAAGAACATTAAAGTTGAAGATCTGTGTAAGAAAAAACAGCAACTATTCTGATGAATTTTTCACCATTATACATTATTTAGTTATTAGAAACTGGGTTAAAATGGAAAAGGACCTATGTTTTTAGTCTTATTTAAGACATAAAGGACACTACAGAGGACTGTGATGTCCTTTGCATAGAGCTTCCTTTCCGTGTGAAAACTTCCTTTCCCGGAACTGTGTGACACATCAGCCTGAACACAGGGTGATCCAGTGACATCACAGAGCTCCTGTCATGTACAGTGGCCACACCGAGATTCCCGCTGCACAGAACAATTACACATACCGGTAGACTTCTGCTTCTGTTTTTTTACTTTGAATCCATTGCTATCAGTCAATCCAACATTAATTGAACAAATTTATATAATTTGTAAAATTCAGCTTTTTATTGGGCATTTATTCAAAAGAATAGATTAACCCCCCCCCCCACACCCCCCGCTCCTGCTCATTCCCAAGAGGCAAAACAAATTTCATCTGCAACTAATGAGACCAATGCTTGTTAGCTCTGTCATAGAAAGCAAGTGATAGCCTAGACAGTCACATGCATCAAGAGCTGTAATAAGACTCATATTTTGCTGAAAGAATACAATTTTTGACAGCTTTACAATTCTGAATCAGGAATTAATTGAGGGATATAATTTTTGTCATTATTTTGTTATTTTTTGTTATTTTGCTATTAGCTATTCTAGTTGAGGTCTTCAGGCTTTAGATGAAAGTTGATTTAGCGTAGCATAGTGCTCCAGGGCATAATTGATGCCTTGGATATCAAGTGCTATACAATCGGTTTCTGAGGATTTTCGCTTCTCATTCTTTCTTTTCTTTTTATCTCAGGAACCTTTTCACAAGAGTGTACTTTGGTATGAAGCTGTTTTCAGGCGTAGAATCACAGAATTTGTCCTTGAGAGGCTTTACTACAATTATATTTTTATGTGTATATGTACATATGTATTTGTTAAAAGAAAAAAAAAGAAAGCTGGAGATCAAAACTCTTTTGAGAAGTCTGAAAAATTTCAAACACCCATTCCCTGTCCCTCTGTGCCACTGGGCATGGAGGTAGAAAAATCAGGAATGAAGCTGAGCCTAGAGAAAAGCAAGAGGTGGGGGAAGGTGTTTTATGATTTGGCATTTTTTTTTCTCATTATTTCATTGGTAATCAATTAAACAAATTTCCCCAAGCTGAGGCTGTTTTGCCCAAGATGGTATTTGGTGAATGATCTATCCCTGTTATCTCAACCCATGAGTCTTTTCTTATATTTTCTCTCTGTTTGCCAGCTGAGGAGGGGAGTGATAGAGCTGTTTCAGTGAGCATCTAGTGTTGCCTCATGAAAGCTGAAAATAAGTAATTGAGTTTGGATGTAATAGACAATGAATAATATAACACCTTTCTAGTGATATAAACCATATGAAGTTTAACAAGGGCAAGTGCTGGATTCTGCACTTCAGCTGGGCCAACCCCTGATGGATGTATCAACTGAGGTGATGCCTAAGGATTTTAATGTGTATTTTATAGACTTTCATAGAGTTATATAAGTTGAATAAGTTTTCTTAAATCTCTCACATTTTAAGTAGCACTTTGAAGTTACTGAACATTTTCTCACATATTCCTGAAATTCTGTTAGACACACATTACCAAGAACATGCTGTTTTGAAGAATACCTGCAAGAACACTGAGACAATAAGATAGCTTGTAGTCTAAACAGGAGAGTAAGCTCAGAGCCCTGGGAGAGGCTCCAAGGGGCAGTTCTGAGGAGTTCTGACGTTGGGCACCAGGGGAAAATGGTATCACGGGTTGGGTATAGTCATCAAATATGTTAATTACTGAAAGTTATAAAAACTGTAACATTTAGCTGACGTGCGTGTGCATACTTTTGTTGTGCATCTAGAAGCTTCTCATAAAGGAACTACTTTATCTATCTATCTCCACTAATATTGTTTTGAAAGTCTTTTGCAGGTTTAGGCATCAGGGGAATGAGGTACTGGAAAGCAGTGCTGCAGAAAGGGACCTGGGGATCCTGGTCAATGGCAAGTTTAATATGTGCAGTGCCCTGGCAGCCAGAAGGGCCAACTGTGTCCTGGGGGGCATCAGGCAAAGCATCACCAGCCAGATAAGGGAGGGGATTATCCCTGTCTGCTCTGCACTGGGGTGTCCTCACCTTGGATATTGTGTGCAGTTTTGGGTGCCACAATATAAAAAAAGACTTTAAGCTATTAGAGAACATTCAAAGGAGCCTCACAAGGATGGTGAAGACCTGAAAGGTCATATGAGAAGTGGCTGAGGTCACTTGGTCTGTTCAGCCTGGAAAAGAGGAGACTGAGGGGAGACCTCATGGCAGTTACAACTCCCTCATGAGGGGAAGTGGAGCGGCAGGCACTGATCTCTTCTCTGTGGTGCCCAGTGACAGGATGTGAGATAAAAGCCTAAAGTTGTGTCAGGGGAGGTTTAGGTTGGGTCTTAGAAAGAATTTCTTCACCCAGAGGGTGGTTGGGCACTGGAACAGGCCCCCCCACCAGGGAAGTCATCACAGCACTAAGCCTGACAGACTTCAAGAAGCATTTGGACAGTGCTCTCAAGCACATGGTGCGACCCTTAGAGATTGTGCTGTGCAGGGCCAGGAGCTGGACTTTGATGGTGGGTCTGTTACAACTCAGAAAATTAATCTGTGATTCTGCAAAGTAATGAGAAACCTTTGCTAAAAATTTTCCTATTAAATATCCTATGAAGAATGATTTGTCAAAATGCACTCAATTTCCTATGTGTATAAATAACATTATTTTGCAGATTATGCTGATTTGTAGTGTGTTTATGATCCTAACTGAATAGAAAATATTGTTTGATTTAAAAAAAATACTCTAAAATTGTATTTAAGAGGAAAGACATGATATAATGCACAGCACTAAACTTATTTTTTTGCTTATCTCTGAATGATTTTTCTTTTCTTTTACTCCTTTCATCAAATGTTAGCAGAATGTAAACAGTGGGATCATACCCTCCATTTTGATTGAATAATGGATTCTCTGCTGCATACTGAACAAGTTTATTTACTATAAAGAACAGACCAAAATGAATAGCAACATTAGTTGGCTGCACTAGCCAAGTTATAAGATGGGCAATATGCTGTAGCTTGAATGGAGCAGAAGGCTGAAGCTCTCAAGTCCTTTTTCAGGCCAGATAAAGACAGAACAAACATTAAACTAAATGGGTAGTAATTGCTCTGGATATAATTTATATTTATATTAATAAGCTAAGAAATTGAGAGAATAACCAAGAAACTAGAGAATCAGACAAGGAAAGTGTCTATGTGCATGCTTATTCTGGAAATGGCTGTTACTTCTAATGTTTCAGCAATGAATAGTAGGAAAAATGGTGATGAATTTGAAGCACTTAAGTAGGAAGTTCTAGTAGGGTATCAAAACCCCCCATACTTTAGGTCACAATTTTACTTATCCTGTAATATTATACATATTAGTAAGCAAAGCAATCTCCTGAAACTTTGGTTTTGAAAAATTTTTGAAAAAAATATTTGGAAATATTTTTTTCTCCCTTAGCTGAAATATTTTTTCTCCCTTAGCTGAAGCCAGAGTAGCGCTTTCCAGTGCATGCTTGACTCATGTCAGGCTTGAGAAAGGGCTTGTGTGCCCTAAAGCTTGATCTTTCCCTTTTTTCTGACTGCACTATTTGTTCTACAAAAAAGTATTTTCACTTTCTAGATGTTGATTTTAAGAAGTGATGGTCTGAGAAAAAGAGAACTGGCGATGTTCACCTTTGTACCATGGAAATAAATTCTAGAATGACCACTGATACTTGTAGAAGCTGGTCAAATCAGAAAACATTTTTAAAAATGTTAGATAATGGCATTATTACTGATCACAGGCATTTCTCATTTTCTAGACTAGTTCACAGTCGTGTGGGTACATATCATTAGCCTGCATACTGATGTGTAAAGCGTTTCCTTAGCTTAATTGGCTAGCTTTTTATTTTACAGATATTAGATTTTCAAATCAACAAACCTGCAAATGCACACAAGCAGCTACGATGAAACACAGAATTTGATTTTCTGCTGCTTTGGAAGACAAATCATATTTGCAATGGAAGATTTTGAACTTAAAGAGGGTATGCCCTTGCAAATTCTCTTACCCAAGGGGAAATGATAAAATTGAATGTCAAGGTTATCATGATAGACAGCACGTGCCTCATGAAATATGAAGTGGCTATTTTATAGACTCTGTGTTTTAATATTTTAATGAAGCCTCGTTGAGGGTTTTTGTGTTTATTTTTGGGGTTGATATCTTTTTTTCTCTTTCTACAACTGTTTCCAGTCCACCTGGCAACAGCAGTGGCCGAGGAGCGTGGCTGTGTTGGGTGTGGACAGGCACAGACCCTCACAAGGATGCTGTGGCCACGCAGGGATGTGTGCAGGCAGGGGGCAGCTGTTGTGGTGGCATCTGCCATGATGGCACCTGCTCTGTGTCACCACAGCAGCCAAAGCCTGCTGGCCACGGTGGCAGCTGCTTCCTTTAGGCCCAGCAGTGGAAAAGTGTGCTGTCTGCATTGAAGCACCAAGGAATGTATTTGGTTTAACAATTAAATTAGGTTTCTAAATGGCTTCTTGACATGTGATTAAAACAAACCAGACTGTAATGGCAAAAATATCAGAGGTAATTTGGTGTTTTTCAGGTTTGCTTTTTAAAAGAACAGATGTCAGTCTGCACACATTTCACACTGTGCAATGCTATAATCTTTCCACAAAACATTGTGGATATGGAACTTGAACGGAAGTGCAGAGTACAATAAGATAACAGTTTAATATAAGAAAGTCATATTATTTGAACAATGTCAGAGGGTGAGCAAGATGGAGGGAAGCATGTGAAAACTAAATGATGGCATTAAACTAATCAGTTGTCTGACAATTATCTAGTAATGTTACTCTTTTGAAACTATCCCTGTTCCCGGTGCATTATTTTCTTTTCTTCTATGTAGGTATTCACTGCAGTACTACACAAAATAGCTGGTAAGTGTCTTTCATGTAAAAAAGCAAAACATGAAAGTGCAATGGGATTTTGGAATCTTTACAGAGGATTGTACATTGAACCTACTACTGGTTTATTGATGTCCAGTGGAGTTTCTGGAAACATATTCCATGCAGAAACATAATCCCTTTCAAAAACTAGACTGGTATGTAATTGGCAACAGTCAAGATACTGCTCAGCTATTTCATACCACCATGTAATTCTCTAGTTATTCTATTCTTTGCACTCTTTCTTGCAAATATCTAATTTGCATAACAATTTTACAGTGACTTCTTAATAAGGTGAAGCATGTCAAATATTGCTATCGGATTATGAGGTAATCTGATTTCTTGAAATCCATGAAAAATTACTTTCAATAGCCTCAGTATGACTGTACAGGATCCTTTAACCTGGTTGTCTTCTAGACTGAGAACATTCAGGCAGGTTGCTTATGACAAGCATACCCAGCTTAGCTTCCTTGCCATCTTCCACTGAAGTCTGCAGTGACCAGAATTTACAGGAATGAGAAAGAAAATGAAAAAAAATCACCCTACCTATTCATTGTTACTCCACCATCCTGTTATTTACAATACTGGAGAGAAGATGACTAGCTGTGGAAGTGCAGAGTATGTGTATATATGAGCTTGTGAGCATCATGTTTATATGGGTGTATGGAGGTTTATTTTTTTTTTACCTCTGAAGTTTTTTCCTCTGTAGCTATATAGCATGGGGGAGAAAGATGTCTGGCCACGCACTTTCATTTCATGTCATTAAAAAATAATATGATGTCTATTAAAAAAGTATTATGAGATTGGACTAAGAAAAGGAAGCTATACTTGTCCTGTCTGCATCCATACTCTCTGTCTGGAGGTGATCCTGGCATACGCTGTTTTGCCAGCTGTGCTCAGGTCATATGGTTGAAGGTGACTGATCAGCTTGGTCCAGATTTTTCTTTCTCTGAAGAGATTTTGGAAGAGTTTGGATGGTTTGCAGTGCTGTGAGGAGTTAGAGAGTACAGTTGCCTGTCTCAAGCATGTTAAGGCCCCAGAAGGACTTTGTCATGAGATAAGCACAGAAGGAAGCTACAGGATGGCACTGACCCCAGGCCTAGGAAAGATTGAGTTAGCACATCCTAGGCTATGCATCCAAAAATTCCTGCTGTGGGAAACTGTGTAAAGAAGTAACTGCTTATACACGTATCACTGGCCAAACAAATATCACCCCAAGTTATGGGTTAGATGGCACCTGCGACCCCCAACAAACACCAAATATGCCTCCGTGGATACCTGGAACTTGGACTGTAAGATAAACAATCACAGCAGGAACTGGAGACAAGATACAGGTGGCACTATTGTTTGGGTGTTGTCTTAGACCTAGAGGGAGGTTAACAAATCTGGGGGAGAAGAATGTATCATTCATAATGGACACAAGGAATGGAGAATTTATGGGCCACAAGGGAAGCAAGTCAGCAACTGTGTTGAAATCAGTTTGGATTGGGTAAAAGGTAATTCTGGCAGGGTGAGATCACGGCCACTGACTCACGACACAACACAAGAAACCCACTTACTGAAAAGAAGAGAAAAACTGAGTGGATTAATTATCATAAGAAGTGAGGGAACAATTTAACCGATAGAATAAGAGGACTGTGTAGCAAATGAGCATTAATTCCTTTGTTTGCTAAGATGTATAAAGGGGGGAAATTTTTTAGTGACTTTAGTTCCTCCACCACCAAAAACCCCAGGGTGAAGAAGGACCAACAGAACACCTCTGGAGCCATGGACTGTGACTGTCTTCTGCTTGAGCTCTCTCTCTCTCTCTCACCGCCTTCCTCCCTTTATATTTCTTTCTATATCTCTACATCACATTCATTGCTAAATAAAATCTGTATTATTCACTTCAGCATATAGTCTTGTTTGCACCTTAGTTCGGGCAGAGGCTTCTCTCACTAATCAGATCTTAGCAAATGCAATCAGCAGACTGTGAACCTGCCTGAACCATTAAATGAGCCTAATTAGTAAAGTAAGCACATCCAAACAAAAATAAAACTGATGATTTGGAACAAAGGATGCACTCAACAGAAGTAGCACCATGAAATGATTCTTGTTAAAATTATTTGTTGGGAATGCCCTACTGAAACTGGGGATCTACATCTCCGAGAATAGCAGAAACCAAATCTGAATCTCTATATGGAACCAAGACATTCATTCTTCATCACTGGGCAAGATCTGAGATGCTAAATGTCAAACTCAGGTCAAGTGTTTTGAATTGTGAATCGACATGTAAATACCACTTTGAGCATAGGGACATTAGTGACTCAGTTACCCTGAATGAAAGGCATTTTGTTCCAAGGTTATGATTTTGTGTTAGCACCTTTGGAAACATGTATATGTTTTTGGATATGGATAACATCTAAGCCTAAGAGTCCCTGTTTAGTCTGAGAGTCGCTCTGAGAGTAGTCTGATAAATGTCCAATAATATAAAAAAATATATATTTAACAAGTGTGTTTGTGTGTTAACATCAGAAAACACAGATAGAAAATTCCCTTGCAGAAAAGAAGTACTGTGTTTGTAAAAAGGCAGTTGATGAATAGAAAAGACTCTTGTGTAATATCCAAGTCTTTGGTGGTAGTGAACAGATGCTTCACCAGCAGTCCTGGGACTTTCATGGAGCTGCTATGAACATGTTCACAGCATGAGAACATGGGCAACATTCTGTTAAAATGCTGCTTCCCAAATCCCAGGACTGCTGTAATGTTGTTTTAGTCTGCCTTAATTCAAAGGCATGCTTAAAAAAAAGCCTTTTAGAATGGAGCATTCTGAAATAATGTCAGTAATTTTACAGTTTAGCCTGTTTATGGCTAAAGGGCTGGGAAAGAAAATATCCATCTTGCTATATCCTATTGTAGCAGAACTCATCTTTGCGTTAGAGAGTCTTTGTTGAAATACTAATAAAGAACTTTTTCAAACATCATGAAGGAATTTAAAGGAATGCTTTAATTAACCAAATTTATCTTGTGCTGCAAATACATAGAGAAGCCACCACTGTACAATGTCTCAAATAATTTTTTATTTTCATTAACCATTTTTTAGAAAGGATGAATACTATTTGGTGAATAATCTTATACTGAATCCATGCAAAGTACAGCATAAAAGGAAAAGTTTTATTTACTTTTGGTTTTTAAAGTAATTTCAGGAGTCTGTTTTTACTGCTTCAGTCATGGTTGAATAAATTATGTGCTTGGAATGATAAAGACTATACCAGAAAATAAATTTAAAGCATCTAAAATAAAGGGACATACTGAGAACCATGATTATTTAGCAGAATAATAAACAAACTATTCTTTTCTTCTGATGATAATATTTATCAATGGGTATAATATCAGTGACAATAGATACCTGCAAAATCAGGAAGAGGTAAGAAAGAGTATTTTAGAATTCTGGACATGTTTTAGATTGGGTTATGTATTAGTTTAAAATCCTCAGTCCTCATGGAAGACACAAATCTAATGCTTAGTCCTCATGAAGGACACAAAAATACAAGGAAATAGTGAGAAAACTTCTATTTTCATTTTTTAAATTGCTGCAGCATAAACATATTTAAAATCAGAAATAGACTTTATAGGAGAGAGAGATACTCACATATACTTTTTCCAGCCCTGAAAAGTAATAGGAGCTTCTCTTTGTACTGCTTGTTATAGCATTTTTTAGGTGAAGTTAAAGGTACAACCATAACTAACTAATATACCACCAAAACTCTGTGAACAGGAACACTGTCAGTCACTGGACAATTTCTGCAAAGGCTCATTTAGAAAAAATGAGCTCATTTAGAACATTCACAACAAAATATTTTTAGCGAAGGCGGGACTATCTATCTGTTTGAATAATTGTTGTTAGATGGGATAGAACAGCATAGTTCAAGCACTTCCAGACCACTCTTCAACACGAATTAAAGTACACTAAAGGGGAGTAATGAAATTTGATTTTAAAAAGTAAACGTGTCCTAATGTATCTTATTACACTGAATAATATAACAGTCCCAGCCTATCATGGTCAGATTCTTAATATCACTGTAGCTGGCAGTCATTCCTGTCATGTATATGCACTTCATAATGAAAGATTTACTTTCCTTTGTTTACACACCTAACTATACTGCAAGGTTAATTATTCTTCTTGCTACAGATTTATATGACCTTGTTAGATAACCATTACATATTTTGCTTGTGAATGTGTTTAACAATCAAAGGCTTTGTGGTAGAGAAAGAATTGAAGAAAGTTTTTACCTTGGTCTCTCAAATGAAACGGCTTTCTGTGTTTTCTCTATGTACAAAATGGTTAAGATAAAAATGGAAATATTACTACCAGTGGCAAGACCATTTACTGCCACATCATTCTCTCCTTTTTTTTTTTTCCTTTTTTCTCCCTCCTCCCAGAATAGTGAACAAACTCATCGAAACCCTTTTAATTCATAGCAAGGATAGCTAAAGTTTTCTTGATTCCACTTTAGTAATTTACAACATGGACTGAATTCAAGTATAAATGACATATATAATGGTTACCTTTTTGCTCTGTTTATTTACCAGAACCACGTTCCAGCGCTAGTGTGTATATCTGTGTCTACATGCATACACAATACTGTATGCATTCTTGTTATGGAAAATTGTTATGGGTTATTCCATACAGCCTCTGAGGGAGAATGGGAACTGAAATTGGATTGCAACAGCAGTTTTGAAGAAGAATGGGTCCCCCTGCCTGAGGCCAGTTTCAAGGAAATAAAAAGCTGATTTGCAAAGCAAGTATATACAACATGCATTTCGTAGGACTGTGGATACCCACAACCTTAACAGAACTTTTGAGATTTTCTTGGTGTTTTTAAAGCTTTGACTCTTAGGATCATGTGTACTGTTGCTTGAAAGTGTCTTCTATGCTACTTATGGTTGCATAAGAAAAGGTTTGCAAGTGCTTTGCCTACAACCTAATTGTCAAAAACCAAATGAGAAGAACAAAAGAACTTAACATGTATTTGTTATTAAAAATAAGTCTTTTTGGGAGCTGACTTGTGGGTTTTCTTTAATTTAAATTCTTAAGACTTATTCTTGAGATTCGAAAAAAATTATAGCAAAGCTTGCAATGTTCTAATGTCTACTTCCACTTCATGGAATCTTGGTAGAAAGTAGTATTCTTGATAATAAATGAAAACACTTTCTTTTTATTCCCTTTCTTGTATTTCTTGTGTGGTTTGTGCTTAAGGCAGACTATGAAGTCTTCATGTCAGAGCAAGTTACAAATATTTTTCAGTACTACAGAAGGTTTCTGCAATCTTCCATTCCTAAATTAATCCCAACAGATTCATTCTTTCTTTCTTTCTTTCTTTCTTTCTTTCTTTCTTTCTTTCTTTCTTTCTTTCTTTCTTTCTTTCTTTCTTTCT
>JAWWMP010000081.1:74755556-74803837 GCA_035047865.1 Dendrocincla tyrannina | reverse complement strand
AAGGCTTTGGATGTTTATTCCACTGATAGGATGTCAGAATATTAATTACCTTTTGTGTGTGTTATCTGTATACAACAGTGTTCACTTCAGATTTCAGAACCAAAAGAACCACTAGTTTATATTTTCTATAGAAGAATGAAACCATAACACTGATAGCCATCCTGTGTTAACTACCCAGTTTTTGTTCCCCGTTCCACTCTTGACTGGGAAAATAGATGCTTTTGTGTCAGAGTTTTTGCACTTGAGTTAAAAGCAGCTTCTACTAGCATAATTTTGTGTAGGCAAATGTATTTGGAGACATAATTAGAATCACTGGACAAACTGTCTTCTCACAGAAATGAGAAAAGTTCTGTTTCTACTTCAGGTTTTGAAATAAATTTGGTTTTAGATAGAAGCCAGTTACAGTGAAAAATAGTTTAACATTATCAAGAGGATTTTTAAAATGTTAGGAGAAGAACATATTTTGCTTTGTTCTTGATTATTTGTTTAGGCTGTGGAGATTGTGTATTTCTTTCCCAGGATTTTGAACCATAACTGTGTCCCAGAAGTAATCTGTGAATTTGGGAACCATTTTAGTAGTGGTCCCTAACATTCTTTTGTGTAGGGAGAGAGCTGGTCAAAGTAGAAGCTGACCAGCTCCCCATAACATCCTCATAAATGTATATGACAGAAGAGATGTTAATTGATTAAAGCAGTAGAACACGACAACTTTACTACAAATGGGTTTATAACTTTCAGAGTTATTAAATGTGAAAGCTTGAACTTCAGGGAGCTCTTGGAATGTCTCAGTGAATATTATAAGCTCCATTTGAAGTCTTGCAGAAGTTACAAGGAAGGCAAGTGTATCTGTGGGTTTTTTTGTGTCTGAGAACAATGATAAAAACCCATTATGACTACAAGCCTTTATGGCTTAAGTAAAACTTTTACCCTTCCCATTTTTTTTTTTTTTGTTTCTGATCTGAAATACATTATTGAAACTAGATGAGTGCAGAATTTTTTTGAGGTAGGAGATGTGTCCCTGTGTATGTAAGGAGAAGCACAGTCTCCCATATCAGTAACGAGTGACATACTCAGTACATTATCATAAATTCCCATTTACAAAAACAAGTGGTATCCCTCAGATATCTGTACTGGGAACAGTACTGTTCAATATCTTTGTTAGTAACATTGACTGCACCCTTAGCAACTTCGCAGATGGCTGAGTGGTACAGTTAATACATTTGAGGGAAGGGATGCCATCCAGACGGACCTTGAGAAACTTGAGAAGTGGACCCATGCGAGCTTCAAGAAGTTAAAAAAAGCCAGATGCAGGGTCCTACATTTGAGGTGAGGCAATCACCAGTATTACCAGTATCAGTACAGACTGAATTTAAAGCAGCTTTGTAGAGGACTCAGGGGTACTGGTGGATGAAAACCCAAATATGAGCCTGCGTTGTGGGCTCATGGTTCAGAAAGCCAATTGTATCATCTGCTGCATTAAAAGAGGAGTGGCTAGCAGGTTAAAGGAGGTAATTGTGCATTACTACACCTTTCTTGTGAAACTGCACTTGGAGTTCTAGGGCCCCCAGCAGAGGAAAGATCTGCACCTGTTAATCTGGGTCCAGAGGATGACTACAAAAATGATTGGAGGGACAGAACACCTCCCCTGTGATAAAAGTCTGAGAGAAGAGAAGGCTCTGGGCAAACCCTATTATATGACCTCTTAGTACTTATAAGGGGCTTGCGAGAAAGGTGGAGAGGTTTTTGACCAGGACTGGTAGTCTTGGGACAAGGAGCAACCCTTTTAAACTGACAGAGGGTAGATTTAGACTAGATGTAGGTAAGAGATTCGTTATTATGAGAATGGTGAGACATTGGAACAGGCTGCCCAGAGATGTCATGAATGTCCCATCCCTATCAGTGTTCAAGGCCAGGTTGGATGGGGCTTTAAGCAACCTGGTCTAATGAAACCTGATCAAGTGGAACTCGATCTACCCACCCATGGCTGGAGGAATTAGACTAAATGATCTCTGATTCTAAGAGTTTGTCACATAAGTCAATGGAAAGTGTGTGCTTATGCAAGCTGTCTCATCTACATTAGGCACAAGTGTAGCCCCTGGGCTGAAGAATGGTTTCTGGATTTAATTTTAATTTCTGGTTAATCAGAGTTCTTCTCAAAGTCAGGTTTAAAATTCGTGTGGATTATTTTGCTTTCTGGGAAGTTTCTGTCATTTGCTTTCCCATATCTCAAATCAACCTTAGGGGTGGCTTAAAGCTTTATTCATCAAAGTTTCAGAAAAACTCTTTTGACCTTTGTGAATACAGCAGAATTGTTTTTGTTAGGCTAAAATTCTGAATATTGGGATGATTAAATATAAAATATTGATCTTTAATGAAAATTTCTGTGGGTGGTTTTCAAACCTGAAATAGAAATTGGAAGTTATAAACAACATGCTTCTATGCTGAATCCATTGAGTCTCATAATGAAATGCTACTGATTTTTCAAGAAACTAGTGGGTTTTGTTTCTAGTTGTGGTCTCTTATAGTTTATAGTGAAGGAATTTTCAAAGTCTGCTGAAAAGCTAGTATGAATCGCAAATAACTTCTGTAAGAGATATGAATGAATACCAAAGAAGCTTAGAACAACATTTAGTCACACTCATTTCTGTGAATTTAACTTGCAGCTTTGCAAGTTGTGCATGCAGAATTTAGTCTTTCTTCTAGTCCTGATGAGGTTTTTGGTCCAGGCAGTGTCACTTCAGGAGTTTATTCTATAGAGGTGGCAGTTTTGACTGCTCTGAAGAGTTCATCTCACTTTTTCTCTCTCCCTCAGAAGTCACTGCTAAATACATAATTTTTCATGTTCAGACTTTCAGATCTACATTAGAACTTGGACATTTCATACTAGAAATTGAAAATCTAACTTTATTTCTATGTCCCATTAAAAGCATTCCCTATTACATATCATAAATCTCTGACTATCTTTTGAGACTTTTATGGTCCTAAATATTCCGTTTCACTATCTGTATAGGTCTTAAATAATGGGCTAGAGGACAGAGTCACTGAGATCTCAACTGCTAAATTGGATGCACTGACTTCTTTCACATTTGGTAGATATTGGTCACAAACCACACTGCTCCATTCCAACCAGTTCTCCTGGGGTTGGAATAAATTCCAGAATTATGTGTGATATAAATCTTCTAGCTTCCTCAAGCATGTGTGAAAAACTTTACTCTGCTATCAGGAGGATTAAAACTATATTAACTCTACTGAGGTTCACCAAGTAAAGATTGAATCAGCACATGGCCTGAGGCCTAGGAGCATTTGAGTCTCTAGATTTGGTAGGGATCTGTTATTTTCAATCAAAGAAAAGAAGTGTCATCATGAACTGCATATAATTTTTCATTAACAACTAATGATTCCGAAGACTATTTCTGTCTCCTGTAATCATTCCTATTTTTTTCTAATTTTCACTGAATGATGGGAGGGAAGCAGTTTACGACTGAGACACTGCTTTCCCTGTATTTCTTAATTTTTGAGCCTTTCTGGCTTTAGAAGTGCAGTGTATTTGTCTTTCTGCTAAGGACTAATACACAACTTCTAAAATCTTTCCCCAATTCAGCAACTGTAGGGAGCTGCCTTTCTCCATGTTAACTTAGCAAACTTGTTTGATTTCATGTGATATTCCCACTGTGGGGCAGATGGCAGAAATGGCTGATATCTGTGCTACTCAAACATGGTGTCTTCAGGTCCCTGCATCAGAACTGTGTAATGTAGAGGGAAACAATTTTTTGTCTGCTCACTCAAGGTAACTCCCTTGAGTGATGAGGCATGCAAGCCTTCAGGCTGAAACCATATGACTGTTTTGTTTTCCTTGTTTCTGCTCCCTTCCTCATCACTCCCTCCATTCCCCTTTTTTGATGAATGAAGATATAAGCTTATTTGTTCTGTTCTAGAACACTGCAGAACATGAAATAATATCAATTTAGTGATTTCATTCTGTTTCAACAATTGGAACAAAGCAGAATACACTGTTATGCAGTACAAATCTCAGTGTATTAGAGATGGCAAATGCTGACAGAAAGCTTACTGGTGTTAAAATATATAAAATATACAATCAGTCTTTTTTTTAGCTTTCATGAAACCTTAATATCTGTGTTTCATACAAAACTGTATTATGATTCTAATAGAAAAAGAAATCCTTAATGAGATTACTTCATTTTATTATTTTTATTCTCCTCAGTCTTTTTAGCTTGTATAGTGCCTATGTAATAGGGAACACAGTTTTCTCTCATTTTCACTAACATGCATTCCATTCTGTGAATATCAGGGCCAATGCAGGCCACAGCAAAACTCTTTCTGGATTTCTAGATAGATTTCTGCTGAACAGAATAAAACCTTAAAGATCCTAAACTGTTTTTTAACTCATTTGCACTGAATTTGAATTCTGTGTATTATTCCTTGAACTTCAGTACTAAAATCTAGTGTAGGATAATAGTTTAATTAAAATACTGTTTCTTGAAGGACTATGCATTCTAAAGTTTGATTTAGGTATGACTACATGCCAGCTTTGTCTTTAATATTCATAGATGGTGCATGATAAGGACAACAAAAGACTTTTTATTTTCTGAGGCAGAAAAAGGATACTAGATCCTCAGAACTTGAGCATGTATTGCTTCTGAGGTGGAGAAAGATGTTAAATTCTTACAATTTTTCAGCTAAGTAATTTTGTCATTGATGTGCTACTAACAGATTTGCATCCAATTAAACTACATGTAATTCAGTGTGTGGTTTGGTGTGAAGGTTGTAACCCCATTCCAGAATGCCTATGCCCCAGGTCTTTTAAATGCCTGTTTTTCCTGCTGTAACTAGTTACCCTCGCAAGGAGCTTACTGCCTTCAGCTTTACATAGCTAAAATAGCCAGCTGAAACTCCTGCAAAACCACATATCTTGCCGTGTTTTGACTTGCTTTACTGTAGGAAAGGTAGGAAAGAGACCTAAATTCCTAATCCCACAGCAAGTATTTTCATTTATTCTGAGATGTCTTATTGCCCTTGATAAAACTGGAAGAGGTGAGGGCACAATGAAACTAGGGAACTCCTTCCTGAATAGTCTATTTTAGAAAGTGTTTGCACTGATTTTAATCACAAGTGAGTCTTTAGAAATCAACAGATCAGGAGTTTATCTGTAGGAATCAATAGATGGTTTCAGCTCCCTTTGTGACTCTTTCTTTGTTAATTTTCTACAATCTTCATGGGATATATGCAAAGTATGCCTTTCAGATCATCTGCTTTTATGAAAGCACATACAGAGAGAGAAATTTGGCCTTTGGTTTTGTGTCTTATACATCAAAATGGGGAGAACAGATCCTGTGGTGTCAGGGTATGGAAGAATTTTGTGTGCTGACAGAAAGCATAGATGGAGGGAAGAGGAATCATGGTTTGTAGAATATGGAGATTTGTCATGGCTAGTTGGGGTTTTAAAGGAACTTAGACAGTTGAATGCTTTTAGAAGTCCAAATTCACAACTGTGGAAATGCCAATGAAACTACTGTCCTAAATGATAATTTTCTGAAACTTTCATCAGTACCTTAAGAATGTAGGAGAAATCAAAAGTCTCAAATGTAATAGATCTTATAACTCAGTTCCTGTCCCTTGGAGATTCTTCAAAAAGAAAAGAAACGAACTAATTCAGGAGTGAAATTACTTATCAGAATTTATCCAGCTTGATTAAGAAACTAGGTCTCACATTTCTCAGGGTTTCTGACCACTTTACTATGGTCACTTTACCATAATCTTGTATCAGAAACTCACATCTATGACAAGTAAACCTAGAGAAGCTTCAAGCTATAAGAAGTTAATGCACAATTGAAGTGAAAGGCCGTAATATGAACAAACATGCATTAGCCAGTCTGTAAGTATTCTGGTTTTAACAGCAGTTTCATTTGTTTAACTACATATACTGTAATGATTTTTAATATTCTTGATTAGTGGTTATTTGTAACAAACATACAGAATTCTGGCTTTACATTGCATTTGTTCTTGGCCATAATATCTTTATTGATGAGTCTTTCAGGTTTTGAGCTGAATTCCAAAAAAATAAAGTTCCATGTGAGATATTTGCCATTGTAAACCCACAGAAGGTTTGTGTACAAAAAGCAAAAGCTTAGTATGTATGTATTTCAAATATATAAATGTAATAGAGATGGCTTGTAATTGACATCAGCTTTGGAGCTCAGAGCAGAAATTACGTAAGAGCAAGTTAAATGGTATTTTTAGCTGAAAGGAATAATTGCAAATCTGTCTTAAGCATTTTCAAGAAAAAAGTAAGGACCTTTTAGATTTTTTCTTTTTAAAAAGTAAGATTAAACTTTGAAACAGGAAAAATGTAATTCACATAGTTTTGTAAGCAATCTAATGTTAAATCCTTGTTCAGCTGAAATATTCTAGATGAGATATCCTGTAGCTATTTGTCTATTGTATGATTACGATGCAAAATATCACAACAAAAAATAGAAAAACAGTGTAGCTTTTGAGATTTTGACTATTAACAATTATTATCTTACTGTGAGATTCAAATGATGATAAAACTTGATTTTTAAAAAAAGTTTTTTTTTTAGGGCAAGTGAATAAACCTACAAACAATTTAAACAAGAAGTAAGAAATATGTTTAGTTACTTAAACAAAATAGTGTGTAAGAGATGAACTGGGCAAATTGCTTGGACTTGACAATCTGTAATGAAATTCCTTAGCACTTCAAAAAGGTGGAAATTCTTAAAGAAATCTAATTTTTGGAAAACCAGTGCTTCAGTACTTTTAAATGAATGGATATTTAAAATTTTTATCATTTCATTAAATGGCTATCCAGAAAGAAAATAATTGCCTTAAAGATCTGTAGATGTTTATATACTTTTCCAAAGTAATAGGAACTGAAGTATGTAGATCAAATTAAAACCAGGGTTGCTATTCAATTCCTTTAAGACTAGTCCAGTGTTTTGTGGTTTTCCTTATTTAATTGCTTGTTGTGCATGTAGTGATGTAACTTGAGTTTGCAGTATCTCAGAGCAGCATTAATCAGTTGGAGAGGTTAAAGCTAGCTGTCTTGACATAGAGGATAATGAATTTTGTTCTTGATACATAAAAAAAGATATAAATCAGCTTTTCTTTCCTTAGATGTTATTTTGTGTCACTAACCACAAAAAGCAAGCATATGATTGCTGAAAGACAGGTGACTGACAGTGTTGTTACTATTCCGTTGATCCAAAAACATGGATTCTTGAGAAACATGTAACAGACGTGGTACTCTGTTGTATCTGTGACTAACAAGGCAAGAGTGGAATGAGTTGGCTTGACATGTATTGGCAAAGACTTCCGTAATATATTTCATCACCAAGAGCTCTACTGGCAGATAAAACATAAGATTTCTTAATCTCTTTTTCCAGAGTATTTTGTGGCCAGCTGATGAACACCTCCTGTTCAACAAAGGATTTTTTCCAAATGGAATGAATAACTTGAGGGTTTTTAAACCTTCAAGGAAGCTTTCAAGAAATTTAATGGCAAAAAAGAGATACTTGGACTTTTCTTACAGAAAACTAATATTCCCTTGCCTACATTGTTTTGGAATCCAAAAACATTAGCAGAGGTATTTAAAATATGTGCTACCATTGCCCATGATCTCACCTCTTTCCCAGCCTGTTGAATCTGTCCCAGCCCTTTGAATCTCTCAAGTGCTCATCAGCAATGCAGAGATGTACAAGGGAAGGACTTATTTCCCTGTGAAGTAGTATCAGTCACTAGCACACTGTGATGGATCAAGGGTGAGTATTCTGTTGGAAGACACATAAAGTATGATTTAGAATTAGCACTCAGTACATGTTTCTTTCCCATGTAGTGGAATATTAGGCTGTACATCTTACTCTTTACATTTCAGCAAAACAAGTTTGTTGTCTAGTGTATACTTTTTATTTGGATTTTAGTGGGATATGTATTATTCAAGGACACATGCCTGAAAATTTTATGTTACTGTAGACTAGATGTTAAAGAGGGATCACATACTCAAAATAGCTGAAATGGTGGTAGAAGAATGCTGCATGAATAACTATAAAAAACCTTATACTGACTAGGGACCACAAGCACAACAAAAAAGATAAGCTGTAATGTTTGAAATTTCAAAGATGTATGTCACAAGTACAGAACAGTAGTTATGGGAAAAAAATTCAACACATAGCCCAGAAATAGGACATTTTCTAAATTTCTGATCTCTTTTCAAAAAAATCATATAGACTTAACCATGCAAAACTTGATGGTTGCATTCATTGTACGCAAAACTTTGTATGAGCTTTGGTTTCTTGTTTTCAATAAACATATTTAAAACACAGCTAAAGTGCGACAATTGTCCAGTATTCATGCTTCTAAAAATGTTATTGTCAAAACCAGAATTCAAACTTCAGAAACGCAAACAGCATTAATTTAAAAATTTAAGTATAAAAAATTTAGTTAATTATCACAGAATGACACAATATGCCAAGTTGTAAGGGACCCACAAGACCATCAAGTCCAACTCCTGGCCCTGCACAGGACCATCTGCAAGAGTCACACCATGTGCTTGAGAGCACTGTCCAAATGCTTCTTGAAATCTTTCAGGATTTGTGCTTTGACCACTCCCCTGAGGAGCCTGTTCCAGTGCTCAACCACCCTCTGGGTGAACAACCTTTTTCTATGATTCAGCCCAAACCTCCTCTGAGAAACCCAAACCTTGGATCCTGTCACTGGTCCCCACAGAGAAGAGATCAGTGCCTGCCCCTCCTCTTTGCCTCACAAGGAAGTTGTAACTGCAGTGAGGTCTCCCCTCAGTCTCCTCTTTTCCAGGCTGAACAGACCAAATTATCTCAGCCACTCCTCATACGGCTTTCCCTCGGGACCCTTCACCACATCCTTTAGACACTCTGTAATATCTTAATGTCTTTATTATTTTGTGGTGCCCAAAACTACACACTATTCAAGGTGAGACTGCTCCAGTGCAGAGCAGAGAGGGACAATCCCCTCCCTCGACTGGCTGGCGATGCTTTGTCTGATGCCCCCAGGACATGTTTGGCTCTCCTGGCTGCCAGGGCACTGCTGACTCTTATAATTAACTGTTCATTGCTTACCAATTTAGAACTGTATGCATAAAATAAAAATAAAGACTTAATAAAATTGGTTCTACAAAAGAATAGAACTACTTATATATGGATGTCAAAATGTTTTAAAGTGCTTAATTTGAAAGAGAGAAGCATTGCCAAAATTAGAATTCTTTTTCTCTCTCCTTCTACTCATTTTCATTCTTTTATTACTTCTTTTAGTGGTGTCTTTAGATACAAATGCCTTGACTTTTCAGGTGTTGAAAATCCCGTTACTTAAAAAGGAGATAAATAGAGAGGAGTAAACTCCATTCTGTTTCATACTGTAGGGATGATGAAAGTGATTAGTGTAAATTGAAATAACATCTAAAATATGAAACTACCAGGAAGGAATGACCTGAGATAGGCAATATGTCACAGACAAGGTCACAATTTGTCTGAACAAAGTAGTGACTCATACAATGTCTTAAATTATGTAAATACTTTCACTTTATTTAAATCATGGAGTATGTGTAAGTAAAAAACAAAAAAAAAATCTTTGTAGCATGGAACTTTAAAGGATAGATCTTTAAATTTAGCAAAATAGGGAGCAAGCTGAGTTTTTTACTTCCGTATCTTGATGAATCTTACTTTTTTAACACAGTAAGTTTTGTGTATTCATGGGTTTTCTGTCTTCATGCTTCATAAAGAAAATCTTACTCTTTTCTAGACAGTGCAAGTATTCATTAAAATACTAATACATATTTTTGTAAGACATCCACTTTTTTACTTTATAGATTGATCTTTTATGACTTTGTAAGCATAAGATAGTAAAATAAAACAACATAATTACTTTTTATTGCTCTTTTTATTCAGATTGCATACTCTAGTGATTAATTATTGTACTTTTGATAATTCTGAAGCTTTGAAAGATTTTTGCCTGACTAAAACTTTCAAGAACAAATGGAACTGCTTAAGAAATGTTAACAGAACAGCTATACTTCATAGAGGAAAACTATAATATGCTGTTTAACTAAATTCTAACCTCTATCCTTAAGGCAATTTACATCCTATACTGTCCTTTTTAAAAAAGAGTGGCTTGAAAAGACTTGTCGGCTTATTAGGAGGCAAAAGACACAAGGCAAAAAAAAAAAAAAGGATCCTGCAGTTTAGGACTTCTGAGATGTTTTTGGACAAATACTGTGAAGTATGATAAAGGTTTCAGTTGCTCTCTCTAGTGTCTTGAAGAGCTTTCTTAGTTTATGAGAGCAAGGACAGAAGAAACCTATAGTGACTTTTGATATTTATGACCTTTGATATTGATATAATTGTATTCCTTGTAAGCTGAGTATGAAATATTTTGTTAGCTTCGCTTAATTTGTACTGTACTTATGCAGAATATTCCAATGTGTTATATGAGGCAAATAAAAGAGAAGAATACCTTACTTAATGGGTAGGATAGTGGAATGATTGGCTTAATCTGTATGTGTTTCTGTAAAACCTTTGCTCCTAAAGCTCCACACACTGAGCATTGTGATGACACCAGTATCACAAATATAGGGATCACTGGCAAGAAGAACTGAAGGTGTCATCAAAAGCATGAGTCTGAATTTGCACCAAATGCTAGTCACGTGTACTATACCCTGCTATGGATTGCTAAATGCATTTTAGGGTTAAAAGACTGTCTAATACCTGAGACAAATTATTATAAGGTTTTTGAGAACTCTTGTAGTATTGGTTCCTAACCCAAACTACCAGGGAGTTTCAGTATGGTGTTAGAGTGCTTTGTAGATGGATTTTTGGAGGAACATGCTAAACAAATTATATTGGAACAATTTCAGAGGGAATGTCTTTGTGTGTTTACATTCTGGATGATTTATAAATGTACTGATTTTATTTTTTTATATTTTTTTTAATGTTTTGAAATATAGTTTTTTATGGATATCTACTTCCACCCATGACAAGAAGGAGGGAAGTATTCAGTTTAAGGTGGTGTTTCCACCACTCAGATTGATTTCAGCCTAACTCCTTTTACGTGTGTGTAACAGATCCCTGCTGTCAAGGCCAATGAATTTTATCCCCTCTCTTCCATATTAATCATTTTCAGTAGTTCATATTAAAAATATCACTAATAGCTATGTTAACTGTTAGCTACATAATAGTAAACAAATACCAGCCAAGTAAACACATTCCTCAAATGTTACTTTAAAATACAACTAATTTTCATGATATTTCTGTGAAGTGTGCATCTTTATCTATGGAATAAATCCACACCTGGGCAGCAGTGATTAAGGGGTATTTCTAAAAATGCTTTGGAAAAATATGTATATTGACTATTTGCTGACATTAAGGGGAATCATGTTAAGCATTAACATGTATGTATTTTTAATATGTAGATGTACTTGAGACTCATGTGTTTCTTCTCTCATTTCCTGCTTTTCTCCTTCCTTCCATTCCTGAAGTGGTAACTTCTCAGTATGCATCATAGGTAATGCATTTCTGCAAAGTGAAGAACAGTCTTGCCCACTGGGAAACATATATTAATGTGTGAGATCTGGACACTTGTAGGAAGTCAGATCTGAGACCTTATTCAGAGACAAGAAATAATGGGTCACAGAAAGAATCAGTCTGAGGAAACAGCAGCGCAACAGCAGAAGAAACAGCTGGCAAAGCAATTGCCAGCTATCTGACACTGGGGATCTCTCATAGGATGCAGATGAAATGATGGGCCTGTATTCCTTCAAGGTATGAATGATAAAATTCTGAACAAAATTAAAAAGGACTAGAGAATCTTGAGTTACGAAGGCATCAAGTGTTTGAGCAATAATTGTCCTAGGCCTTTGAGTTTTGCTTGAATGGCCTTACCTTCCTACAGAGAGAAACCTGTGAAAATGACTTTACTGTAACCTCGCCACCGATTCCTGATTTGGAATGCAGGTTTTCAGTAGTTTGTGGTTACCATCCACTCTTTCTCTCCATTTTTCTTCCTTCTCCCAGTCCCCCAAGGCCTGTTTCAGTGCTGTTAGCTGCTGCTTGTTTAACCTTCTACGACAGGTGTTACTGTTCAGGCTTCCAACCCCAACTAGAGAGGTAAAAGTTCTCTCTCTCACTTCCATCTCTGTACATGCTGTTCCATTACATACTCTCATGTAACCAAGGAAGTTGTATTTTGTCATAATGGGAAGTAGCTGTGTAGGCTATTTACCTTAGCTTCCTTCAAGGTGTTCTTATGTTTTGAATGTGCTCTTCTTCCCATTAGCTGAATAGCCCAACCTTTTTACTAAGAAAAGAAATTAGTAGTTCAACCCACCCTTTAGACTGGATGCAGGTATGCTTATATGCAGGAATAGATTCAGTGGATATTATTGGTCTAAGAAAAAATCTCCCACTCACTGTACATGGGCACTAGGAAAGGAATCTGCATGGATGACTCCTCCTAAGAGCCGCAGATATTGAGGGTGAGTAACCATTCTGTATGCATTGAAAGACCAGTGAGACTGTATCCAGTATATAATGTTTAAAGTGTAGTCAAATAAAATATTTTGGCTCCTGTTAAGCAAAAGTATTGTCATGATTTTGTTATCTGAAATGCTTAGTGTATGCTGAAGAGTTCACTGTTTGAAATCTCTTTTCTGGTTTTATATTTTTGCTGTGTAGGGTAGAAATAACAGGCACTGTTAAGCAGGCAGGAAAGAAAGGTCAGTAGTTTTGCATCTGCAGTTCTATATTTGCACAGGTTGCTAGGCAATGTGAGAAAATCATTACTCTTAGCTGCAATGTGTTTTCAGACATCAATTATTAAAAAGAAATCAACAACTGTACTTAGTAGTATAGTTCAGTACAATTAATTTTCACTAATGTTACTAATCTTTGGCATTTATTAGGAATAATTAATATTGTAGTCTTCACTTACTTCAGTGTTGGTGGGTCCCTCCCTCCAAGTATATCAGTTCATATTTGTCTTATCATACCATGATAAAAATTTCTTATTCCTTATTTGAACATAGAACATTGATTACTTTCTGACATTTTTGCTTCAGTAGGCACTGACTGTCATGATACATATTGTGTGAGTTACCAGATTTAAAGAACGTGACATCTCGTTTTACTGCTGCTGTTGAAACAAAAAGCATGGCTCTGGCTGACGCTCAGGACGTGTGAGCCATCTAACATTTTTCTGATAAGGATTGAGGAAAGAATCTCTAAAGGCTGCGATATCCGTGTATCGGGCCTGAGTTTTAGAATGGGAATGTAGAAAGAAACTTCAAATGCAAAGGAGAGGGAAGAAGAGAAGACTGGAATCAAAAGAAAGGATGCTGCTTGCCCTAGGGCACTGTCTGAGGCTCTACCTACGTAGATTTGAAAGCGCAGTGACTCAGCAGGGCTCCTGGGGATATAATCATGGTGGGGCAGAAGGTGAAAGAAATTTTTTTTTCTGGCTCACAGCGTCATTTTGTATTATACATAATGGATGAACATGAAGAAGCACAAGATCTAAATGCTTTGGAGTCTGTGCTCCACTTGAGAATTTCTGATTCTATTGTTGGCAATCAAGATCAAGTCCTTTGAAAGCTCCAAAAACTGTACCAGTAATGAAAGAGGAACTAGTTTTATGAATTACATACTAATTTGCTGTCTCAATCTTTTATATGAATAACTAGCTACATATAGAGGAGAAATTAAAGCATCAATTCAAAATTTTTGTTTCTATGACATTATACAAAAATCTGAATGTTATTTTTGTCTTTTTTCCCTGTTCAGTACATTTCATTCAAAAACACACATGCAGATATATTCTGCTAATAACCTGGATTCTGCTCATTATAATTAAATGCCATCTGAGACAAACAGTCCCTTATGATTCCTCCCTGATGAAGCCTGGAGCTGTTCAGTTAATGCTCTGAATTTTTATCTCTCAGTGGCTCAGGTTAAATCAGTTTTAAGCCAAAAATCTCTGTCTGAATATGTGAATGCTTTCGCAGTCACATAAGGTTAGAGTTTCCAAAAGTTTGGGATTATGTTAATATAATCCAGGAGGTGAACATGTCTTTTCCAAACTAATCTGATTACATCAGAGGATACAGTTCAGAAAATTTACCAAGGAGCCTTGCAATGTAAATCATGTAAATCATTCAGGTATTTACATAAGTTATAACTAAAATGTGAATTTAGTTATTGAGGAAATAGAGGGAAAAGCACAGGTAAAAATTATAATAAATTCTACTAAATGCCAGAAACTATTTTTAGGGTGCAAAATTTTTAACAACATAATACTCAATGAAACCTCAAGTCTAACATTAGCCTTTCTTAAAATAACATCAGTGAACAGAAACCTGTCTGCTCTGGTTCTCAGTTCCCAAAGAGACTAATGCCTTCTTCAGATATTCTCAGTATAATCACATGCAAAAATAAATGCCAGTAAATGCTTGACCCTCTTAAATAGAGACTAGGTATTACAGTCATGGTCAGTACAGTTTTGTAAATAATTTAAAATGTTTTTCCCTGTGAAAAAAAATTATCATTGCATCTCTAAAATAATTTCTGCTGCGATATGGAAGTGTTTTAAATGTTAGATATTCCCATTTAAAGGCAGACTAGTTCTGTTTTTGCTTGTATGCATGCAGCGCTCTGCAACAGTGACCTGTACTCACAGTGTCTATCTGAAAAAAGGCAGATGATACCTTATTCCTGTCAATGACTGCAGAGGGCTTCAGAAGGCTAGTTGTGTAAACAAGATAGGTGCAATAGGTGCAACAACTGCTCCTATAGCAGCTTGTGTCCAGCAAGGGGAAGCACAAAGCCCTGCACCTGAGGAGCAAGAGCCCCATGCACCAGTACATGGTGAGGGCTGACTGACAGAAAAACAGCCTTGCAGGAAATGATCTAGGAGTCCTTGTAGACACCAGGTTGAATATGATCCAGGAGAAACATGGACATTGGAAATAGAGTCCAGAGAAGGGCCACAAAGATAGCAAAGGGACTGGAGTGTCTAACATATGAGGAAAGGCTGGGAATGCTGGGACTTTTCAGCCTGGAGGAGAGGAGGCTCAGGAGAGAGCTTATTAAAGTACATAAATATCTGAACAGAGGGTGGAAAGAGGACAGAGCCAGCCTCTTTGCACTGGTGCCCAGTAACAGGGTAAGAGGCAGTGGGCGCAAACTGAAACCCAGGAGGTTCTGTCTGAGCATTAGGAAGCACTGATGCTTTCCCAGAGAGGTTGTGGAATGTCTCTCCTTGGAGATATTCAAGAGCTATCTGGACATGGTCCTGGGCTTCCTAGAGCAGGAGGAGTTATATAAGGTGACCTGCAGAGGTACATTCCAATCTTAACCATTCTGTGACTTTGTGATTCTGTGAAATGATGATTTTGTTCTGAAGGTGGTCAAACATTGGCTTAGAAGTACCAATTTTACTCATAGGTGAGATGATTCAATGGTTTGCCCTATGCACTTATCTGACTGGTTTTATTAGCACTCAGGAAATAACCCCCATTTTTCTTCAGTTTAATAAGTCATGTCATCAACCATTTCAAAAGTCATGTTCTTTTGGCATCTATTTTTTGAGAATACTTTTATGTATTTTAGCTAGTTCTGTGGCAGTTCCTCACTGTGGTTTCTGACAATATGGTCCTGGGAGGATTTTTCAAAAATTAAAATAGTGAGAGTAGTATATGTAAAATAATTAGTAGAGAGAAATCAGTTGGATAGCTGAGAGTGCAGAGAAACAAGAAATAAATTTCTACATTCTTCTTGTTGGAGTGTAAATCATATTTCCAAGACTACTTTAACAAGCTTTAATATTTTTCATATATAATATAGTATTGCCTATTTGTGGGCAGACATACAATATTCAACATACAGAAAATATTGTGCAGTCTTTAGGGACTCAAATTTTGACCACAGTTATGTAATAATATTTTAATGCTATATGAAAGTTGTGCATTTACTTCCTCATGCAGCACAAGTGAAAGAGGTCTTTGCACCATTACTTTCCTGTAAAAGCATAAAAAAAGTCATTGCAGATGTAACTCTGAAAAATTAATTAAAAAAAATCAAAACTACAGCATTATTTAAGAATCAAGGAGAATCAGCTTCAAAATGGAGACACAATCTAGGACACAAAACACTAATATTTTCTCTCTGATACTTCTTCATTTCGAATCCCTTATTTATTTGCCGCTACTTCCCTCATCCTCTTAATTTTTATTCATTACTGCATCTCTGAAACACTTAATGTAAAACAGAATTCAAACATAAAAGCTGTTTTTATTACATACATTTATATTAATAGTGGTTGATATTTTCTGATACAGCATTTCTGGGTTATAATACCTAGAGCAATTAATCTAATTTTAGGGTATTGATAGAGTGTATTGATCTTATATTTTAACCATACTTCTTATGTATTTATTTCATTTCAAGAATTTTGAGGAAATACTGGTGCTAGTTGATAAGATAGAGAAGAAGAGATATTGTATATTATTTTTCTTAATAGCATAAATTCTAATTCCTTAGGGCATTAACATTCTGGAGGTTTTAGGCTGATTTTTTTATGTCAGTTGCCTGCTGATGTATTTTCACTTGGCTTGTACAGAAACAAGACCTGTTCAATCATGCTGCCATATTAGTCCCTACTTATTTTGTCTCCAAGTTTCAAAGGTTTCAGGGACATCCAATTATCACAGACTTTGTAAAAGTCATCAACTATATAAGGGAGAAAATGAAGTTACTGTCTCAGCTAAAGGGTAGCAGATGAATTGTCTATTAATGCTGTTAGCTGCCAGCCAGCATGCACATAGCTAGGGAGCAACCACAGCACTTGCTGAGCTTTCACAAGTCAGCATGCTAAAAGGGCAGGCAAAGGATGCAGCAGGCACCTGGGATAAAGGATGCATCTCTTGCCACTTAGATAAAAATCCACCCCTTTTTGGCCTTGTTATTCTCATACTAGTGCAATTTTTATGTGCACATGTAGGAGCTGCTCTGACCATAACTAGAGCTGCACATTTAACCCAGGATGAAAAGCATATTCATTTATGAATCTGTTAACTCTCTGTTGGCAAGAAAAGAGTCAGTTTAGAAGATTCTGACCGTGCTTGTGATCCCTCTCAGGTGTGATGTAAATGTCCTGAGTGCACTAGTTGGCTTTGATTTCCATAATGCCCTTACCTGGCCCCTGCCCTGCTCATGGGTCATTTGAACCCAAACTAAGGTAACCAGTCTTTGTATGAGCTTTCTTTGGATTCAGGCTTGTCCCAATGACTGGAGGACAGAAATTTGTAACTTTTAGGAGAGTAAAATCCTTTTGTTAATTCACATCTGGATTACTCAACATTTTAAACAATGTCATAATTTTTGATCAGTCAAGTATGTTCCATTTCAATTTTGAAAAAAAAGTTTTGAAATTGACTGTCAAGGCAATTATGTTGGAATGAATTTAGGTAGAGTTAAATACAGCATGAGATTGGTTATGCAGGCAGTTATTAACTTACACCATGAACTTTTGGGAAAATTATACATTTTTTCAGAATCTAGAAATGAATTTTCTTTACTCTGTGTATGCCCTGTCTATGACATACATTATTTTTCATTAAAATTTACACAAAGAATCAACTATTATATCATCTTTGAACACTGTTTCTTTCTGCAATACTTGTTTTGTTCCTTTCAATCTCTGACATTTGTATGCTTCCAACTGTTCATTTGCATAAGAGGTTACTAGTTGGTTACAACAAAAAAAGGGGATTTAGTTATGGCATGAAAAGATGTGTGATGGCAAAAGCTTGCAAGAGCTAAATAGAACCAGCTTGTTTGTTTGCTTTCATTCCAACCTTTAAGTAGTATAACTGAGGAGTGTTAGAGCAGTAATGATATATAGCTTTGAAGTTGTGTGTTTATGGCTTCAACCTCCTAGTTTTAGGTGATCTCTAGAATGAAACTATAAACACTCTTCTAGCAAAGAATCTGCTTTGCTTTTAACTTGTGTTCTCCCCACACACACACACACACACACACACCTTGGCCCTCTGTAAACTAACAGTTGTGAGGTATCCATCTGTTCTGTTGAAATTAAAACCTAAATAAAACAGATTATGATTGAATGAATCTCTGGAAATAAGCTACATAGTCATATGAAATTAAAATATTCAAATTGTTTAAAAAAACCCAAGGAATTTAGTAATTAACACATACGTATTTTCAAATTTAAAGTTAAGTTTGTTCAGCAGGAATCAGACACTGAGATACAACATAGTGAGCAGTTCAGGCAGTGACCTGTAAAGGTTAAGTGGTACTCACCAAAACCTGACTAGTCAGAAAAGCATGCACTATGGTTAATCAAGAACTCTATTACATTCACCTACTCTACATATGATTTCTTAGAAATTTGGAGTCTTGCTGAAAGGAGATGTAATTTTGGAAAGCTTGTACATTTGAGAGAGAAACTGTGTGGGATTACTATTTTGACTGCAGTAATTGAAGTTTGATAGGACATCTGCTTTATATATAACACTGTTCCAAGCCTATTGAAAGACCTTTGACTTTCTTTTTCCCTTTTTTTTTTTTTTTTTTTTTTTTCCCCAAAGACTTTCTGGAAGTGGTAACTTTGAGATAAATGTATGGTCCATGATACTATTCCATGGAATACTAGGCTAGTGGCATGTGTCACCACTTCCCTGGGTAGATTGATCTTGTGCTAGTTGCTAGAATTTTTGTTAGCAAAGAACCCTGAAGTATTATGCAGTATTCTTGCCTGAGGTTTGGAACAAGTCTTCACTGTGAAGTGGTAACAGCTTTAAAAAGTCTATATAGTATAGAACAAGAACTGTGTCTGTATAGAGATGTGGAAAGTACTGACATCAGATATGAAAAATAAAATATATGAAGATCAGGCAAATCAATTTATTGTCAGAATTTATAATTCCTATTTTGAGTAGAAGAATATTTAGTCCAAAATATCTGTAAAATTTTTCAACTTAGATTTTCTCGAGTCTTAAACACTACATGGTCATGTTGTAATGATGTGACTAAATGCTGTCTGGAGTAGGAGATGGAACTCTGGTAGTATTGCTAACAGAGGAGTTTGATATAGGGAGGTCACTAAGATATCATGGTTGATTAAGTAAATTAATTAAATTTATTGAGATAAATATAGCTCTGTTTATGTGTTTAACAAAATAGAGTGTGTGTGAAATCTGGCAGAAATTAACAATTGATTTCTATTCATCACTGTTGTCCTTAGGGCAGGCTTTAGAAGGGAGTGCTGTTCAGACTACATTTATGTGATGACTTCCATTTCAAATAGTTAATATCTGTGAAAACTTAATAAAGTTTCCATTAAGCACCATGTACCATTTGCTTAAAATTAAAATTCGTGAGCCATTTATGGATCTGAATGATTTTTGCAAGTAGACGTCATCTATCAGAAAAGGTGATGTGAACTGCATCATTTCCTCACTATGCAGGAATGTAGAAAATTTCACACATATAAATCTATCAATTCACAGAATGCATAAAGAAAATGCTTTATAAATGAAAGAAAAAAACCTCATTGGGAATTGTATGTCCTTTGTTGAGGTTGGTATTTGAGGGAACAGTGGGGTGGGAACAAACGGCACACTTGCTTTTCACTGAAATTTTTCAGTTTGACACAACTGCCCCAGAAGGTCTATTAGGTAAGCTACAGACCAGGAAGATTTCCTGGCAATTTGACCAACTTTCTTCCTTGCAGACATTTTACCAGACTGCTTTTGGCTTCAAGGGCCTTTGCCAAGTAATCTTTCTGTGAACCAGGATATGATGCATGATAAATATTTAGGTTTATTTGTAATAAGATATTTTGAAATATGAAAATTACTGGCAAAATCCCATTTTGATATTTGCCCTGTTCTAAATTCAGTTGCTTCCTAAATATTAAAATTCTTAAATTATATGTGATATTCTACACTAGTTTGCTTATGTCTATGATTATAGCAGTCTTTCTAAGAAAAAAAAGTGTATACCTCTCTTAAGTAATGTGCTGCAGGAGGTAAAATTCTTGAAATAGAAAGGTAACTTGCTATTTTCACATGTATCTTGTGGCAAAGATTACTCAAGTTGAAAACATTTTCATGTATAAATATATAAAGAAAGTTGTAGACCATCTGCTTTCACTGGAATATTGTTCTTTGCTAAGTAAGATTTTTAAACTAACAAGTTTTCATTTTGTTAAAAGAGTTAAAAAGTTTCCACATGTTTAATATTAAAAAATTGTAGAAGCTTAATTGGAGATCATACCAATAGTTATTTTTATTTTTTATTTTATTTTTAATTCTGTTTGGATGTTTACCAGGGAAGCTGGGCACTGCAGCTGGCAAGCTAAGTAATGTTTTTCTCCCCTAAAGAACCTGCATATCAAAATGGAATAAATAGTGGCAAGTAAGGGGTCATAAATGGAAACAAGACGAGAGGAGCATGATGACAACATCATGTGGTTATTTAGTAAGGTATGCCCATATCTGAGTTGGTTTTATATTATTTACTTTTGTAGTTTGAGGTTTGTAGTTTTGAGGACTTAGAAAGCATGAACTTTATATGAACTATGCTTTTCCATGGTGCCCGATGGCTGAGCTGCAAGGCTCTCAAGCTGCATGTAATTGAAAAGACAACATATATTGGTGTGTCAGGAGACATCACTTACATAGTTTTATGCTGCATTTATGTCTTATAGAAACTTACCAACAGACATTCCCTAAGGTCTAAAGGAGCTGTTATGAATGGGCTCAGATAAACAAGCGAGCAAATACAAAACTGACTTTTTTAAAAGTTATTTTCTTCTCTGGAAACAAGTTTTACTAAAGTGAGTGGAAAATTATAGCACTAAGTGGTTTCCTGTGGTTAGCAGAGCACATTTGCAATAACATATAGTCATTGAGTTTGTGTTCAAAACTTGGGATAGTGGGGTGAAGAATGGAGAATATGACTCTTCTTTAATCGTGCTTTAATTACCATAGCTACATGAATGGAGAACAACATTTGCATTTCTAAGTATGTGAACTCTGATGTGTGAAACATTCCTAACAGATAGTGCTTAACAAGACTCACAGAATTACAGACATGTATTTCTAGGCTCCCAAAGGTGAAGTAGTAATTTCTACCTCTTTGTTTTCTTAAATAGGGTAGATCTTCAGCACTTTGTGGGTTTTAAAACTACCCATATGAGAAATAGGTTCTTCAGCAGTTTTTGCAAGTGTTTTAAGACAGCACAGGTCTCTGAGCAGTCAGAAAGTTGCAGGATTAATAGGCTGTTAATTCTCTATTCCTAAGGCCAAAGAATTTGGAATGACAAGAGTCTTTCTGAAGACTGTATCAAACATTTTTACAGTCAGAAGATGAGTGATATTGAGGCTGTTCTTTTACTGACAGTTCCTCAATAAAATAAAACAATAAAAAAAGAATATGACAAGCTTTGTCAGCAACAGAATAAGGGTATGAATACTGTTTTTCTTGGGGAGATACAGTACAGGACAAATTTGAATTTACCTTAACCTAGTTTGCTGAGTTTTGTGGACGTGTTTCTGGACACTACCTGGAGTGTAAGACAGGGTTTTGAACGTGCTAGCGTTGATCAATCTGTGCCGAAGGCACAGATTAAATGCAATGTGCAATTAAATGCTTTGTCCTTTCATCTCTTACAAAGTATTTTCCAAGAAATGTCAAGAATCCTCATATTGATGATTTCACTTTTTGTATATATATTAAAAAAGAAAAAAAAAAAGAAAGAAAAAGGTAACTCCAAATCCCAGAATAATTCAGGAAAATTGAATCACAAAGATGTTGCAACTTCATGGATAAAAATCCTCTAACAATTAATTGAGACAGAATGCGCTCTCCTCGTACCTTGATGATACTTATAGTTAACCATCTGGAACTCATTAACAGGAACTAAAAATATTGTGAAGAAAGAACACGTTTGAAATATCTGCCACTAAACAACTTGTGAAAAGTAATTAAAAGAAAGTATTACCTTGCCTGGATTTTTCGTTTCTGGACTGAACAATAACCAAAAAGAACTGACTATAAAAAATGATATCTGATGGATGTTTTCAAAACTACATCAGTTGCTTACCTGACAATGACTTCTTTTTGGATGACATATACTCTAACTTTTTCAAATAAAGCACTAAAGCCCTAAAACTTCAGTTCTTCTATCTCCCCATTGTTTTTAAATGTGCAGAAGTATCTAGTAACCCCCAAGCTATTAACTCACGTCTGTACTATTCCATTACTTATTTGTTTTGCTAAACTATGGTATGTCCATACAGAGACTGTTCGACCTTTCCAAACTCTGACAAATCCCACAGCTGAATAGTGGGGGATATATTTTTTTTTATCCTTGTGGAAAAACAGTGGTTTAGAAATAACTTTGTCATCCGTATCCATTTCATGCACAATTACAGGAGCTGATTGTCAGCAGAAAACAGAAACAGACCTTAACAGTTGTTAGTTTCCTTACCTCAAAAGCACTGCAGTAAGCCAGATCTCGAAGTTTTACTGAGGTGCATAAGAAAACAACAAGAAAATGGTTTCCATAAAATAAGAATTACAAGAAAAATAGAACTCTTTTCAGATAGGCTGTAGCTAAACTGCAAACCAGTAAATAATCATCTACTTGATAAGTAATTTCTGTTCATTTTGGTTTTAACTAGTAAATAAGTGTTATGCTACATGCAAGTTTTTTATTAATTCTCTCTAGTACTAAAAAAGGCTTTCACTTATAAAATTCTTAAGAAAGCAATACTTGAATTCAGAATGTTTTCAAAAGAGTAGTGGAGGAAAACTCAAGAGACAGTCTATTTATGAGCCTGAAACAGCAACATTCCCAGGTAAAATAAACTTAGAATTGTGATTAAACATGTGAAGTGCCAGGTGTTTTTCTGTAGCTGTAGAAATAGGATCCACATTGTGTCTTTTAAGAATGTCTAGAACTATCTGGTGATTTATTTAATTTTTAGCTTTGCAATAAAACTTAACACTGATAGGCTTCAATGTTGTACTGGGATGCTCTTATTGTTACAGGGGATGCAAGGACCATAAATTTAGGAAGGCTCTGAAGGCAAATGGCAAATAGGTACCAACTTTAATATAGGTTTATTTAATGTAGGTCATGCCAATATAAATGGTAGAAGGAGTAGGAAGTAAAGCCAGTACTCTAATCAACTGATGTGAGTAACACTTCATGAGGTGTCATAAACAAAGGAAAAGAAATAACAGAAAAGGTCACCAAAACTTTTTTTGAAGGAAGAAGTTAGTAGGCGTGAGATTTCTGGCAGAATTGAAATGATCCCTCATGGGATAGAGTTTATGTGATTTTCTTTGCAGGTTGTTGAACTTGTTAGTGTATAATATGTCTCAGAAGAACTACAGGACTGTAACAGCAGTTCAATGGTGCTTAATAGTGCAAAAGACAAGGACATGAACTTGAAAACTAATTCTGCAATTTCTGCTGTTTGGAGTTTACACCATGAAGTTAAAGAAGACAAACTTGAGTGTGCCAGGTGAACCCTGAATAAAAATGTGATGCAGCCACAGCAGGGGCAAAAGAAATTTGAGTATCAGATAGGATAGATAACACGGCTGATGGGAATGCTCTCCCTCTCCCTTCCCTCCCCCAGGACCATGCGGTCTCCACGGGTCCCAGTAAACAGGTCCACAGACACCCAGGACAGGAAGCAGAAAGAGAGAACTTTATTCCCATGACCAGGTCTTTTATAAACTTCCTGGCAGGGCAGGATCAAGGGAGGAGGTACAAAAGGACCAACCAGGGAAGGTTTCACACACCTGGGGTGGGGTTTACATACTAATCAGGTAAGGCAAGGTGTTGCCTTTCAGGGGCGTGGGAAAAAGGAGCTTTCAGTTTGCAACATAGTAAAAAACCTCAGGATTCACAGGACACTTTGGTTGTTTTCTTCCTCTTCTCCAGAGGCCTTCTGTTACAGACAGAGGTACTGCTATCAATATTACATCAAAGTCTTGAAACCTTCTAGTTTGTGGTGTGGCTGTCTGAGCTGTAATAAGTGCAGTGGTGGCTGTGAGCAGAAATTGGGAGATTGGAAGAGCTCGTCTCATAACAAAATGTAACATGGTCAGCTAGAGCCAGTGCTTCACTGTTTTTATGGGACAGTAAATCTTCTGCACAAAAGGAATCTTCAGAAAACTGAAATAAATGATGGAGGAAGTGAGGGAGTGGGAAGGGATGGAAGCTATTAATAATTAATGTAATACTTTGTGAAGACAGCATATGATAATTTCTGAATGTATGTGGGACTTCTGTAATAGTGCCTAGCATTAAAAGAGCAATTTACAATGTGTCATAAATATTTGGGAAGGATTTAAGGAATCTAGAGAGAGGGGACAGCTTTGAAATATTTCTTTATAGTTTAGAAATCAACTGACTGCAAAACATACATTACAAATATCTAAACTGCTTGACACCAGGAGGGAAAATATTTATATTCTTCCCCCCTTATCTATCCAAACAGGCATATTCCTAAAGAATTGGCTTACCTGATTTTGGGAAGGGAAGGCAGGGAAATATGAGAGAGAAACAACACAGTAATTAAAGATGATCAAGATGTATTTTCTTTTTCTATAATATTCCTCAAAAAGAAAACAAAACCCAAAACAACTTCCCAACCAACCAACCAAACCCAACCCAACCAATTCAAAACAAAAACCTAAAACCCCAAATAGAAAAATTTGTGGATTTCATTTTTGAACTGGTTATATTTCAAAATTTGTCTAGTAATCAACTTATTTGATTATAAACCTGAGTTTAACTGAAGGTTTTTCAAACAGTTTCACAAAGGAGTTTTCATGCTCAAAAATAATAATAATTTAAGAAAAAAAAAATCTATCCCATCTAACTAAACAGAAAATGACTATGAGTTGTTGCGCTACTACCTCTGAAGTATAAACTTGAAATCAGGAGCTGTTTTAGCAGTAACATCAAGGTGGAGGAGAGGTATATTTCTTCTCCATTAGAAATTGATACAATATTGTACTGTTTTCTTCTTGATTTTGGTAAGAACATGTTTCTTTTGAAACTTTGCCTTAATATAAGAGATTGACCCTCAGATATAATAATTTATCTTCATAGAAAGTATAGTTTCCATTTCAGAAAGCAAGTGATAATTCTAGAGACAGATTCAGTTAAAGCATTATTATGTGGATTCATACTGATACCTAAAGAGTTCATTACTTGCCAGCAGACTAACATAGTTGAGGTGAACTTTCAAAACTGTTCAGCCGACATGATACTCTCTAGTAAATCTATTCAAGACTAACAACTTCAATATAATTGTTCTTTTTTATTCTAATATCATTTGACTATGAAGACACCTTGCTATTTAGTCTGGAATTGTTGTTTCATTCTTGAAATGCTGGGCAATTAGCTTAAACTCTTACTGGTTTTTATGTTTCTGGCCCCATCTCTAAAATACGGTGTATAAAATACAATTTACTTGGGATCATCAGAATTACTTATAATATGAAAGGAGGCTTCTACTGCTGTTCCTAAATACCTCTACAGTACGCATTAAATCTATGCTAGCATATTGCTTTGTGCATCTCCATATTGTGGAGAAAGAGCATTTGTATATATTAGACTACAAAATACAGTAATTAATAAAATATGGATTTTTATGACGCAGAAAGATTGATAATGTCTTGTAACCAGTGTTTTAATATAGGAGAACATGAAAAATGTACTCATATCTTTGAAAATTGCTCCAAGTTCACACAGTGATGAACCTATTACTTTATTTGTTGTTGAAAAAAACCCCAAATGTTTAGTGTATCTAAACTAATATATACACTGAAGACTTGCTATACTAACAATATTTCTCAAGGCTACTCTAGCGCAGCAGAAAAGAAGGTGGTGGTATTGTCTTAAGAAACGTTGAACCAATTTACTTCAAAGCAACAAAAAAGCTAATCTAAAAAAAATCTATTAGTTTTAAAATAATAGAACACAAGGGATTGTTTTTGTCCTTATAGGACTAAGAACTATAATACATGTTCTGGTTCTGGCCAGGACGGGGTTAATTTTTACAGTAGTAAGGAAGGACCATGACCAGGTTCTGGAAGTTATTCTATAGCACCTCACGTCATTTTCCAGGGACAGGGGAGGGAATCCCTTCTGGATCACAGATTGTGGTGGTACACTCAGGCATTGGGGGTTCTTGTGCATTTGCATGTGGATTGTTCCCTTCTCTTGTAAACTTTGCTATTAATATTGTTGCTGTTACTTTACAAGAGGCAACTGAGAGAGGATCTCATCAACGTCTTTAGGTATCTGAAAGAAGAGTGACAGGAAGATGGAGTCAGGGTCTTCTTGGTGATGCCAAGCAATAGCGCAAGAGGCAATGGGCAGAAAATGGTGCACAGGAAGTCTACTTGAATATGAGGAAGAACTTCTTTAGTGTGCAAATGACCATGCCCTGGAACAGATTGCGCAGAGAGACTATGGAGTCTCCCTCACTGAAGATATTCAAGAACCATTTCAATGCAACCCTGTGCAATGTTCTTTAGGAGGACCCCTCCTCGACTGAGCAGGAAGGCTCGACCAGATGAACCACTGTGGTCCCTTCCAACCTGACCTATTCTGTGATTCTGTGATTTTTGTTATGGGAATGAAACTGTATTCTGCTTGGGCTTTAATTCCGGTGGCCTTTCGGCTGTATATAGACAAATTTTGCTCTTACAGGGTTTTAAGTCATGTCATCCTGTTTCAGTCGTTCTCATTACTTCTTGTGATTAAAGTGGGGAAATACTTCACAAGAAAGTAGAAAATTACTTTTATGTTTCATCAATAGTAGTCAATGTCAGAAGCTCCTTCCCACAGTAAGTTCTGCCCTAACATTTCAAATAATAGAAAGGGGAAACTGTGATATATATTAATAATATTCAGTGGTTCTGGTACAAACAAGTTACAAATATATAATCTTTCAGTAAATATACTTTTACCTTTTCGACTTTGTTCATTTAATCAGTGCAGTTCTTACTCTCTGAGTGGCAACATTATTGAATTAATCTTCAGAGGAGAAAATGTTGTTTTTGTAAAACAATGACTTTACATACTTTCTATAGTTCAGAAAACTGATTATAAGCACTTGATCCAGAATTAAATAGATCACTGTTAGTGGACTATATGATCAGCACTCCTTAAGGTTGGAACTGTAAGCCGCTGCATGTGTACAAACCTGAAGATGTGTGGCAGGAGAAATAACTATTATGCACACAGCAGGGTTTTTCTTCAAGTCCTGGAAAAAGTTGATAGAAAGCTTCTAAATTGTTTCTCTAAACATTAAAGCAACAAAAAAGTCTCCACAACAAGCCACTCACACCCATGTCACAAAACCAAACAAACGAAAAACAAACAAAGGCAAATACAGATCTTAAAGGACTCCTGCCTTTGTGATGAGGGAAATGCATTAGAACTGTGTTCACTTCTTTCTAGATCATCTTGCTGAAGGGGCCAGCAAAACAAATGATCATCAGAGGAATTATTTTTCACTCCTGCTCTGAAAGGGTAGAAATTCAGGATGTTAGAACTATGAGGCATGACTATGGTGTAATATGTCTGCAAAACTTGTACGGTTTAAGGAGTAAAATACTAAGCTTTGGGAATACTTGGCTGCTTTGGAGACTAGAAGAACAGGTAGCTAGCTATGACTAATGTACTATGTTTTTCAGCAATTAACTCCAAAACTTTTTAAAAATTATTATCTCTTCCTTTTGGAGAAGTAATGAAACTGAGGGAGGAGGGATTGATTTTTCTGACAGAAGTCTGAAAGACAGTGCACACTAAGAAGTAAATTTGTAGTTTCTGAGTCCGAGTCCAGTGCACTTTCCAACAGACCATGCTGCTTTTACTGGGCATTGTTGTAGATTATTGTTCTTGAATACCTCTCAGAGTGTTGCTTGTATGTATGAAAGAAAAAACAAAAGCAGGAAAATCCACCTACATGTGGGATGAAAAGATAGTATCAGGCATATAGTCTTTTTGTTTGGGAATAACTTGGGGATGGGATGGGGATGGATTCTTTCTTGTCAAGAATTGGTCTGAGTGGGATATTTGGAGCCTCCTCATCCAAACACAACAGGCTGCAGTGTACCACTTACTGAATATTCCTGCAAGAGGCATTTACACTGGCATAAAGTCCATCATAAGAGAATGTAAACATAGTAAAAGAAGTAAACTATGTGAAGCAATTTCGAGATCAGGTTAAAAAAGCTCTTTTCTACTCAAGGGTGTCTGGAAATAAATTCAGTAGGCTTCTTAGAGAACTTCTATATCAAAATGTTTGGCTGTTTTTTTGGGTGTTGTGGGCAGTATGTGTGTTTTGTTTGTTGAGGTGGGTTTTTGACTTTTGTTGGGTTTTTTGTCCTCTTTACACTTCAGAGAAAACATTGAATTCAAGTAGCTGTAGAATGTGTGAGTTGTTTTGGATTTTTGCTTGTTTGCTTTGCTTTTTAATAGTTAAACAGTGGGACTTGGATGTTACTCTTGAATCAAGTCATTACTTTGTGGCTGTATATTCTCTGCCTTCTGCTCTGAAGAGCATGATCTGCTTTAGTGCGGAATTCTGTTCAACACACTATTTATTCCTCATTGGTATTTTTCATCTTCTTGAAGACTGCAACACATTCAAAATTTTTCCAGCTTTGCTTGTAACCACTGTGAACTATTGCCTTGTCTTCTGAACTGATTATTCTCATCAATGTAAACTGTCTTCAAGACTGACCCTTACATGCAAAGACATATGATGACAAGAGGACATAATTCCTCATTGCTTGTATTGGGGCTTGAAACATTAGATGTCTATCAAACCTGAAGTTTTAATACGTATCTCTGCCCTGCCCAACTGTGCAAGCATCTTTGTTCTTTATCTATTGTTCTATAAGCAGCTGAGAAGGGAGTATGCTCCAGGGATGATTTAGGGCTTTATCTGCTAAATAAATGTCCAGAGAAGAGGCTAAATTGGGAAAGGGGATAGGGAGTGGGAGGAAAATGTAAAAGGGCAGAATATCTTCTGTGTCAAGCCTAAAAAGAGAGAAATTTGGTACCTCCAGCAATACTAGATACATAAGCCATGAAATAATGTTACTACCTTCATAATGACATGGAGATGGAAGGATTCCCTATGGAATTGCCAGCCCAATTTCAAGGGTGCACTGACTACTGGCTGAAGTGGATGGGCAAAGAGAAAGAAAAGACAGCTTTATCCGTGAGATAGGCCTGCCATAGAGATGGTAGGTTCTGCAGGTTCTGAAACCTTCTTGGAAGAAGAAATGCCATAAAGATCCAGAAATCTCATTTCATATTGACATTTGGGAAGATCACATTTTACAGAATCGCAGAATCAATTAGGTTTGAAAAGACCTCTGAGATTATCAAGTCCAATCTTTTAAATCATTCAATGAAATTAAGAATGCAGTAAAAAGACACACGACACATTTTCTGTCCAGATGTGTTTTCAGTAGTTTTTTTTTCTTATAGTAGAATAAATACTAGAATACTCCCCATCAGCTGTTGCTAATCAACAGAGAAATTTATGTTCATCAGGCAGCTACTCTTTTGAACTTCTTAACAACGAATTGCTTAAACCACAATCTTTTCTAAAAGAAAAGTCTACTGTATTTTTTGATGTAAGTTGTATGATGAGACCAAGGAATTCAGTGGTCTGAGAGACATCAGTCTTGGTAAGATGAATTGTAGCATGCTCCAGCTGCTCAGAAACTGCTATAGAGGCTTCAAAGGAAACAACATAACTGAAGGCAGATTGCCTGCTGTGTTAAGCTTTAGATTTATTTGTAATGAAAATTCCTTACTGACCACTGTGAAGAGAAAAATGTTAAGCTCCTCTTCCTCATCATCCATGGGAAAGACTTTAACTTTCATTTATCAAAAAGTATCCTTTATATACTTAATACACACCACTTGAGTACAACCTATTCTGTTGTACTTCAGTGTATCTCGCCTGCTTTTTCCCCTTCACTTTTCACTTAGACTACACTCCTATTTGATTCGTTTGCATAGCAGTAGTGCTCCATGGAAAGTGGAGGGAAGGGAAACTAACTACATTGACATGTACAAGCACCTGTGCACTGTAAAAAGTAGATAGAAAAGAAGTCTGTCCTGCAAATAATGTGTTCAGATCAATCTTGCTTTATAAGGTTTAGGACATAGGTTGACTGTTGTTTAACCTTCGATGTGGTGAGAATGAGAATATCCAGCTGTTTAAATGAAAAGGGACCATGGATTTCATAGTCCTTTCTCATGTTAGCACAAAAACTTTTCGTCAAGTCAAAAGTTTAAGGTCATGCTATTTGTTTAGTGAGGTTTTTCTCCACCCATCTCTCTACTGTCTACAGCAAAGGTAGGCGTAGCTGTGTCATGGCAGGCCATGAATACACAAGGTTAAAATTCAGGCTCTGATTTAATTTCCCTGTGTAGAGACTGAGCACAAAGAACAGTCTGTAACAGATTTATTCCCAATATCTCCCTTTTCAACTGCTTTACAGTGAATGGAGGTAGGATTAACCAGGTATGCTATGTGATCTTTTTGTATTCATTTTTAGAAAGCACCTTCTGTCATATTTACACTGTTTCTTCAGAAAATGGTGGATCACTAAGTGATTATTGATTTCCTGAGTCAATAATTACTTAGAATTCAGGATATTTATTAGGCACTTCTAATGATAATGATCTTTAATTCCAATAATTTATTTCCAATCTATAAGATATAATTAAAAATACAAGAATAACTGTAACCTCAGAAAGTATTGCTATAGCAGAATAATGATGTCAACCGTATGGGTTTGAAATTACTTCAGGACTTTATACAGTGCCTTGCATGACACAGTGTCAAATAGAGTATTTTTGGCTATCCTGTCAAAAATTTCAGGAGCAATTAAAAGTGTAACAAAAGATTTTCTTTTCCTAAACTTCTAAATGTTTATGATTTAGATAAACCTCCCATGGAGAAGTGTTTCAGACAAAAAATATATTCAGTAGAAAATACTGGAATAATATAAAGGCTTATTTAATGCTTCACTATAGCATCAAAAACATAAAATTGAAATCATGAGCCTAAGTTCTAGTACCTTTAAGGATCACCTAGTTTTACATTTGTAATGCACTTTTAAAAAAAAACCAAACAAACAAAAAAACCCAAACAAACAAACAAAAAAAAAAAACCCAAAAAAAACCCCAGACTTTTCTCTAAGAGTTTTGGTATTTTTTAACTACAAACAAGTATTTTTTGACTTGACAGTAAATGAATATTTTCTTTCCAGCAGTGACAAGTAAGAGAGGTTATGAAAGTTTCAATTTCCTGTGCTGTTTTACTACTTTTAAGAATGCAAGTCATCCTGTGAAACCTAATCTCCCAGATCAGAATTTAGATGAAGTAAAAGTGTCTGAGAAAAAGGTGTCTGAAAATGACTTTGGTGGTCTTGACAAGTGCCAAGCAGGAGGTCTTCTGATATGCTTTCCCTTTCCACAGGAATTAGGACTGTCTGTTGGTAACATAACATGCTCTCTTTCGTTTTTAGTGGCAATTGCAAGGTAAATGTTAGTTCATTCAACAGATAAGGAATTAATGGAGAACTGTTTTACTTCTTAGTAGCTTGTATAATGTGTTTTCTGTTAACCTGTAGACAGGGATAGGAAGTTTCTCTTTGAAAAGGCAAAAGTTCATACGATCCCATCCTGCCCTAAGTATGAACCATTGTATCATAGAGTTGGCTTTCACTACAGTTCTCTTGATAGTGGATAGTGTTGATGTCTCTGCTGACATGGGCCTTCAGTGAGAAAAAATATCTGGGCTATATACAACCTTCATGCTATAAGTTTTTAAGAGAAAATGCATAATAGTCTTGAAATTGTTTTGTTAGCAAGATTATCAACAGAAGTTTACACAATATAGAGGTATTCAAAACAAACAAAACTCCCCCAAACCCTCCAGTGTTTTGGCAATTATTTTAAATTTTCATGAAGCCAACAGCTGTTGAAAAGGGGAAGGACAGAATATTTTAAAATGAGACAATGGCTTTTGTTGCATAGAATTTTCAAGTGATATGTCTGGAAAATGATTTTTGCATCTCTTCCTGCTTTGTTGTTCTATTAGTGAAAGTATTTCCTGCTCATTTATTGAGACTGAATCCTTCTTGGATATTGTTTTGCCTTTTCACTTCATCAAAGTGTGATTAAAGTAGTCCAATATGAAAGACTGGTTATGCTTCAAAGTCATATCTTTTACAACGGGAATCTGAGACTCTTGAGCAACATTTTTAGTACTGGTTATGGATACCACCAAAGATATCTGTTTTGTCTAGAAAATTTGTTTGAACAGAAACTCTGTCTCAGCTGCAATTTTACCATGAAGAGAAAAGCTGAATTTGATGCACTGCTCCAAGTAAAATTTCAGGCTATTGGACTAACATTTTTTCCTGTCTCCCAGTGTGGATTCAATTGTATCTATTTGATTTTTCTGCCCGCAGAATTGATTTAGGGTTTGGGGTTTTTTTTGATATTCAGATATGAAGAAATTAATGATAACTACAGGATATCTGGTGGAGAATCTTCCAATGCTTTGAGAAATTGTCATACTGACAATAAAGGCATAATTTCATTGTTAATGACTTTATAATTGCTCCAGTGATTATTTCTGTAGTAATCACTAAGTTGACTCATAAATCCATCGTGAAAATATGAACTATTTATTAGCTAAAGAAAAGGGTAAACAAGAACCTGGTTAGCATTTCAAAAAAGGAAAAAAATAATTGGAACTCATTCCAAAGCCAAATAATTTGTTTGTATTTTTCTCACTCTAAAAGTCAAAGGCCGAAACAAACTGCAGCTATTAAAGTATGAAAATATACTGCCTTTTCCCTAAAATGGCTGGTTCTGCCTGATACAGTTGGTGGAGACTTGCTATTTGCAATATTTAAAATCCAGCTATTCTTACTACATGGACATCTGTTGATTTGTTGGCTTTGGATTTTGATTTGTATCTTAAATCAAGTGTTTTGTTCAAAATAAAATATTTTTCAAGGACACACTGAAATAAATTGCTTAATAGCTATCCCACATTTAGAAAATTGAAAGTTAAAAATGTTTTTAAGAAAAAGTGCTCTCTCAAATAATACAGTTCTTGCATTAGCAGACAATACTATGTTATTATATTTCCTATGTGTAAGAAAAGAGCGTATTATTTGTAATTTATCTTTTTTAGTACTTTGTGGTTTAAAATTTGTTGAATATTGCTGATGTGAGATTCTGATATTGTTGGAACACTACTAATAAACTGTAAAAAAAAAGTAGGGAGGTTTTTATCTGCACTAATGCAGTTAATTATCAGATTTTCTTGACTGAAGAGACTAGAAATTAACATCACTGAACAACCTAGTAGCTTTTTATGATGGAGCGACTGCCTCAGTGGGCAAGGAAAAGGTTAAAATGTAATTTATCTGGATTTCTGTAAAGCCTCTGACAAGGTCCCCCACAGCATCCTTCTCTCTAAATTGGAGAGGGATGGATTCAATGGTTGGACTGTTGGATGGATAAGAAATCAGTGGGATGGTTGTATGCAGAAGGTACTGATCAATGTCTCAGAGTCCTGACGGACATCAGTGACATGCGGTGTCCCTCAGAAGTCCGTACTGTGACCGGTGTTATTTTAGGTTTGCAATCCTAATCATAACCTTATAGCAATAAATTGCTGTTCGGATTTACACTTCCATGTTTGCTTCTTCATTATTGTGCAGCCATGAATCTTTAAATTCACCATGGGTGTTTTTTGTTCAGAAAAGCAGAGTGCAAATACCTAAAAAACTCACAGTGTTTTAAAATCTTGAAAATTATGACAATATTATTATAAAATTGTATCTATATGGGCATATACAGGCAACAACTTAGCAATATTGCTCTGTCAAATTTTCTACTGTTCTTCCAAGTGATTGCAACCTAAGTATCAGTACTCCTTTTGTGGGTCATTCCCTCTTTTATGGACAGGGAACATACATACTAAGAGCTCTTAGCTATTATGTGGTAATATTTTATAGCATGTCATTTTACTTTAAAAGACTATCTTTAAGTTATCTAAGAATCAGGGAAGAATATTTTAGAAGTGAATCAGACTGGCTTCCTGTTTAATTTGTAAGAGTGAAAATACTCAGTAGCATTCAAAAATTAGAGTGCCACATTAACAGGATTCTTCAGATTGTGTATCGAGGAATTTTTTGTGGCAATCTGCTACCTAAATTACTTCATTTTAATTTTCAGTTTTTCAAACATTTTTTGCATTTCTATTCCCAAGGGCCTACAAGCAACCAAAAATAAAGTGAAAAATTTAATTAAATACCTTGAAACTTGTTTGAGATTGCAAAGATATTTTCAACTATTGGGAGATTTTATTGCTAAAATAAGGCTATTTGAGGATACTAAAGAGTCAGTTTATAGCCATGTTGCATCTCTAAAATGTTGTACCTAAAATATGTTTTTAGAATGTCATCACCACAATTTCAGTTGATGACTTAGTTGAGCAAGTCTCAGAATCCCAAAATAATGTCATCGGCATATTTTTAACGTGCTAGTCTACTTAAGACTTTTTTTTTTTTTTTTTTAATACATTCACATGTGCAAACTTTGGAAAGAGCTTCAACATAAAAATTCAAGGAAAGGGACAGAGCCTACAAATCTACTGAAGTACAAGGAGTATAGAAAGGAGATAACAAGATGTGATCTTTTATGATTTTCTGTTTGTAAAAAAGAAACAAAAAAAATGCCTGTTAAAATCCCATGCAACTGTAGAGAAGCTGGTTTAAAAAGACAAATACACCCTAAGAAATCAACAAATATTAAACAGATATTAAGCAACAGTAAACTGTATTGATTTTAGCAGCATTAATTTCATGTATTCAAACCAGCTATATATTAAAACATAAAACACTGAAGGTGCAGAACTATATAAAACTTCATTAATTTCTTATTCTAACATGGCTTTACCACTAACTAAGGTTCCTATATCTGAAGGTAGAGGATAGAGTAAGAACTAAAACTGAAGATTTCTAAATTTAGAAGAATAGGTCGTGCTGAAAGCATTTCCATGATAAATTATCAGAGTCAGTTTTGAAATCCTTCACTGTGACAATGATTTAACATTGTTACAAGGTAATTTTGTCCTTAAATTAATTTGAATTAGTTATAAACTGCAATAATAAAATCTTAGAATATAATAAATTGGAAGGCACACATACAGATTGAGTACAACTACCTGCTCCTTGCAGGACCACCTAACCCTAAACTGCATGATCAAGAGCGTCATCCAGGCACTCCTTGAAGTCTGTCAGAGTTGATGCCATGACCACTTCCCTGATGAGCCTGTTTCAGCAACCAAACTCCCTTTCAGTGAAGAACCTTTCCCTAATGTTCAATCTGAACTTTCCCTGACACAGCTTCATTTAGTTTCTTTGTGTCTTGATGCTTGTCACCAGAAAGTAGAGATCAATCCTCCCCCTGAGGAAGTTGTAGACTGTGATGAAGCAACCCTCTAGGCTGAACAAGCTGAGGGACCTCAGACACCTCTCATAAGTCTTGTCCTTGAGACCTTTCACGTCTGTCCTCCCCTGGGCACACTCTAATAGTTGATGCTCTTCTTATAGCGATGTACCCCAAAATGCAAACATCCTGAATGGATTTTCAGAGTTTAATAAGATATAATTAAGAAAATAAATAAAATGAGAAACCGCCAGTGTGTTTCTGAGAAATGGGTCATTCAGGAGGAAAAAGTGAGGCTTGTTCTGAAATGTAGTAGAGAAGAACAAATCTTTGTTAGCTGGGGTGGGCTGAGGACTATCTTGTGGAGGAGTACGTCAAGTGAGATTGGTAGAAGTAAATTTTGTGGGTGTGATATGCCTGCTTCAATAGGAATAGTGTTAATGAATAATGCAAGAATACGAAAGGCCTAAGTTTGGGAAGAATAAAGGTGTTTCAAGGATAAGAATAGAATAAAATTAAGTTAATTGCTGGAATGAAAGATGTTTGTAGCTGGTGGTGTTATAATAATCAAGTCCTCTGTGAAAATGCTGTGTTTGACCAGTAATATCTAAAACTGATTCATAAAATAGTGATACAGAGAAGCAATGTATGAAACTTTTAAAGTAGAAAACTATTAATTAAGTGGACAAGTTAAGCTCATAAACAGATAATGTAATAAATTAATTACAGGAAATTAAAACCACTCATAATTAATAATGGGATCAGATATATTGATAAATGGTTATATATTCCATTATAGTATTAATTTAAAAATCCAAATATTAATTAATGACCAGATTAATCATAGATGGAGTGATCGACAATTTCATGTCACTAGTATCCAGTGAAAAGCCTGACTGCATCGCATGTGTTTGGTGCAGAGCAGACAGTTGAGGCTGACAGCAAGAGAGCATGTCTGATTCAACCCTTTCAGTGTCATAGGAGTCTAACTTGCCACTTCCAAAAAGGTATCAGAGAAGATGGTAGATGATATTTATCAAAGCAAGAGACATTTTAAAATCCTCTCCTTAACAAATTTGGGCCTAAATAAACGCAGAGAAGTATTAATTACATCAACATATTCCAGGAATGGATTATCAATGAGACATGAAACATCATTTAAACCAATCCACATCCACCTAAACTTCCCCAAGATTTCTTTGAATAGTTGGGCCTCTTAAAATGAGATAACTCTTCTTTCTCTCTCTGCTGTATGTTTCTTCATTCAAGGAACTTAAGTATCACCAAGGAAGCTGAGACCTTCTCTAAAACTAAATCTAGACTCATCACAGCTACCCCAATAGTGACAAATTCCAGTAACAGAAAGTGCATCTGTAATGCTTGACTTAACTGTTATGGTTTCAGGATGCGGCATGCCTTGTGGAACGACCTACTGATATCATTAGAAAAATGAATAAGTTCTTTGTGTGAATTGTACTATATTGAGTATCTTCCACAGCAACTTTGAAAAGAAGAAACCTAAAGATATAACCTGCTAATTAGCTAGGAAATACAGATGAAGTGTCTAAATGAAAGTCCTTTTAGCTTTAGTCAGGCTCTCCAGTAGCACTCGGTATCCTGCTGTTTCCAACATTTCCCCTATCAGTTCATCTAAGCAGAGAATTCAAAACATTGTATAGTGTAAGCTAAGTGGTTCTAAAAGTAGTAAGCAGTGACCAGTGCCTGAAACCTGTGGCAGTCACTTGATTAATTTTTAAATTCATGTCGCTTTTCAGTGCACTTCAATTTACTACAGCCACTCACACAAGAGTTTCACAGATTAATTGACTGTAGAACATTTAGGCACTCTCTGCAGTGGTGAAGAGCAGGTTACAAATCTGACAATTGAATTAATTGTATAATTGTGGATAGACTAAAGGTGATATTCTTTCCAGATACAGTTACTAATGACGATATGGTACTTCCAGTCAGCAATAACAATAGACTGTTTCAGTTTGTTTGGAAAATTGAAACTTTGAGATGATCAGGAGTTGGATCTGTCTGCCTGTCATTTTGGTTTTGTTAAAATTCTGATGTGACATGGGGTGCATTCTTTTAACAGATTGTGTTCCCTGGATGGCAAATGTGGGCAGTGTTTCCCCCTTGCAGCATGGGTAGCTAAAATGGATTCTTCATAAAGCCATTTTAGAGAGAATTGAAGTCCTTAAAGGGCAAAATGGTTTGCTTGCTAATGTGCTTGGAAGCTTCGGGACAGTAAGTTGCTAGGAGCTTTTATTGTTGATGCAACTAGGCAAATTTGCTATATTTTCCTGGAGTTTGTTTCTTTAATTTGAACTGCTTATACTTTTCCTGTAGTATAAATATGAGATTATAATTTATCTTCCCAGACAGAAGAAAGAATAATGACAATTAAGACTCAGTTTTGGTGAATAAAGAGAAGATGACAACTTGAAAACCCAGGCTTTTATAGAAATACTTGAAATTATTCTCGATCTTCTCTGTCATTTTCTGCAGTGAAAAACTTTATAATGCATGTGTAAAGTGTTTTTGGAGATATTCAACAAAACCTGCACAAGTGCCACTGATTCTCTTATATGAAGTTTTCTTCTGTCCACAGAAGAACCATCAAGGTTTGTCAGAAAATAGTCTACAAAGTCTGGTTTTTACTTTTACGGTACTGAGCAGAGAATATTTTAATGAAAGACATAAAGCAGTGGCAAATCTGGGAATAGTTATTAATGCTGTTGGTCTGAGCACTTAAAACTCTCAGCATATTTGAGAGCATATCTTCTTTTATTTGGAAGATGAGGCCATGGAGAAGGAGAACTTTTTCCTTCCATGCTTCTCATTTTTCTTTAATTCTCAGTCACTGATGTGTTACTCATTTCTCTTCCACCTAAATCAAGCAGCAAGTGTAATTCTAAGAGAATCTTCTTAAGCTATGATGGGAAGAACTGCTGATATGAGAATACTATGTGCAAGAATTTCATTTCACAATTCAGAATTTTGGATGAAATTATGGTATTTGGAATGAATTAGACTTTGAAAAAAAAACAGGTGGACTGCTACTGACACTCAACTCTTGTGCAATCCGAACATAGTATTCAGTCTTTGAAGCCTTACATAATCAGAATCTTTCTTTCTAAACCTCTATTACTGCACCTCTCAGGAGGCAGACAGGTCCTTAGGCTATGATCTAAACAAAAAACAGCAATCTAAAAACAAGTTAGGCACAGAGGATTGAAGGGAAAGCATGCTTTCTAGTCTTCGGGTTCTCAGAAATTGCTGCTGTGATTTTTTCGGTAGTATCATGTGTGCTAAAAGTAAACTACCATTTAAGAATTATCCATTTTACCCTAAAGGAGAAATGAGGTCTCTCAGGTAATACAGGAGAGAAGAAAGCACTGACAAGTGAATTAGGGTAGTGCCCACTCCCAGCTGATAAGTCTTCTATCCCACTGAGCTTCCTCTGATTTTCATAGAATCATAGAAAGATGTGGGTTGGAGGGGACTTTAAAGATAATCTACTTCCAACCCACCTGCCTTGAGCAGGTACACTTTCCACTAGACCAGAGCCCCATCCAACCTGGCCTTGGATACTCCAAGGCACGGGGAATCCACAGCCACACTGGACAAGCTGTTCCAGTGCCTCACCATCCTCACAGTAAAGAATTTTTTCTAAATATCTAATATAAACCTGCCCTCCTTCAGCATTAGGCCCTTCCCCCTTGTTGTATCTACATGCGCTTGTAAAAAGTTCTTCTTCAACCTTCTTGTAAGCCCTTTTCAGGTACTGGAATGTGGTCCAAGGTCTTCACAGATCTTTTTTCCAGTCTGAACAGCCTCAACTCTCTCAGTGTGTCTTGAAAGGGGAGGTGCTCCAGCCTTGTGATCAGCTTAGTGGCCCTCCTCTGGACTCATTCTAACAATTCCACATCTTTCTTGTGTTGGAGGCGCCAGAGCTGTATGCAGTATTCCAGGTGGAGTATCATGAGAGTAGAGGGGGAGAATCACCTCCTCCAGCCTGCTGGTCACTCCTCTTTTGGTGCAGCCCAGGATATAGTTGGTGTTCTGGGCTGTGAATGAGTATAGAGGAGTCATTATGAGCTTCTCTTCCACAAACACCCCAAGTCTTCCTCCCCAGGGCTAGTCTCAATCCATTCTCCACCCAGCCTGCCCTTGTTCTTTGGATTGTCCCAACTCAGATGCTCAATGTTTTTCAAAGTTTCTTGCTCTTTCTAGTGGTGGTTAGCATAAATAATTTAAATCTATGTTTATTTTTATGCATCTTTCCCATCTTACATGCAAATGAAGAATTGACCACTCCATGGCCACCTGGCACACATTTTACCCTAGCACCTACTCTTTCAGTGTTTGTTATCTGAGTTCAAGTTATGACTGTCATTTGGATGTCATTTTAAGATGAAATGTGGAAACACCACGCTTACTACCTCTTGGTATTAAAATTAGAAAGTGATGGATTAACTTCAGTCTGCTAAAATTGTAGGCAGAAACCTGTTTTGGCAAGCAGATAATATAAAAAATATATACTTGTAGCAAACTGTTCAGGTTATGGGTCCATTTTTTCCCTTCTCCTTTTTTGTGTACCTATAGGTATGATCATGTTTTTTACATTCCAGATGTTTTGAAAAGTTCTTTGCTTAGCAGCCTGCATATTTTAAATGCCACTTTATTTTTATGCCAATACAGAATTTATATTTACAATCTTGTCTTTGCAAATGCTGCTACTACAACAAGCTTATCTATAGGCAACCTTCTGAGACTTTCTTTTAAATATATACTTTATACTCTCTGATCTCCTGATCAGATTGGGAAGATTGGAATAGATATGCACTGAAATTTCCACAGTGCCAACTTGGCAATGAAGTCACCCCTCACAGTAAGACAGGGTTTGAACATGAAATAGCTCTAAAACACTTATAGGTCTGAAAATTTATGGAAAGGAAAGGAAATAATGATACATGAGAGGGCCACAGAGTTGCCCTGAATTTCAGCTGGAGAGACACCTAGAAGGAGAATAAAAGTTCTTCAGTGTCTGGTAGAGGATTAAACCGTCTGGCATGACATGGTATGCTCCACTACTGCACCAGTAATCAAACAACTGGAAAATGTTTTCTGTATAGAAACAAAATGTACTCTAAGGGATGGAATAGTCATGTCTTTTCATCTATGGATGGTGTGGCTGGGGCTGTTGTCAACCTAACCAGCATGGTAAATGGGATCAAAGACTAAGAACAGCAAAACAGATTTGAAATGTGAAAGCCTTTACTGCAAGTTATCCCCCTCTAATGATGACTCCATCGCACAATATTCTGTGTGTTACTGACTTCTTTTAAATAAGTTGAAACACTGTGGTATCTGTTAATTTTTTATGTTTCTTATTGTGATGATGAGGTAACAGACTAAAATGGAGTTAATATTGCCTAAGTGTGCTGAGGTTACTATATATTGATAAAAATCAGTGGAGGGTAGAGTGCTGTATGTATTTTACTATAGAAATAGCTGCAGACTAAATTTAAATGTTTGTTTTCAAGATTCTGTTGTCGTACTCGCCCTATAAATATTTATAGCAAGTATTCCATCACAGTGAAATACAAAACATCTGAAAAATTATGCAAAAAATCATGCACATTAAAGTTTTAATAAGTGTCTAAATCCTCTTAATGATCTGTAGTAGTTCAGGAACTTGTTAATGCAAGAATCATGAATTAACAGCAGGACTTCGTAATTTTCTTATTGAAAATAATTCCAGATTGCATAGACGATGGGATTATCTAGCACTCTGTTCAACTGTAGTTTGAAAGCCTCCAGGAATGAGGGCTCTACTGTGCCCCTGTGGAGGCTGTTCCATTGAATGATTATTCTTACTGTGAAAATTTCTTTCTTATGCTGAGATGAAACTTCTCCTGATGCACCTTGTACTTGTAATGCCTTGTCCTCTCCATGTGGTTTCTTGTGAAGAGAGAACCTCTATTCTCTTTAAATATTGGAAAACTGTGAAAATCAGCCCCTGAGCTTTTTCTTCTTCAAGGAGAAAAGACCAAATTCCTTTAGTCTTTCTTTACAGTGCATGTTCTCTAGCCCACTGATCACCTTGGTGGCCCTCCTTTGGACCCTCTCTAGCCTATCCACATCATTCTGGAAATGAGTGGGCAAGAACTGGACATGATACTCCAGGTACAGCCTGAAAAGCATTTAGTATATTGGGAAGGCCTATGTCTGTCACTGCTAGAAATGCAGCTGAGGATGCAGCCCAGGATCCAATTTGCCTTTGTAGCTGCATCAGAACTGTTCAGTTCTTTGTCCACCAAGAGCCCCAAGTGTCTTACACCAAGGCTGCTCCCCAGCCACACACACCTAACCTGTACTGGGCTCCTCAATAACTGACCCAGCTGTAGGAATTGATAGTCACCCTCTATTAGGGATATCAGCTTGCCTTAGCACTTTTCAAATATTACAGTCAGTGGATTTGCACAATGTCAGCCTCTTCTAACTCACTGAGGTGGATCCCCTTCAGGGCCATAGGTTTATGTAGACTGAGACCTTGCAAGAAGTGGCAGACCAGGCCTTCTTCCACTACTGGTCCATTGACACGTGCTGTCTTACCTACTTGATCTCGTGATCTGGGGTCCAGCTATGCCAGCAAAGACAGAGGTGAAGAAAATATCAGAAACCTCTGCCTTATTAATAACTATTTTCTCTATCTTGTTTAGTTACGGTTCTGTATCTTTCCCGTTTTTCTGCTTAATGCTCCTATTTTTCTTGAACTTAACATCTTTGACCAGTTTTAGTGCAGCTTCAGATTTGTAAGCCACTTTTAAGAGCTACTATGTAGTTTTGTTTGTGTCTGAAGTAACAGAGAGTAATTACATTTCTAGATATTCGCGGACTTACTACAGAGCTAAACTATCGAATGGTGAACTATTCCAAACATCTTAAGCATCAGCTTGAATCTTTTTATACTTAATTGGAACAAAAATCACAATTGCTTGAAATATTTTTCAGAAACTGCCTAAAGTCCTGATGTTAAAAAATGTCTCTGTAAACAAAATTGAATTTCAGAAGTATAGGTTCATTATGGAAAACAAAGTTTACTTTTAGGATATAAGATGTGTCAGTTAATAATTTTTCAACTGCACTGGTATTTATTTGAATTTTTTACTTGAATATGCTTGGCACTCTTGGTTTCCTTTGGGGAGGAAAAATAAGTGAAAGGAGAAAAACCTTTGCCTTGCTCAACCTGTGAATTTAAGTCCTTGGAGAAGTAATCACAGGTGCCTAATTGGTAAGCAAAGTGAATGTATACTCATTATTATTGCTAAGTAATGACAAAATAAGCTACCTACACTCTTTCAAACCTTGGGGAATGATATCTGCAAGACAAACTTATAATTAGTTTCCCTCATGGTCTCGTGTTTTCCCTTGAGTCTATTAAAAATCCACAGTGGGTCAGACTGGCTGTGGCACTGGCAGACAACGCTGATGGCTGCACTACGGTTCCTGCAGCTCACAGTGAAATACCTCACAAGCCTCCAAAGTTGTTTGTTTCCTCAGCTGCACACCTCTTTTCCATAGAGTAACTTCAGTAACTTGTTTATAAAACATAATCCTTCAGACTTGTTTGCTTTGTATTTTCTGTTTGTCAGTGCACCAAACTGTGTATTTCAGTTATGTTTCAGATTCCTTATCTTCCTTTTCATTCCTTTTTCCATCTGAAATTGTATTTCTTTTGGAATATATGAGGGGTAAATTTGTCTCACACTAATGGATACTGACATAATTTCTACTTAATTTCCTCTGTTATTTCTGTACTATCTATTGCTGTAATGAGGAAAGTATAAGAGAAAAATGCTTAAAAAAAATCAGACTTTGTGTTTACATGGTATTTTACACCTATTTTTCAGACCATAAAAGTAAGATAACTGACTACACTTCAGATTTTAGTAACACCCTTTCAGTTTACAGCTAAAAGAGGATAAAGTAATTCTTAAACAGATGAAACTGACTTTCGCATCCTCCATCAGGAGGAAAACTGTGAGGGAAGGTTATAAATTTTGAGTCAAAGCCAGATCACATACAAAAACTTCTGTTATGTTGAGTAACACATTCGTTAACCTGAAGTCAATTCATACTTCAAACAGCAGGATACAGAAGTATGTTCCAAAGAGATATTTAAAAGTGCACTGAAAGCCTGATCTTGACTCAGTGATTCTTGCCTACAGTTGAATGTACAGCAACTGGGGCTCAAGGAAGAAAAAGAAAAGGAAAAAACATTTAAAAGCAGCATAGCAGTTTATTTATCCTTATTTTCACTGGATGTGCTACAAATGTTCAAGACTGTGGGTCGGGTCATGCTTTACCTCTCAGAATGGTGTTACTGTATTACTCAGAACAGGAATTCCATACATCCATTCCTGTCAGAGTTTGTAAATTGTTGTGTTAAAAGACTTTAGGGTTATCTATCATTAATAGAAACTGCCTGAAATGTTTCTGTAAACATTTTCAAGCTATTACATTCTTTAATTTTATTTACAAATTTAATATTTTTTCTTGGAATGATTTCAGGATTTTTTTCTTTTTAATGAATTTGTACTAGACAAGTCTCTGCTTTCATTTCAGTTTCAAGTTCAATAAGCTCTGAAGAATTGATCCAAAGGAATGATTAGCTTTGGATTCTTCAGCAAAACCAATGTATCTCTCACAACATGGAAAGGGTTAGGAGGGAGAAGCCTGCCAAACCCAGCAGGCCTACTTTGATTGCAAATTGCAGTCCCATTTGCTTAGATTACCTTCTGTAAGACTTTATTGCAAAACAGTCCAGATGTCTCATTATGATTTTTTCATTATTTTAAATTTAGTTTTGATGGTTTAAGTAAACAGTTGGTAAAATATTTCTGCTGCAGTTCTTACACACCCTATGAAGACAGAAAAGAGTTTGGTAACTTTTTGTTATCAGTACAAATAACACACATTGTCACATAAAGTTATGTTGTCCAAACACGGATAAAACCTATTGATATATTTCAATGTAGGTAAGCATCTACAATACTCTGTAGTTTGAAACAAGACTTCAATATTATTTTGAATAGAAACTTTCATCACAGTTGTCAATATCTTCCATCCCTCCCTCGCTTCCTTCCAAACTGCATTTAAAACCAGGGATTCACACCACGTGCCTGAGACCATTGTCCAAACACTTCTTGAACTCTGTCAGCCTTGGTGCTGTGATCACTGCCCTAGGGAGCCTGTTCCAGTGTCCAAACACCCTCTGGTTGAAGAACCTTTTTCTAATACCCAACCTAAACCTCCCCTGATACAACATCAGGTCATTACCTCAGGTCTTGTCACCACTTACCACAGAGAAGAGATCAGTGCCTGCCCCTCCTTTTCCCCTGACAAGGAAGTTGTAACTGCAATGAGGTCTCCCCTCAGCCTCCTCTTCTTCAGGCTGAACACACCAAGCTACCTCAGCCTCTCCTCATATACCTTCCCCTCTATAGCCTTCACCATTTTTGTAGCTCTCCTTTGGATGCTCTCTAATAGCTTTATGCCTTTATTTTTTTAATATTGTGTTGCCCAAAACTGCACACAATATTCAAGGTGAGGCTTGAGCAGAGCAGGACAATCCCCGCCCTTGCCTGGCTGGTGATGTTGTGCCTGATGCCCCCTGGGACAGAGTTGGCCCTCCTGGCTGCCAGGAGACTGCTGACTCATATTCAATTTGCCATCGACCAGGACCCCCAGGTCACTATCTATGGCACTGCTTTCTAACATCTCGTTCCCCAGTCTGTACATAGATACTACTAGTTACTACTGTTGGCTGTACAAAGTTAGCTATGTCTGGCAAAAGTAGCAGATAAACTGACTATTTTTTTTTTTTTTTAAATCAAGAGCATCTATTACTTTTTTGTGGTTTGCATTAAGAATTGGAAGCAAATAACACCTTTTTTACGTATTTAGACCATTTCAGCTGTCAAGATGAGTTTGGAAGGTGTAGAGTGGGTTGGTGTTGGACATCAGGAGAGTTTTCCAAATCTTCCACTACCATCCTTATGCAGGAACATATGGTGTCTATGACTGGTTCTTCTATGTGTGGATGGTATACTGTTATTAAGCACTGGACATATGATGCAGGGGCACCTCTAACTATCTTCCTTCACATTGATTGCATACAGGGCATCTTGTCTGGTTCTAAGGTGTCATAATAGTCTAAGTCACAATAAATGAGTTCCAACATTGCTAATTCCCGTAGGTACTGAACACCTTCTTCTGCACTTGTCCACTTTCTCTGAGGACCTCTTAGGAATTCTTTAAATGGGTATCTCTCCCTCACCCCATGGAGGATCCAGAACCAGAGACTGCAAGTATATGTCTCTTTTGCAACTTCTAGCTCAATTTCATGGTCTCAGGCAAGGGATCCTAGCTGTCTTGCTTCATGACCTTCTAGCTGGTGACTTTTTGCCCCAGTGTCCCACCATTGTACCAGCCAGGTGAGAATTCATTCACCAGGCTGACAGCTGAAATCCCTTTGTAAGTCCCAAAGTTCTGCTGGTTTTATTGTTCGCAATACCTCGCTTTCTCACAAAACCTCTGCTCCAAAATAGGGGTCTTTCAGATCTCTTCTTGGAACTTCTCTTCATGGAACTGGTCCCTCTCGGCTCCTCTCACGTGGAGGCAGTAGCTGAGAGCACTGCAGGGATGGGCTTCTATGCTGCTCTCTGCTACTCCCACGTGGAGGTAGAGGCTGAGAGCATTGCTGGGATGGGCTTCTATGTCGCTATCTAAGCCTATGTGTAGGTAGCATATAGGATTCTGGTTACAATGTTGAAGCCGTTTGAGATCTCAGGTATTCTTCCAGCTCCTCTGATGTATGGTCAAAAAGAGAATATTCAGGTGTTGCTGTTCTCCTGCGTGGTTTACTGGCCATGATTTGAGCTGCTGGTAACACACTCTGTGTTACTGGTGGAGTAGGCTGAGTCTCCAGTGACGTAGCTCAAGTTGCTGATAACATGGTCTGAACCACTGGTGGAGTAGGTTGAATCTCTGATGGCATGGTTTGGGTCACAACTGACATTGTTTGAACCACTGGTGGCGTAGTTTGGGTTGCAATTTCTATAGAACCCATAGTTTCAGTCTGGGTACCTGATTCAACTAGAGTGTTTTCCATTTCAGTTTGGGTTCCTACCTTAACCATAACCTTTTGGAAATGGTCAATTGCAGCTTGATTAGCACTAGCCAGGCCCCAGTACAAAGCAAAGAATCGCATATTTGGATCCTTCTCTAGAAACTACCCTTCTAACAGATAATGGGCCATCCTATCTGGATCAAGCACTTGTTCTGGTGTGAAATCCCAATAAATGGGAGGTGCTGCATGCCCTAATAACTTGCCAAATTGTTCCCATATTCCTTGCCACCCAGAGACTGGCTTTTCCAAAGCTCCAGCGAATCCTTTCAAGGTTCGACCTTTCCTACAATAAGGAAAGCAATACACCACCACCTTGCCAAAGCTAACCACACATAAGAATATTACCAATTATCTGAGAAAGAATTGATACCAAGTTGATGCCAATTGATGTCAAGTTTCACCTCAGAGATTTGCATTACCAGATCAGTGATGCTAACATTAAATGGAGGAAGATATTTGCCCCAAGAGAAGTGGTCGTCCACACTCTGTTCTTGCTCCTGGTCTATGTCATCAGGAATTGAAGAATGTCCCACTTCTTGAACAAAAATGGTTAGAATTAAGAACAAAATTAGTAAAATGGACATTGTTTATATTTTCTACTCATTGTTCCTAAACAGAACAGGTGTTTATATAAACCAATTCAGTTTTGACAGTTCTTCGGGTAGTGTTCTTAAACAATAATTGATATTTACCAAACAAACTACTTCTGACCAAAACGATAGGTTATGTTTGTACAAACCTGGCTGTCTTCCCAGAAAATGTTCCAAAATATACCAGGTTAACCAAAACACCTTGCCCGCATTCTCCACCAAAAGTGTGTGGAGGTTTGGGTTGGCTCCCTGCCAAACTCAGCTGCTGGCCACACAGATTCCCCCTCCCGAGAGAGAAGAAAAAAGGTAGGAAAGGAAAATTGTAGTAAAAGTATATATATATTCACATATATTACAGTTATATACAATGAAACACTATGTATATACAGAACAAGAATTCCAAACAACCCCAAAAGGGAAAAGGGGGAAAGGGAAAGGGAAGAAAGGACAAAAATGGGTAAAAACAAAACAGATACACACACTCAAAAACACAGGGAATAGCTCAATAAAGTAACTAACACAATAAACTCTCACCAAACTTCCCTCAAGAGAAGCAGTTCCTTCCCCTCCGCGCAGCTTCAGACAACAGCTCTCAGATAGGCCTCAGCTCATATAGATAAGAGCCAAGCCAACACACTGATACCTCCTGCCTTCCCTAGAACCTGAAAGGAAGAGAGAGGGAGGAAACCTTCCTCCTCATCTATATACACCTGATTACGTAAAGGAATGGTGTGGAACTGAAGCCGAGCAGAGGCTCTAAGAGTTAAAAGTTAGCTTAGAATATCGACACTGAGAGCTCTCTATGAGAAAAATGCTTAAGTTAAAGACAAATTCTGAGTCACTATGCCCTGAGAGATAAATACATG
>JAWWMP010000081.1:74733929-74755456 GCA_035047865.1 Dendrocincla tyrannina | reverse complement strand
ACATTTTCAGATGGGACAGGTCCGTAGGCTCCTTCAGCCCACCTTTCCTCTACTCTTACATTTTCAGATGGGATAGGTCCATAGGGTCCTTCTTCTTCCTCTCTTTCTATACGTTGTAATCTTGGAGCTGGGCCTGTGTATTCTGCAGCTTCCCTTATCCATTTCTTCTTTTTAGACACAGGAGCAATGCTGATGTTAGGATTTGCAGTGTGAGTTTCCATCTCAGTCAAATCCTCAACTTCAGGTATTGCAGATTGGGTTTCTGATGGTACAGATTGAGTTACTGCTGATACACTTTGAATCACTGGTGGCATAGGTTGAACTGCTGGTGACACAATCTGAGCCGCTGGTGGAGTAGGCTGAGCTTCCAGTGGCGTAGTCTGAGTTGCAACTGACACAGTTTGAGTTACTGGTGGAGTAGGATGAATTTCTGGTAACAGCTCGAATTGCTGATAACATGGTCTGAACCACGGGTGGAGTAGATTGAATCTCCAGTGGTGCAGTTTGGGTCACAATTGATGTGGTTTGAATCTCTGGTGCTGTAGTTTGGGTTGCAACTTCTATAGAACTCGTAGTTTCTGTCTGGGTACCTGATTCAACTAGAGTGTTTTCCATTTCAGTTTGTGTTCATGCCTCAACCATAACCTTTTGGAAATGATCAATTGCGGCTTGATAAGCACTAGCCAGGCCCCAGTACAAAGCAAAGAATCACATATTTGGATCCTACTCTAGAAAACACCCTTCTAATAGATAATGGGCCATCTTATCAGGATCAAGCATTTGTTCTGGTATGAAATCCCAATAAATGGCCCTGCTAACTTGGCAAATTGTTCCCATATTCCTTGTTACCCAGAGACAGGTCTTTTCCAAAGTCCTTTGTAAAGCTCCAGAGAATCCTTTCAAGGTTCGACCTTTCCTAAAATAAGGAAAGTAATACAAAGTCCCAAAGTTAACTACACATGAAAGTATTACCAAACAATCTGAGAAAGAATTGATGCCAAGTTGATGTCAATTGATGCCAAGTTTAACCTCAGAGATTTTCATTACCAGATCAGTGATGCTAACATTAAATGGAGGTAGATATTTTTTCCAAGAGAAATGATAGTTTACACTCTATTCCTGCTCCTGGTCTGTGTCATCAGAAACTGAAGAATTTCCCACTTTAGTATTAGTAAAATGGACATTGTTTATATTTTGTTCTCATTGTTCCTAAATAAAACAGGTATTTATATAAACCAACTCAGTTTTGGCAGTTCTTCTGGTAGTGTTCTTAAACAATGATTGATATTTACCAAACAAACTACTTCCGACCAAAACAATAGGTTAGGTTTATAATAACCTGGCTGTCTTCCCAGAAAATGTTCCAAAATATACCAGGTTAACCAAAACACCTTGCCAGCATTCTACACCAAAAGTGTGTGGAGGTTTGGGGTGGCTCCATGCCAAACCCAGCTGCTGGCCACATGTATTCTCCCCTCCCAAGAGAGAAGGGAAAAAAAGTACCCAAAGACAACTGTAATAAAAGTATATATATATATTTGCATATATTACAATTATATACAACCAAACACTATGAATATACAGAATAAGAATCCCAAACAACTCCAAAAGGGAAAAGGGAGGAAATGGGACAGGGAAAAGGGGCAAAAATGGGTAAAACCAAAACAAAACAGATACACACACACTCGTAAACTCAGGGAAAAGCTCAAATAAAGTAACTAACGCAATAAATTCTCACCAAACTCCCCTCATGAGAAGCAGTTCCTTCCCCTCCACACAGCTGGGACACCAACTTCTCAGATAGGCCTCAGCTCATATACATAAGAGCTAAGCTGACACAGAGACCTGATGTCCTCCAAGCATGTAAAAGGAAGAGAGAGAAAAACTTCCTCGCCCTTCTCTTATATACAGCTGATTATGTGAAGGAACGGTGTGGAATACTTCCTTAGTTATGACCCTCTTACCAGGGAAGGCTTAGACCAAAACCAAGAAAACTAAACCACCACAGAAGGAAAAAGTGTTTTGTGTATCTGAAGTATTCAATAATGGTTTGCCAAAAGTTAAAGAATTCCATCAGTGTAAAATGAGCAATTAACTTCAGTATTTGAAATTTCATTTCTGAAAAGATATGTTTATCAACACCCCATTTTTTCAACAGCTTTCTGTCTTGTGATATAGTTTTGAAATGATTACCTAGCCTTGAAAATATGAGCTTCTCAGATCTAGATTCTGATTATAATGTAGTTAAATCCTTGTTCTGGTTGTTTATGGAAGCTTACTTTGAGATGGATTTTTCTTACATTTCAGAATTAAAATTTGCTCAGAAAAACTGATTGCTCAGAAGAATTAGCAGTTTTGTGTGTTCCTCAGTCTGAGGTTATAATTACATAGATCTTATGAAATGACCAAGAAACCCAGTTAAAAAATTTAGACACATTAGGAAATAACTGAAGATTACAGAATATAATCTGTTTTATTGTTTTCTTAAAATATTTTTGTATGTTCACTACAAAAGTCAGAACTTCATTGTATAACAATTTTTAAGGAAATTGGAAGCCAATTTCAATGCTGAATCAGATGAGAATTGAAAGGGTTTAAGATCCAAATGTTTTCTTACTTGTCTTCTTAAAATTGTGAAAATCTGCTTTTGAGGTCTACCACTAGGTATTTAAGGATTTTCTGGTTTAGAAGTGATTTTGCACTTAGTCCTTTGCTAGCTGGTAATGTGCATTTTGACTGGAAAGATTTTCACGTGTGTAGCTAATACTTTGAATAGAAATATGCGATTTCTATCTTTGTTAAGATACACAGTAATATGGTTCAATTAAAAGTGTAAATATTGGTATGTAAATTTTAAGTAGTTACGTAAATACTACAACTCAGAGTGTCTTTTGCCCACAAGTTAGAATTTTCTTGGCTTCTTCTGTATGATAACCTTTCAACGAAAAGTCAAACGTAGCTCTGACCTGCTTGCAAGGGTGCACAACAATTATGTTCCTGATGCTTAATAGGAAAAAAAAATTGAAGAGGAATTTGAAATAATGGTGTCTTGAAGCAGGTACAGTTGAGTCTGGATAATTTTAACCAGTCATATTTTTAAATAACTAATCACAGAAGATAAGATAGAGTATCTATTCAGTGACGGGGTTGGTGTGTGTATTGACATTTTTTCATTTTGCAAAATAGCTGAAGAAGTAGATGGTTGAATGGAAAGTGGAAGAGATATTAGTTCAGTTTTCTGGATAGCAGGTAACAGAACAGATTTGTCATCCTGTATCTCACTATTATTGACTTCAGACAAAGCTTTTCTTAGCCACCCCTGTGTTGATCTGATGGCCCAGCTGAGGCAAGGTAACTGCTAAAGTGTGAAATCATAGATAGCAGCAGCACCATTTTGCTATAAGGTCAGGTTTATTCTGCTTTGTTTTGTTTACATGAATGTCTTTGTTAATACCGTATAATAAATTACCAGGAAAGGAGTTAGTCTAAAAGATCACTGTTATAACTAATGGATATTTTTTTCACAGATGCAATACCATATATAATTTTCAATGTCTCTGAAGAATTGGTGACTTTTTCCTCATTTAGTTTGCTTAGACAAAACTGTGATGAATATAAGTTCATACATATGTACAAATAAACACTGACATTTCAGAAACACTTATACGGGGAAACTGAGCAGAGTAATTCTGAACATAAATGTGTCTTATTTGAATATAATTTCTAAGAGTTGGAAGGTTTTGACACCAAATGTAGCTTAAGCTAAACATGACACCTGATCTTTCCTGTTCCTTTGAACTTCACACCTGAAAATTTATTTCTTGACCCTAGAAGGGCATAATTGCTTTCTTTTAATGAATGAATACATTTCAAACATTTCAAATAGAGCATTGAAATAAAGAGTGGTGACAACAGAATTGTTTGAGATCGCTAAGCTTATTAGAAAGTGTTCATATAGTTCAGAGTCTAGTCTATTGCTACTAACCATTAGCCATATGCTTTTGATAAACATTTTGCATGTAAAACTGCTACACTAGCAGGAAGGGTTATAATTCATGATATTTACTGGTTTAAAACGTTATAAGTAGAAAAAAAGAAGGGCTACACAATGATCCTCAATAATTTTTTTAAAAAGAAAAAATGTTTTCCCTATCTTGCAAATCTATATCCCCTCTTTTTAGGTCTTATGTGTGTGTATGTGTAATGCTGTTTAGATAAAGTGTTCAGTAGCTAATATCGAGCATTTGTTTGCATAATTTCTGTGTCAGAAGATTTAGCATGTTTTTTTACATCCTGAGTCACTAGTCTTGATTCAGTCACAACAGAAAATATTGGAGACATCCATTCAGGTTGTAATTATTCATCTGCTGTTCTACCTTCAACATTCCTCTCCTTACCCTGCCCCCCTTTTCTACCCACAAAGTGGCTGCAATGAACAGTGAACACCTTTCCTCCTCCTTGAGTGACAGTCTGATGTCTCAATAGGTACTAAGCAAGGTTAGTGCCTCTCAGCAGATGATAAAATGGTGCCCTCAGACCTGAGATCTTTCAGAAACAGTGAAAAAGCTGTAACATCTCTTTCAGCTGTTACACTGTGCATTGTAGGTTATTGTAAGAATAGTGGTATTGCTCCAGACATTCTGGAATCTCAACTAAAAGCAAAGTTCAGGCTCTTGCGACACCTTGCTACTGGACACTGTGTACATTCATATTACACACTGTTTGTCTGTGACCTGTGTGCTGCAATAACGTCCTGGCTTTTGATGCACATGCATATCTTATACTGTATTAGCCAAAATGAATTTTTTTTTAAAATCAATTAATATTTTTCTAAATCTGGTCTTTCACTATTTCATAACACACTTGATTTTTGGTAAAAAACAAGAAAATTTTAGATTTGGTTATTAAAGGATAGTAGAAAAAAGTGTAGCAAAATTTCTTTATAACCTGAAAATGGTCTATCAAACTAAAGTGTTACTATTGTTCATTTGTTTCTCTTACTTTAAGGCTATTCTGTAGGTATATTTTAACACATTTTGCAGGCCCAGGCTATTTATTCTAAATATATGTGCATCCTGTTCTTATTTAGAAAAATCATAAACTAAGGGATGTCAGATTTGGTTGAAAATGCTTAGAATTATTGTAAATATTTTATATTACTGTGTTTAGTAAGCATAGATACTTTAATACATACGGAGAACATTAAAATCATATGTCATTCACATTTTAAACATTCTTATGGACACTTAGTGGGGAGATAGGGAATGTATTTAAAAGACATCAGACCAGCTATTAATCAGTTATTACACAGTTGTTTAAATCCATGCTTAGTAGAATCCATATCTTAGTAGAACATAAAATTTAATCTGAGTTATCAATAAAATATTTAGATAAGTTGTGATACTGAATAACAATTGATGGAAGATATAATGATTTGAGTTTTTCCTGCTCAAAATACTTGTATTTTGTGGAATAAGAAACAAAGAATGCAGAGGAATATTATCATATTAGTATATAATTTACTAAAATACATTGCTCTAGTTTAGGGAAGTATGACTAATAGATAGATAAAATGTTTTTAATGTTCTTACTGAAGAAATTCATAACACATGTGATGTGAACCACAGCCTGTCATGACTGGGCCAAATATTTCCAGATTAGTAAGAATAAAATGACCAAGCCAAGGCAGTCAACAAACAGAAAATATTTAGAAGAATAAATTATCTCAGCAGAAGATTTCTATCAGATACTAATGATGTTCTTCAGCCCTTATCTTGGACATGAGAAAATGAATATCACAAAATTCTTAGATTGGGTAGCAGAAAGAAGCAGAAAGGTGATTTTGTTCAGGAGAGAGTCCTAACTTAGATGTGAACCAGTCAAAAGGAGTTAAAAAAGTTCTATGGCAGAAAAGACCAAATTTCTTCCTTCCAACAAAATGCAGAAGATGACAGAAGAAACTGTGAACAGGAAGAAAACCTAGGTGTGGGTGCACAGAGTTATCAACAGTGGAAGAATGACCTGGAGGGGTGTTGAGATCAGAAAGCAGAGGAGATTGGAACCGTGCACCCACCTTGGAAGCCCACAACGTACAACTGAGGGCACAAACCCATCTACGACACAGTTATTTCAGTTGTTCGAAGTTAATACATAGATATAAGGAATTTGTTGTAATAGTAAGGCTTTAATTTTTAAATGTTCCAATCCGTCATTGGTTGCTTGTAGCCCAGTTGCCATTGGTTAATGTTTGGTGCATTGAATCTTTTCCTTTTATGGCAGTCTCCTCCTACCTATTCCCTTATACGGTTGTAGTCCTTCCCTTTCTTCCCTTATATGTCTACACTCCATCCATGTTCCTCCCTGCTTCTAGAATCTTCCCCTTGGACCCTATATAAGTGCTCCTTTCCCCTCAATAAAGTGCCATTCCTGCTTTACCCTACCTCAGAGAGTGCTGGTCCCTTTCTTCCCTGCTGAAGAATCACTTCTAAATTCCAAAGGATTGAGACATGATGTGGACTCTGGTGCAAAGAAATAAAAGCAGATATTTGATGATTTAGCAAAAATCTCTTCGGTTTATGCCATTCAAGCTAAGGAATAGATATGGGACCCTCTGAGAAGGTCATATTTCTAGCATGGTTTTGAAAAAAACATAAATTGAACCCTTAAAAATATCCAGTTAATGTTTACGGACATTCAATAACGTGTTTCATTTAAGTGTGTTACAGCAGTGATAACTTTCACATTGACACCAAAGAGGCAATTTTGCTCTCTGAAAAGCTGTTGTTCTTAAATTAAGATTTTGTGTGAAAACCAACAAAATATCATATAACAACTCAATGAAGTATTTTAAAATTTATGTAAGGGATTGAGTCCAACTTCACTGAAGAATGCATTGCTGCACTCTCTCTTGGGATAAAGATTGAATTTAATGATCTCACCAATATATACAATCTCCATATCTACTCCCTAATATGACATGACAGCACACCGGAAACATTCCTTGGAGAGAAATGCAGCAGTGTATTAAAGGATTTAAAAAATAAAATGATTGAATCAAGTTGACAGACCAGTTATTTTTAAAACAGCTTCAGATAAGTTTTAAAATGCAAGCAATGCCCTTCCTGCCAAAATCTGTTCTGTGCTAGTTATTTCAGGAGTACAAGTTGTTTGGTTTCTGTTCTTTACAAAGACATTTAATTCTGAAATTTTCCATTTCATTTAATAAATCCAAATGATATATATCTGACACTACTTGAATCAGTATCTTCAAGAGGTAATCTAGATTTAAGAATTATGTAACTCGTCAGGGTTCAAATTTACAAACAGAGATTTCTATATGTTTGATTTTATACAGAGTATTAACTTTTCTGTAATTTTAGCTACTTAACACTTTTTTGCATCTCTTACCTCAGAACATCATCTTTCCCACATGTGCAAGCATACTAAAAAAGACTTTTTTGGCCAAGATAATAGCTATATGTACAATCTCACTGAATACTGCAAGTCATGGGAAAGTTAGTGTTTTAAGTTGAGGGTTTGAGTTTCTCGGTGGGTTTTCTTGTGCTTGGTTGGTTTTGTTGGTGCAGTTGCTTTTTCTTGTTGTTAAGCTGGATTTTTTTTCTTCCCATAAACCCAGGAACCTGAATTAGAAGAAAAATTCTGATTACAGAAAAATTTTAGGAAATAAAGCCACTGTTGCTATAGATGATTTCATTATAATTTGGTTGGCCAGCTTACAAAGAAATAAAACTTAATTTGTTGATGATATTATTTGTGGCAAATAATTTGCCCACATTTTAATGATGCTATTTGAGTATTACTTATACCCTGCCTTAGAATAAGTAATTATGAGTCTCTGGAGTTTTGTCTTTTCCCTTTACTGCTTAAAGTTTTACTGCAGTTTTAAATGACCCAGTGTGTTCCAGGAACTGCGATGTAGAACTGTTTCCTTATTTTTCTATAGCATGTTGTGCGCTGAAAGCCTTGCTCACAACTTTTTTTTGTTTTGTTTTTTTTTGGGTTTTTTTTGCCTCTTCTTACTGCAAAGAGTAAGGAAAAAAAGAAGATGGTTCAGATAGTTGTCTTTCCAAAAAAGGACAGATCAGTAAGTGGACATTTTTAGTTGCCTTAAATGCAATTATTTTTCTGTCATTCTTCCAATGAAATATTACTATAAAATGTCTGGCACAACTATGGAAGAGAAATATGCCCAAGAAAAGAAATTTAAAAGTGGTCTTTTTCTATATGTCTGTATTATGAACTGCTTAAAATGTTTCTACTGCAGTTAGATCTCCTTTTAGCAAATCTTGTGTTCAGCCTGTTTGCTCCCATATTACGGTCATTCTAGCACAGGTGAACTGAGTGGGGAAGAGGACTAAGAACCTCTCCTTTTACCAAACTACATGTGACATTTTGGTTGCCTACAGACATCAAAGGAACAAGGAATGACACTGATGGCTTTAGCAGGCAGCTGGGTATATCTGTCCTGGCTTTGCCCTTCTGATAAAGGACTCTTCTGGGCTGCTGCTGCTCTGAAGAGGCACCTGGTTTGGCTGCTCAGTTTCCTTTCTCTCTAAGTATCACTGTGCAAATCCTTCCATTCACCATTTTTAGTTAAGGAGCTGCTGGGACAATGTTGTGATCTGAAGGCTTCACAGCAGTTCAGACTGTTTGGAAATTTGGCTAGTTATATACCTGGCACCACATTAATAGCCCAGGGATATTTGGTTCAAACTTAAAAGTCTAGTTTTCCTTCCCTTTTGACTTTCAGTTTTCTGATGCTCAGAGTGGGATCTGGCCCACTGTATAATTATTGGCAAGTTTCAGAAGTACAAATGCTAAGTAATTGTCTTTGACTACTTATGTGGTGGGTCTGACCCATATTAAATAAATGCATGTGCTTATGCACAGCTGGCAGTCAGGGTAATTGGCTGAATAAACACAAAGGCCTGAATATGACCTAAGGAAAAACCCTTCCTACCTTTTTCTGTTGTGCTTAGACTATCACTTTATTTTGGCTGGCTTAAAGATAGAAGATGTGTCTTGGTTTTTTGGAAAGGTTGAGTCAAGTGAATGATTGTCTGACCAGAAATAGAGTACACATGCTACACCAAGACAACAGGGTAATGCTGTGCATGGGCCTTGTAATGGAAATGGAAAATCAGAGGTAACTCCTATAGTTGCAGTGTTACTTTTAGTGTACATGCTGTTTGCTATGCTATTTGTGGGCCAACAAAAGTACATAGTCTTAACATTTTAGATGGTTTTCATTATAAAGCATAGCTTGAAGTTACTAAATAGATATATATAAGTATTAAAGTAATGCTCACACCCTTGCTGCAGAAAACAAGTCCAAATGTCTAATGTCCTTGCAGTCCAGAGCAACACAGGCTAAGCTTGTATTTGATTTTGTTTGGTCTTGTTTTGTTTTGGTGTGTTTTTGTTGTTTGGGTTGAGTTTTTGTTTGTGTGTGGTTTTGTTTGTTTGTTTTTGTTGTGTTTTTTTTTGTTTGCTTGTTTTTTTCTTTTTTTCTTTTTTTTTTTTTCTCTCCAAGAAGGTACCAAATGCCTTGCTACTATAAGGATAGCAGATGTTCCTCATTTTGGCATAGCAGACAGGGCAGTAAAGTTCTGTGTTCCAGCAGTATCCTTTTTTACAATGGTTCATGCTGGCTTATTTTTGAACAATGGTTCAGTGCAATCTTGCAGGTTTTATTTCAGTGTGTCTGGATTTGTATGCCATGTATGGAAAAAGTAGTGTCATTCTGTCTTCCAGTAGAGAGTCCTAATTATTTTATTCTGCATAAATAGCAGAAGCAGAGTCGAGGTAATGAATCATTTGGCATGGTAAACTACTGCCTGCCACTGTCCATTATCTTTCTCTGTAATGACTCTCAGATTCCTCTTGCCTCTGACATACGCTTCTTTTTGGGCATCATAGCCACCAAAGCTGGTATATTTTTCAGGTATTGCTTTGACTTAACCCTATCATTGTCACACACCAAATTAGTTCTTCAAAGATGATGGAATAAGTAGTGACACATTTTTTATAGAGAGCTGTATATTGTGTTTTCCACTAAAAATCTTTCTTTAGAAGGGGCATATTTATGATTAAATTCTTCCCTTACCTTATCCTCATGAAACTATGCTTAAATCCTACTGAGCTATAGTTATCATTGTAGCTCTAGTGTTTTAGGGTATTTAATATGTCTTGGATTTAAAAAAGAAGTGCTGAGTGGGAAGGAAAATGTTATTTGGAGTCTAACTGGATTTTTTTTTTTTTTATCAGCCATTCTGAAAGATGAGCATTTTCCAGCTTTAGTTGTTGAAACTGAAAACTGTTGTTGAGATAATAAAAAATTCCACCTTCCCCCCCCCCCCAACAGTTAATGAATTGCATCTGTTTGTCAGTTAGGAAGTCTGTTATGTTAAGCAAAACTTGTTTTCTGGGGACTGTTCTTGAAGCCCCTTCTACTATAGCAACCATCGTAAAACTCGTGTGTGTAGAAAACACTGAATCAGCATGCAAATCTATCATTCTGCTAAAAAATAATGTGGGAGATGAAGAATCTTTTCAAACAGTGCTATTATTCACCAAAGTACACACTCTTTTTCCAGTCTTTTTCCAGTACTGTCTCACCTTTCCTGTAGGGATTTCTCCTCATTGTGAAGGGAACAATCATAATTTACTAATTCTTTTCTTGCTTCTTAACTGCCTAATCTTGAATGGAATATAGTCTATAGTCATATGCTTGACTGACCCATCTTCCTCTCCGTTTGAAAATGCTATGTATATTTTATGACTCATTGAATATGCTAATCTTGTGTTTTTAAAACTATATTAATAGTTACTGCATTGGACACATGTCTAGATACAAACACTTCACTGCAGACTGAAACGATGCCATCTAATGTGTAAAATATTTTGAGAAAATTTAATCAGAAACATCTAAATATGGGATGTGTCCAACCTTAAATATGAAATAACAAGCTGTAGGGGGAAGGTAAAATAACATTTATAGAAAACCATAGCCATTATGTCTTTGGGTTGTTTTTTTTTTAACATTCTAGAAATTTTTAACAATCTAGAAATATCTGTATACTGAGAACACTAAAACTGATAGCTGTTCCATGTTTGACTTTTGAAGTTGACTCTAGTGACTTATGAGATATTGTTTCGCCAAATAAAAAGCTATTGAAAAGTTTGACATGTTTACACTGCTTCCTCCTAAATTATGAATCCAGGTAATTTGTTTTTGACTTGTACATATAGCAGGCAGTCTGAGAACTGCTACATCTGTTCCCACCTCCATGAAACTCCAATAAAAATAAATTAGTGTGGAGAGATATGAGTGACAAGGGATTATAAATGTTAGAAACTTAATTAAACCACAAAAGCTTTTGCAAGGTTCAGGATGGTAAACTTATATCTTCCTTTGCTGAAATAAGGCATGAAAAATTATTTTGGTTGCTTAGCAACTACATTGCACAAACTAACTCAGTGGAAAATCGTTGGGTTTGATAAGCAAATTAAAAATGGGCAATTCATGTGAAGAGAATAAAAATGTTTCAGAACCTTTAGTCAACGGACAAATTAATTGCATGTTACTACAGATTAAAATGTGAATGGGTCTAGGAATATTTTGTGGGAAATTGTAGATAGTCAATATTGATTAACATCTTAGTAAAAATGATGAATTGGCTTGCAATAACAGAGCACTAAGTGCATTCAAAGCACACAGCATTTATCTGTGGAGGAAAGGCAAAGACTGAGAGCCCTGGTGAGAAAAAAGATTATTTTGGAAGATCTTGTTTGCATCTTCTAGTGTATAACTGCATTTTAGACACTCATGGCATTTATGCAGTTATTCTACGATGTAGTCTTGAACAAGAAAGCAGAGGAGTTGGAGATGAAGGGGTAAAGATGGGCCTGGGAAGAAGGTTGGGTGAGGGAAGATATTTTAGAGTTTTTTATCTTTGTTTACCAACCACCTCTATTTTGATTGGCAACTAATTAAACTAATTTTCTTCAAGTTGAGGTGGTTTTGCCCATGAAGTTAATTGGTAAGAGATTTCCACATCTTTATCTTGACCCTCAGTGAGCTGCTTCTTATTATTTTCTACCCTGTCCTGTTGAGGAAGAGGGATAAAAAAAGAGAGAATGAAAGTCTGGCAGCCATCCAAGATCAATCCACAATCATATAGGATTAATTTCAAAGTTTCATTAGGTTGCTCTTAGTTGATTATAATTTTTTTTTTTTAAATCTTCACGGACTAACATGACAGCCTCTCTAGGCAATTCTTTTAGTATTTAACTTCTCTCCCTGCAAAAAATACCTTTCTTTCAGCACACTTCAACTTTCAGTCATTTACTAAAACATAATCATTTGGAAAGACAAGCAGTATTCAGGCAAAATATTTTTATTTTTTCAAAGCAGTTCTATAGTGCATCTATAAATAATTGGTTTAGATTACATACAACAAACCAGGAGCATTATGCTGTCTCTGCAACTATATTTTAAAATCTCATTATCCCCCTTTCAGAAGAATAATACTATCTTTGGATGAAAATTTGTTCTTAAATTGGCTTTCCACACTAAACAAAATCAAAACATTCCCCATTTTAAGGCTCTGGGTTCCCTGTCTCTTCCTTCTATTTTTCCCCCAGCTTTCCCTCTCCAAATGTAAAAGGCACAGGCCCAATACTTTTCTAGACTTACTGAAAAACTGGTTTGAAAACCATACTTGTAACCATAAACATTAGGTCATGAGAAATACATCTTGAAACTACAGCTCTGTCTTTTCAGGATAAGCACCTGAGAACTGAAGTTCACTGATCACGGTATCAAAGGTGGAAGGTATCTAAATTATACTTGCAATTTGTTCAATGAGCAAAGTGATTCTTAAATTGAAAGCCTGTATCAAATTAGGAAATGCTCAGAAAATTTATCCTTCAGTATTCAAGGGAGGTGGATAATCAGTAGTGGCATGCAGGAACATTTAGACAGTTATAGAATGAAACTGAAGGGTCATGTAAGAAAGGAAGGTACTGAACTTGAAACAGACTAGAGCTAGGGGAGCTGCCTATTTTCATATTGCTTATTCAAGTCTGTGTCCTACTGCTGAAGTTAATTGTGACTTACTCTGAAGCATATGACCCACCAGGAAAAGCTCAGGGAGCTGGGATTATTTAGTCTAGAGAGTAAAAGGGGAGGTGGGCTGCAAAAGGAGCATAATAGAAGCCTTCCAGTCCTTATGGCGAGGTTATGAGAAGATGGAGTCAGGCTCTTTGGATATGTGCGTGACAAGATGACATGGGAAAATAGATATAAATTGAAAAAGACAGAAGATCCATTTTAAGGAGAGGGAGGAGTGGATATGCCACAAAGACGGACAAGTGTTGGAACAGGCTTCCCAGAAATGATGAAGAATGTCTGTATAGGAGATTTTCAAGACCAGACTTCATAAAGCCCTGAGCAACTTGGTCTGACCTCAGAGCTGACTCTGCTTTAGTTGGACTAGAGACTTCCTGAGGCTTTTCCAGCCTGAATGCCTCTACAATTCATTATTGATTCTATCTTTACTCTTTCCTAGTTAGATAATAACAGATTTAAAAAAAAAAAAGTTTCAAGTTATTTCTGATAATTTTCTCATATGGGAATTAGTTCTGTGGTTGACTTAGTACCAGGGCTGAGGAGCTGCGCAAATGTACAGCTCTCATTACAGCTCTCTACTACAGTCGTTTTGCTGACCTAGGCATTCACATAGTCATCCCATTTAGTTGCAGTCAAAGTCAACCAGCATCTTGTATCGTGTTGGTTTTCAATCGGCTCCCTTTCATGAAGGTTGTATAAATGACTGACTGTTTTGGAGTCAGTTCTCAAACAGAAAGTTCAGAGTTTATAGTGAAGTATTTCATAATAGTTTGGAGCAGGATAATTAAGTCTAACCCCAAATATCCATGACTAGACATTCAGATCAGAACAGGGGAATTTTTTCTCAGATCAGCCAGTAAGTGTCACCAGCAAGTGGTAAGCAGTCCCACATTCTAACTCTGTCTCAATCGCTTCAAACAATTTTGGTCTGTCTGATAAAATACTCTAGAAAGAAATTTGTGTTGACATTGAAACCAGACAGTCATGCTGAAGGTTCAATGGACATCAGCTGTCTGATTATTTTGCCTAAAGCTGCATACTCCTTTTTTTTATTCGTGAGATTTGTTTGTCATGTAACGTCAGTCCTCATTCATTTTTAGTCATGATTCTCCAAGTTTAATAGCTTTTGGTTTTTTGTGTCTAACTTTGATAAGTAAGTATAATTAGAAATTCTGAATGTGGCAGAATGCAACTTTCATCCTACCCTATATTGAATATTTGCAGCACTCTGTTCAGACCTGCAACTTAAATGAATGGGAGTGAAACATCAGATAATCCTACACTGATTCATGATTACAGTTTCCAATACAAGAGAATCATGAGAAAGCACAGATTAGATAGGCAGACACTGGTTGACTGTGACTCGGTGGTCATTTTGTGCTGGTGTTCTACCTTTCTTAGCAAGCTTTCTACTCAAGAAAGTAACTATTCTAATTTATGTTCCAGTACACATGACTTTTGAAATTGAAGGCCTTTTCTCCTCTTTGTGCCTTAAGAGAGAACTAGTTATAAAAATACCTAGACAGATCCAAAACAAAGAGGGTTTTTTTCACTCAGTTGTCCAGGCTTTTAAAACATAGGACAGTGTAATGAATTCTTGTATTTTCTATGGTTTTCTTTCAGTTTGGAATGTTTGCTAAAATGTGCTAAGACATATCAGTACTTATTCTTTTCTATATGTATATTGTACCTCTTTGAAATGAAACTGGTATTAAACACTGTATTTATAGATAAATTATATTAACTTGTTGTCTTTTCATCTTAATCTCTTGGGTTTAAAAGAATTGGAACATGGAAGAGTACAGCAATAATAATATTTTCATATTACATGTGGAATTAAAGACATGAACATCTTTTCTTCCTACTCCTTTATTCAGTTTGCATACATTTAACTGTAGTATAAAGAACCTCGATAACTTCAGTGAACTATTCTTAGTAGTACATTTAGTCTTATATATTTAATAATTTGAGTTCTTTGCATTTTCCAGATCTTTATTTGTTTTCACCTTGGATTCCAATACAGGGTGTCTTTTAGGATGGTGAGGGCAAAAAGTGCAAGATCTTCCTTCTTGAACCAAACTCATATTGCAAGACACATTTTAGCAATAGGATTTTACTGATGCATTGTTCATTGAGCTATTAACAGCTTAAATTAAATTGGAAGTATGTCATTGGGTATGTGGAAATTCAACAATAGTTACTTTTTAAAAATGTGCGTGCACTTCAAATTCGGTCATATAGGCTTCTTCTAAATGCACACTTTGAGAGTTTTAGTATTTGTTTTCCTTTCTCTTGGAAACTCTTATTTTGTTCTCTTGTTTTGCTTCTGTAAGACATGGCAGAGTGGCTCAGGGGGTTGGCTGGATACAGCTGGGAATGAAATGAAAGGGACGCCTTTTGGATTAATTTACTCTGCATGTTTTGAAGCGGTGGTGCTTGGAAAAGGAGCTCACATGGTATTCCTGAGGCTGTGAGTTCAACCTAGCACCAGTCTTTTCTATCTGCTACTTGTCAACATGTGTTGTACCCTTTTATACTCTTTTATACTTTTATACTCCTTTATATTCTGTACCCCAAAACCCGATAAGTAGAAGAACTCTTCTCTACTTCATCCACATACAGTTTTCTTGGAAAGTTTTTTTCTCCCCTCCTTAAGGCAACAATTTTAATAATTAAAGCTAAATCAAAAGGGAGTAAACTTACTTGATTTGAAGAAGTGTCCATCTACAGTTTATTTACTTTTCTAATTTTTATTTCTTAATTTTTTACATTTTATCTTTTAAAAATATATTACTCAAGTACTTAAGACTATTTAATATGCTTATATATTTATTCTTAACACAGAACAGATTGTGGGAAATGTCAAGAAAAAGTGCAGCATTTTATAAGGATACTTTCTTGATCTCTGCAATACACTTGTTATCCATAATAACAAATGTGTGACAGATATTTTGTTAAAATAATAATTTTTCAGTCTGAACTGAATTTGATAATTAACAAGGACACAGGAACTGATAGAACAAAAATCTTCCTTTTCTGAAATGTAGGTGCCATTTTTATCTACGATTGTTAAGAGTATCCGGAAAACTAAATAAAATGTCAAAGCTTTTGTAGTATTTAATTTAGTTCTAAGGAGTTTATAATACTTTTTGTCGCAATATGCAGCACGTACATTGTTGTAATCTTCAATAGTGATGTATTTTAACTGATGAATTATGGCACTACAATATGAATTTCATAAAAAGATATTGATCCTACTGAAATATAATAGCCAATAGAGAGCCTTAAAACATGCTCTATTAAGACTACTACTTTTTTATCCTATAAAAATTTTATTTTTAAAGTATATTAGTTATTTTAAATCTTAGCAGCAGGGTATGTTTTATTTTATTCTATTGGGTATTTCAATATTGACACTAAAATTTGTTAAAAATACCAAACCACAATTATTTATTCTCTAAATTTTCTGTCTTTTGAGATATACTGTAGCATTAATTTCCTGTACAACTTGTTGATATACTTCAGTGTCAAGAGTACTAGTAGCTTAACTTTGCTATCAGTAAGTTTGTGGTCCATGGCTATACTTGCATACAACTTCGTTCCTGAGTAAGACGAGGTATTATTCCAAAATGGGTGCAATCATATTCTCATGTGCAACTACTGGTATATTTTCTATTTTTTTCGTCTTGTGTATATAGGAAATTTTCTAATAAGCAGTGGCATTTTCAGAGGTAGTATTTTTATTTGCTTTATTATGGTGCTTGAGATACTTTATGATCATGATAAAACACAGCTGAAATATTAAGGTGAACATCAAGAAATAATAATTAAAACATGGATATTCAATTTTTTTTTTCTTTTGGGTGAAAAATTATTAGTGTTTTTAGCCATTAGAATAAAAGACGTAAGAGGCAAAATAAATTAAGAATATTGATTTGGTTAGACACATTAAAAAATTCAAGATGTGTAAATTGATACAAATGGTTTGCATGCTGCGTAATTCTGAAAGTCTACTTTTCTCAATAAAAGACAAAGGATATGGTAAGATAAGGAAAATTTCCACATTTGTTCTGAAGAACAAAACTGCATTATTCTAAAGAGTTGACAGTTCCCAGGCTCTTAAAAAATAATTATGAAAACTATAGATATTAGTACAGCACTATTACTGATACAGATTAATCAAATAACCAAAGTAAAATATTACTCCATAAATATTCCAAAGTGGATAAAATGCCATTTATTGTGTTATCTACTTTCTCTCAGTCTTGACCTCAGATTAATATATTCTTGGTGCAAAAAAAAAAGAAAAAAAAAAAGAATTGAAACCTGAGTTAATTTAAAAGTTTCCGTATATATTAAATGGCTATAGATAGGCAAGAAAATCTGATTGAACAGCACCATCTGTAATAAGGTAGCCAATGTTTTCTGTCAGCATAAAAATATATTTTTGAGGCATTCTGTCTTTAGAATTTCAGCCAACAGTTTTTTTGGCTGAAAAACTAAGACTGCTTCATACAGTCTATTGATTGTATTTTTTAATGAGATTTTCCAGTCTGAATCACCTGAAATAAAAAGGAAAATGAGAAAAAATTTTCTGTAATATTAAAAAGAAAGAAAATGTATGAAAATTCAGAAAATGTATTGAATTTTACTGAGATGGAGTTTTCTATGTGTTGACGGGAAAACCAGCTTAACTGTGTCCGAAGATTTAGTGAGGAGTCCTTATGGAAAACTGATGAGAAACATGGACAGCATGAATTGGAGAATAGAGAAGCTCAAGCTGGAAGATGAAGGGCAATGAAGAATAGTGTCCTTGGAGAAAAACAAGGAAGAAATCTATGCTCACAAGGGAACACATCAACTGTACAACAGATTAACACTGAGGTTTCCGTATCTCACTATTATTTCTTATCAAACAGCAAACAGGGACCCACTGCTAAGGTCTCTCTTTTTTTCTGAAGTTCTTTTCCAAAAAGGCACTGCTATGAACTCTCCTGCTCACTCAAGTGGTGCATTTGCTTTAGAGTTTCTAGTCCTGGTTGTACTCTGGTGAATTGCAATGATTTACAATCTGGTTGAATGCTGTTTGAATTTACTCCTGAGATTGCAGGCCAAGCATTCGAAAGTTGCTAAAATTCAAAGTGTTAGGTTGTTTATGTGGTCTTGATTCATTTGAATCAAAAGCGTAGGCTTTATGATTGTTTTATTATATCATACTGTTTATCCTTTAGGACTCAAATAGACTCTGTATCCTCTGTGGGGAAGGCTTGGTCACAGAGCCACTGCCTCACTTTTTTCAGCAATCAGAAAGCATGCAGGAAAAGAAACATGACTCAGTGGTTAAACCACTCAGAATGTGTGTGCCAAAGACGTGTGTGAATTCAAGAAAAATAGTTTACAGGTAGTTCCATGATGAGGTGCTTGGTTCTGGATGCTTAAAAGAGGTACTGAGCCACAGTTGCTGCAATCGAGATCAGTGAGAACTGTGCTTTGTACCTGAAGTACTGCAATAATCTAACTATTCTGAAGAATTTGTATTTGACTCTGGAAAAATGAATTTGATTGCAGTTATTGCAGCTTAAAAAGATCTTTTGCTCCTCACAGGTGTATTTCATAGAACTGTGTAATCTGATATTTGACAGATAGACTGGATTCAAACAAGACCAACTCATTAGAAGGTTAAAGCAATTCAGAAGTATTGTCACCACACCTTGGCTTAAGCATGTAGTTTGCCACATGTGCCATCACTAGGGCTCTACACCACAGCAAGGGATTATATATAAATATTAGTTGCTGCAGAGTGGTCCTGATAGAAATTGAGTTTAAAAACATTAATTCCTAAGCATTTAGAAAAGAATTGTGTAAAGAGACCTCGTAAAGCCTGGAGATATTTGTGATGGAGATCTTATATGTGACATCTGCTGAATAGAGCATAAAAAATGAATATATGCCAGAACTTACATCTCTAGGAAATAAATAATTTACATGAATGAGTCAATTAATCTAGGAGGTTTGTGTGAAAAGCAATAGGTATATCATTATAATCAGGAAATTTAATTTCATCAGTATGTTTTTTCACCTTTTTGATTAACTTTGAAGCAGTTTTTCAGACTTGAAAGGCCAGATTTTGTATTTTGTGACCATTCATATACTTCATCATTCTAAAGAACTTCTCACAGTGTGGCAGTTTTTCTTAAATTTTAAAGTGTTTCTCCTCTTCACCTTAAAGAATTTTCTGAACATTGAAAACCGTGGCCTGTTTATTCTTGCTTGGCAAATTAAATTTTTTATTTGGAGAGTCTATTTCAGCTGAAGAAACAAATTTTCTCGTCTTAGTTATTTCTTAGAAAATACAGTCAGTGCACTTCATTGGTTCTTCTGCATTTCAGCGAGTCTTTTGCAGCTCTAGAAGAACTCATGTCTGCACATTCTTCTCTGTTGGATCTGTGTCCTGAACCCTCACATATTTTTTTATACTGAAGAAGACCACAATGCAGATGACACTGTTCCTCCTCTTAATATGACACTCTCTGAGTGTCATATGGCATCTCTCTGAGCAGTCCAAGTGCTGAAGGCAGCCTAGTAATAGGTCTTTGTCTTTATACTACATCTGAGGGGAGTTTGCTCTCAGAATATGAAAGAAGTTCAAGTAGAGTGTCTGGTATAAAAAACATCTCCTTTTTAGATCCTCACTCAACATTTACTTCACTTGCAAAGGACATTCAATGAATATTGTAAAATCTAGTTAAATATATTTTGCAGTTTTTCTGTTCTAGGCTCTGCAGAAGACCTAAATTTGAACTTGATCTAAATCAGAATGGCGAAAACCAGAAGCACATTAATTTTGCTCACCCTCGCAAAGACCCTGACCCAAGGTTATCGGATCATGTCTTTAGTTCCCGCTCACCAGGTTTCTCTAGTGGTTACATTGTACAGACTCCTCCAGAAGAAATCTCTAACTGTCTTCAAGTGTTGGGCAAGTTTATTTCAAAATTAATGAGTAGCCTGGCTTCTTAAAAAAATCCTACGAGCCACTTTTCTGAGTTCAGGCACTATGGCATATCACAACCTGTTTGTCCAACCACTTAACAGAAATGATCTCCTATGTAGTTTTCAGAGGAAAAGGCTAGCAGTCGCTCTCCTGTAAAGGCTCTTAGCTATTAAATGTTTCTTATTCCACTCTACTATTAGTTTCCCTAAAAGATGTACAGTTTTACAGAATTGTAGTTTGTATTTTGTCTACATGATTGTATTCTTTCAAGATGTCATCCTAAAGTTATGAGAGCTGTCACTGCTAATTAACAACTATTCTGCTAAGAGAAAAATTGGAATACACCAAAGATTATTTTTTTATCATTTTCATGTTTCTAAATCTGAACATCATTAAACTGAACTCTATCTTTCAATGTATAGGTGAATTTACCACACTTAGTTTGGAAAACAGACCAAAAAAAAGTAATATAAAAAAAAATATTTTTTTTTAAAATCACACAAACAAGAGTAAATTTTATATGCAATTATAGAAAAAATCTGATCATGAACATAGATACATCTGAAGAGAAATTATTAACATTATACTCCCTGACTATTTTGACAGAATTAGAATAGGTTAGTTAAAGATCATCAATCTCTTTCTGCCTGTTATTTCCTCCCTCCATATAAAGTGATTAAGCTCTAAGCCTTTTTTAATTCAAACCAAAATGAATGTTTATTCATTTTGAATTTATTAATTTTGTTTGATATTACTCTTTCAACAGAGAAGTGAATGATTATGGCAGGGTTCAGTTTAGTTTATTAATGTTCCTGAAATTGTGATAGCTGTGGTGCTGGGTCCCTGTCTTGTTCCAAATTCCAGCAAACTGCCAATTTTGTGCTCTGAGTTAATTTAGTAGCTTCTTGCGGTGCACCAAGAACAACATTTTAACACAGCCACAGGCACCTATTTAGTCAGGCTTAGTTTGATATTCAAAATTTCACTTGGAAATTGTATCGATCGAAGTTCTACTTGTTTTCCAACACAGTGAAGTGAATCACATCACTAGTTCTGTTACTTGAGATATGGATGGCTATCTTGTCAAGGAAGATCATAGATTTTTGGCATTTCACCATCTTTCAAATATCATGCCATTGTTTTGAAAGTCCTCAAGAAGACAAGCTTTTTTCCTATTGTGAAACCCACCTGCTAACTTTACTGTTCTGAGACTTTTTTTTTTGTTGTTTTGTTGGGTTTTTTTGGTGTTTTTTTTTTGTTTGGCTGTGTTTTTTTGTCGCTGTTGTTGGTTTTTTTTTTGTTTGTTTGTTTGTTTTTGTTTTTTTTTTTTTTTTTTGTTTGTTTTTGTTTTTTTTTTTATTTATTTAAAGGTTATGTTTTTCT
>JAWWMP010000081.1:74711865-74730605 GCA_035047865.1 Dendrocincla tyrannina | reverse complement strand
CTTTTTTTTTTTTTGTTTTGTTGGGTTTTTTTGGTTTTTTTTTTTTTTGTTTGGCTGTGTTTTTTTGTTGCTGTTGTTGTTTTTTTTTTTTTTGTTTGTTTGGTTTTTTTTGGGTTTTTTTTTGTTTTTGTTTTTTTTTGTTTTTTTTTTTCTTTATATAAAGGTTAGGTATGTCTACTACTATTAGCATATTTCTTCTGTGCTGATGTTTGTCTGGCTCTTTTTAGCAGGGATTAAGAAGTCATACCAGAAATTTTATTTACCTATGAACTTTCTCAGTTTATATAGTTCTATACACATATGTATGTGTATTACTCCCATGGATCATCACAGCTGCAGTACAACAGTGCAGTAAACAATGCACAGTTTTCCATAAAATCCAGAAGATAGAATGACTGCAATAAAGACCTGATTTTGTTGGTACATCTTGTACCATAAAGAAATCTACATAACATGTATTATATATTTTGTATAATATTATATATATAATATTTTTATAATATATAAATATAAAATATTCATGTTGCAAATTCTTAAATGTGGAACACATCAACAAAGGCTGCTGTGCCAACATTTGTTATCAGCATGCTTTTATAAAGTATGCTCATTCAGACATATTAAACAAAGCCCAAAAAGTGTTGCTTATAGACTTTTATTTCTTCTGGAAATGTCCTTTGTGTGACATGGAAGCATTATTTTTGGTGATTAGTTTCTGGTCTAGGAGGTCTTAACTTTCCATTAATCTCCTAGCTTTCAGCTTGGAAGACATAAGTCCATTCACAGAACAGATCTCCTCCCCGGTAAAGTATGAGAAAGCTCATTCAGACAAATAAATTAGATAAGCAGGTCAGCCTCTCATAATTGAAGAGACTGACATAGAAGCCTAAAAGTAATATGGAATTATAGTCATGAACTATTTTATGTTTGAATAAAGTTCGGTTTATAACTGTATATTTTTTGCATAGAACTATAGTGAATCTTCAAAATTCTTTAAGTGTGGATGTACTGTTTTAAATTCTTTTTATTTTATGGAGTTCCAAGATAAAAGGAAGCTGTGCAAAATTAGTTCTGTAGAGAAAGGTGTTCTAATTTCAGCTTTTCCATTATTCCCTTTTTTTTTTTTTCTTTTTAAGTTTAAGAGTAAAAAGGTCCAAGTCCTCAGATACTGAGTTCTTATTTTTAGTTGAAACTTTCCTGAGTTTGTTGATAAAAATGTAAATACCATTCCAGCTGGGACTCCCTGAGTCTCACGGTATGAGGAAGAGAGGGCAAGTATTGTACTTTTACAGTTCCTCAGACATGCAGGACTCATAAAAATAAGAAGCACATTTCTCTCATCTTGGTTATTTCAATTGGCATGAAAGTAGAAAATAGCATAGAATTATAGAATGTTGAGTTGAAAGGAATGCATCAAGATAATAGAGTTCTACTCCTGGTCCTGCACAGGACTCCCCAAGAATCACATGTGACAGCATTGTCCAAATATTTCCCAAATGCAGACAAGCTTGGTGGTGTGATTACTTCCCTGGGGAATCTGTTCCAGTACTAGAAGTAAAGCAGAATTGGCTCTTTAGGGAGATGAGAGTAATTATCACTCTAGTTTTACACATAAACTTTGAATGCAAGGCCATGATACATTTGCTTATTCTAACATTACAATTTTGCAAGCCTTATATTTGAAAGTTAAACCCAGATTAAAGACTGTTACATTTCTGATTCCTCTCAGGTGCTTATTCCTTCCTGCGATCAGTATATCTGATAAAGGCAAATGTGGGCTCACTCTGCCTGTACTATAAGCTATTTAGCAGAGCAACTCTGTTAGCATAGCAGAGAGCCCAGCCAAATCTATTCTGCCTATTCAGCTTTTGGTTCAGTTCAGAGCTGATTCACATTTAGTTAAATACGAGCAAAGGGAGCCTGCACCTTTCTCCAACATAATGATGATGTATCCTGTAGTAAGCACTTAACAACCCCTGAGAAGTGGTTCCTAAATTACAGTGTGTGAACCATTAGCACCAAGGTTACTTCAAAGTCAGTGTGTATTTTATGAGCCATAGAAATCCTCCTGCCCTGGTGCCTCGCCCAGAGCTAGATGGAATTGCTGCTGTTGCTGCTACTATGGGAATCCTTACCTCAGAGTGTGGGAGTCTTTTCAGCACTCATTTTGAGCTGCATGTGTTACCTTTCTTCTGAAGGCACACTGTGTTTGAGCACAGTGATGTTTGTTCATGTAACTCAAGGTGTTGAAATAGACTTCTAAGCCTTTATGTCAGTTCAGTCAGTGACAGATTTTGTGATTTATTGCTCTTTTGAAGGAGATGTTATAGGCAAAAGACCATAATCTTGAAAATTTGGAATATTAAACTTTATTAAAGGAAAATTAAAGGAAAAATGAGCAAAGCAGCGTGCTGGGTGACCGGGGAGTCTCCTGCTCCGCAATGGACCGCGCCCCTAACTGGTCTCTAGTCTGCTTTTATACTCTCTGTTCTCTTTCGGTTTCTCCAATCAAAATCCCTCTCCGGGCTCTGTCCTGTTGCTAGGGGTTGTTAGGTCGTTCAAAGATGAAGACGTCGAGTCTTCCCTTTATCAGTACAGGCCAAAACTTACAACCAGCATAACATATGTAGCATTGCGGTTTAATATTTAACAACTTAAAAAAACCTTCACAAGTATAACACCTGGCAACTTTAAGAAAACTTTCACAAGTTTTAATTTGATTAGCAAATTATATGTTTTTGCCTTTATTACCCATTACAGAGAGGGCCAGAAGAGGACAAATATAATGATATAAACTGATGTATAATTCTGTGTTAAGGCACCTTAAGATGCATTATTGCAGTTTAGAGATGATAAATATTTGATTTGACATAGAACTGTGTTAATCACAGTAGAAGTTTTATGAAAGAAAATTGAAAAAATAAATTTCAAAAGTGCCTCCCCCTTTTTTTTTTCCTCCTAACAACCATTTTAGTAACTATTAGAAGCATGAAAAGCAGAACATGTAGTGATGAGAGAGAAGGTAATGGATTTAAAACTGAAAGAGAGTAGATTTAGATTTTCTATAAGGAGGAAATTCTTCACTATGGTGGTTCTGGGGCGCTGGAGCCGATTGACTGGAGAAGTTGGGGGTACCCCATCACTGGAAGTGTTCAAGGGCAGGTTGGATGGAGCTCTGAGCAATCTGAGCCAGTGGAAGGTGGACTGGAACTAGATGATCCTTAAGGTTCCTTCTAACACAAACCATTCCATAATCTATGATAAACTAAAACTAAACTACTTTGCATACACCACGGGGCAGTATGAATTTCAAAAATAGCCTTAACCATTAATTCTGTAATTTAGCTTAAACATAAATTGAGATTGTCTTTTTATATAAATTAAGCATACTTCTGCTCTCTTTACCACATTATCATGGCTTTTCAAGTGAGATGTTACTATGAACCTAAGGCAGGCCAAAAAATTGCAAGGTAAGTTGTGTCTGAAAAACTGAGTTACTAAGAATTAGGCTTACAGAACAAGTTACTTTGTGTGGCTTGATATACCTGTTAACTTCATTGTCAATTTCTGTCCTATTGGTTTGTTCATATCAGAGTAACTGTCTATTTTTGAACTCTAAATGCAATTCATTCCATTCCAGTTACTAATTTAATAGTGAAGCAGTTGCACATTTGGATTCTGTTACACGAGTTGGTCACAAATTCCAAAATGCTTCAACTTCACTTACCACTCTACGATTAGTGAAAGGGCTTTTCACCTGTACTTGGCCCTGGTGAGGCCACACTTTGAATTCTGTGTTCAGTTTTGAGTCCTTTATTACAAGAAAGACGTTGAGGTGCTGGAGCATGTCCAAAGAAGAGCAGTGAAGCTGGTGAAGGGTCTGGAGCACAAGTGTTATGAGGAGTAGCTGAAAGAACTGGGGTCATTTAACCTGGAGAAAAGGAGTCTCAGAAGGGACCTACTTGCTCTCTTCAACTACCTAGTCAGGTGGGAGGTTGTGTCTTCTGCCAAGTAGTAGCTGATATGAGGGGAGAAAATGGCCTCAATTGGCACCAGAGGAAGCTTGGACCAGATATTAGAAAAGGTTTTTCATCAAAAGTACTGAAACAGGCTGCTTGGGGAAGTGGTTGTGTCACCATCCCTGGATGTATTTAAAATATGTAGAGATGTGACACTTGGGGACATGGTGGACTTGACAGTATTGGGTTAATGGTTGGACTTGATCTTAAAGGTCTGTTTCAATCTTCTATGATTCTATGATTCTAACAGTATTCTAAGAAGTTTCTGCTCATGTATTTTCACTAAAGGGTCACCTGTAAAACAGGTGATATGGAAAAAATAAATGTTGTCATCATATATAAAAGTGGATTCAGATATTCATTTTATACATAGAAAATGCTATATGTATGCACTCGGATAAATGCCATAATACCTTGCAGTTGCTATGGTAACTACAGAGCAGCTGAGGTTTACTTCTTCTATATTTAGAAACAATATCTAAAATGTCTCAACCAATTAATACTGCTGAGAAAATTTTACCTAGAAAGGGACTATCAATTATGCGATAAGTGACTCTAATTCCTCATTCTGAGGCATGTCTATATAGGGGCACATGTGGGTAAACCTACAGACCTGGCTAACAACAACTGTAAGCTGTATAGCCCATGGCCATGACAGAGCATATGTATTCAGGTGTAGTTCCAGGCAAACTTGGACTTCTGGATTACAGCCAGCTTGGTCTGTTCAACACACAGGCTAATCATGCTGATTTCTGCCTGCACCTGCCCAGACAAAATGCTTCAGAGTTTCAGCTGGACTTGTAAACTGTGAAATGGTTGGTCCCCTACATTACTGAGATATTGCAGATGTACCAAATGCAGCCTTCATTCAGCACCATTTGCTGCAGACACAGCCACAGAGCACACAGAGGAAGGGTTTCAGGTCTGTGTAGCTGTGGGAATGACAGAAACCCCTTGAAAATGGTCAAAAATCATGACAAGGTGTCACAAACAGTTTGACCTCTGATTAATGCAAGCTGATCTGAAGGTTAGTAGGGAAAGGCTGCATGCTAGGTGCATTTTATTCCTTATAAGCAAAAGGAAGAAAATTTCAATATTAATTAAAATTCTGATTATAAGCCAGGGGTGAAATGGAAATCAGTTTATGTGAGGCTGAAAAGCAGCATTAATCAAAAAGCTCTCCTGCACTTTCTAGAAGTATGGTTCTCTTTTTCAAAGGCTATAATGTTGAATATGTTTTTAAGTATTTTTGGTACTGGCATACTGAAAGGCATACTATGAGCACTGAACATACAACATCTTTTAATTGTGCATAAACACTTTGCTAAAACTACAGATATTGTAGGAACTGTCTCTTTAGAAATTATATTACTGAGTGGTTAAGTCAGATGCTTGGTTTGTGGATTCGATTAAACTTTTCAGTACATAAAGACCAGGTTGTACAAAATCATCATTCTCCCTTTCATTCTACTGTAGGTCTCCAGCTGAAAGCCTGCATAGCAGATGGTACAGCTATAGTTGTATGCTGTGTATATATTGGTATCTGTACCAATCACCAAGGAATTTTGGAAAAAAAGATGGGTTGAGGTTGAAAAGAAGCAGTAGAAATCAGGTAGAAGGACTGCTTAAATTATAATTATAGTTAATGCTGGAACCCTTATGATTCTCTAGAAAGAGGGTATCTAAAATATAATGACCAGCTTTGTCAACATGTAGGTCCACTTTGTCGGCCCTTTTGAGTTTTGCAAGCAGTGCTGTGGTGAAATACACAGATGTCAGTCTCTGAGGGATGTTTTCCTTCTTTCTATATTTCAGACCCATGCATGCTTCATAAAAGACAAAAAGGTAGAGTGGATGCATATGAATTTGAAAGCAAACATAGCACACAGTTCTGCTCTTTCCTTGGTCTATAACCTCTCCTCATCCAGCGCATTTTTAGAGTATGTGCCTCCACTCAGTAAGACAGATACTGAGTGGATGGTGTGAATATAGAGGGCATGATATTTCATTTTGAGAAAGGAGAAAGTGACTGGTTTTTCTTTACATGAATTCTGAGAACATTTTAAATGCAGTTCTATTGCAGTGCAACCTTTTATTTTTTTTCTTTCTCCTTGAAGAAGAGACTAGAATAATATTCCATTCTGTTATCTGTTTATCTATTCTTCTATTCCTATGTTAATGTGTCGGCTGCTGACTGTTATCTCAGCAGAATTCCTCAGTAAAATACATGACAGTGACAGTATGATGTTCATATTCCTTAGTATCAGTGTTCATACTTATATCTACTACAAGTGGTCAAAAAAATTACTGTGTGCCAACTATAAAAACCAGGAGAGGCCAGTGTATGCATTCTTAAAAGGAAAAAAAAAAAAAAGATGCAATACCCTAGTATCTTAGAAAATCATTCCAAGCCATTGTGTGGAAATGGTTGTGTCATGTACAAGCCATTGTCAGGGGAGGGGGGGTGGGAATTAATCTGAATTTCTGAATCCTATCAAACTGGAATTTCTTAACTTACTTTATGGAAGGTGAACTTAAAATGATATTTGTTCTTTCTTTTCTCCGGTCTCTACTAGTAGTCTCAATTTCATAGGGTTACCTAGGAAACTGACTGGTATAGATTTCATGATTATAAGGAAGGAATAGATTGGGAAAGCACAGCTGTTTTTCCTCCATAGCAGCTGAACTTGTCTTTTTCCACCGATATTTTTTTTAAATGGAAAAATTTCACCACCTGCTGGCTCCAAGGAAGATATTGCATCCTTCCAAGCAGAGAACCAGAGATAAAGGCAATGTGTATTACACAGTGGGCTACTTGTATAATAAAAGCCTGTTTGGGATTGACAACATTTCTATGCTGATGCTTCTAAACTTCTGCCTCTTAATAAGTAGTGTCAGAGTTGGTTAGCCTATTTGTAATTCATTCAGTCAAAGGAATTGGATGTATTCCAACAGATAACCTTGTGACACATATCTCTATTATAAGTGAGACAAGATTGTAAAGGCAGTGTGAGCTGTTCAATTGCAAACAAATTATTCAGGACCAATTCCCAGGCCTTTCCAGTGGCTCAGACACCTACCTGTATGGACAGTTGTACAATATTCTGAAATATTTATAACCAGTAATATCCATTCTCTAGTAGGTAGGATCATACTAAGTGACACTTTCATGTGTATTCTGAAATGTGAAAAGCCTACAGGACTAGACCAGAGACATTCAAATTAATTGTGCTTTTAGCAGCTGCAAGCAGATGAGGCAATGAAGGTGGCTGCTATACAGGCTTTCTGTGTTATTGTGCTAGTTTGTTGTGGTTTGTTTGTTTGCTGTTTTGTTGTGGGTTTGTTTTTTTTTGGGGGGGGGGAGGGATGGGATTGTGGTTTACTTTTTTTTTCATTTTCTCCTTCAATCTTATCAAACTGAGTACAGGTGTAGGAGGGGTTGGTAAATATTCACTACAGTAGTTGGCACTCTTTGCACCTTACCAGGCAGTCACGTGATGCAGTACTCTGGGATGAGATTATTTGGTTCAGGAATAACAGTGTATAGAAAAATGTAAGAAAGTCCTCAGTGTGTGAGACTTCCTATGGAAGTGGATGCAACTGTATTAATTTTGTTCAGTAACATGTTGACCTTGTACCTTCTTCAGCCTGTCTTTCTGCTGATTACCACTTTGGAGCATGTGAAAAAAAAAAAAAACAACCAAAAAAACCTAACCTCTGTGAAGGGCCAATATTCTGCAAAAGTGCCATACACAGTATAGTAGGATAACACTACAGAATACCTATTTGTAAACCCTGCACTTCACAGGTAATGAAAATCACCTCATTTTCCTCTTAGTACTTAATTTCTTGATTTACTTAAATATCTTAAGCCTCCCGCTCCTGAAAATGTTACCTTTCCTTCACATTTCGGGACTGATGCTTTTGTGGCAGTAAAAATCATGCTTGAGGTAAACCTGATCGGTTTGGTGTATTTTTGTTTGTTTCCAGTGTGTCAGATCTTTGATCTGGCTGACTGCATAGCTGCATGAGAGGAAGAGCTGGAGGAGGATGGAAAACACAGAGCACTCGAGGAGGAAGATGGAGCCATCTCATCCAGCAGCTCAGGTTTAGACTGGCTTTTGAAAATGCATCCTTCTTTAGGCAAAAAATTGGGTTTCATAGAAAACATGTACATACAGGCATAATTCTTTGAAATCAGCTGTCTACTACCTAAGTAGGCAGGAAAAAAAAAAAAAAAAGTATTTATTTATTTATTTATTTTTTAAATAAAAGCTCTTTATAAAAGCTCATTTGCCTCACTAATTGTCCCCTTCAGGAGAAACATAGTGGACAGAAGGCCCTTCAAATATAAGTGTGTGTGAAAATGATGCAATATTAAAATTTTAAGGTGAATGCCAGTGTTCATTTTCTACAGAGATATACACCTATCTCAGTCTCACATTTGGAGTAAAGAATCACTACGTCTGGTAGTAATTGATCCCAGATGATCTTATTAACTAGGACAGTCTGTGGATTTTGCTAAGAATATAGAGTTCCTTTCTTCAAGAAATAGGAGAAAAAAGTAGAGAAAGTCTTCTTTTGTTATCTCTCTTGGCTCTGGAATTTTAAAGTTTCCTATGTGCTCATATTTAATTAATTTCTGCAAGCCTGAGGTCAAATGAGGTGCAGAGCTGGCACTCGAAAAGAAACACCGGAGGTCAATTAAAATCATTAAATCACTATCAAACTCATCTGGAAACACTGAAAGAATTTTTTTTTTCCTTTAGCAAAGACAATTGGGGAATAACCATATGCTGAAGGATACACGTTTTCCTGAACTAGCAAAGGCATAACTACTCTGAGTAATGACTGTATTTTGTGACAAAACACATTATATGTTGGTTGAGAGATAAATTCTTTCAAGTACCATTTTTTTTCTCATCTTAGGTTTTCTATTTTTGCTTGTTCATTAAAATCTCTCTCTATATATATATATATGTATATGCATACATAAAGAATGGCAGAAGATAGCTTGCTCTTCAGGAAATTAGTTAACCCCCTCTGACATTTTCTCTAAACATATCTGTCTTTGCACAAATGGAAGCTTCCAGTCATCTCAAGACACTTGTTGCCACCGCCTTCTTAAAAGCATGGGCAGATATCACTGAGTACACTTAAACAGTATCTTTTCTCTTTCTGGGTGTCAGATAGTGGCAATGATAGCTGTACTGGTCATGATATCTTCAGCCTATAAGAGACCATGTTCATCTCCAAATAGATATTTTTGTAGCTTCAAATTTGAAAAAAATATGAGGTTTGTTTCATTTATCTGTAGGGGGCAGACTTTGCATTTCCAAATTCCTTTGTTCATTCCCTGAAAAAATCATGCTGTTTTATGTGAATTGAATCTTCTCTCTGTATCTGTGTCTTGGTCAGTTGATCTGCAGTTACTGTAGATGCACTGTATAAATTTGAGGACAGTGCAAATTCATAAACCAAAGATTATCTTCAAGAAAATAAGTTTCTACAGGCTTTTGCAAATGGGACTAATTATGGTGGGGGTGTGAATAAAGGTTTAGAAGAAAAAGAAGCAGTATCTTTAACATTTGTTTAAAATACTGTGGTGAATTGACCCTTCCTGGACATCACGTGCTGGCCAAAACCACTGGGCAAGGGAAAGAAAATATACCAAAAGGCTAATGGGTTGAGATAAGGAAGGGGAGAGGTCACTCACCAGTTACCATCATCAGCAAAACAGACTTGACTCAGGGAAATTAGTTTAATTTATTATCAGTCAAATCAGATTAGAGTAATGAGAAATAATAAGTAAATTTCAAGCACCTTCCCCCCAGCTCTCCCTCCTTCACAGGGATTGAATTCTTTACCTCCTCTTCACCAGCAGCATATACACACAGGGAATGAAGCCTGCAGTCAATTCTGCTGCTTATTCCTCCTCAAGGAGAGGACTTCTCACACTCTTCCCCGGTTCCCCCATAGAGTACCCGCACAGGATACACTCGTCCATATATGTATTCTCCAATACCGGTCTTTCCCATCTGTTGCAGTTCTTCACAAACTGCTCCAGCATGATTCCCTTCCACAGGATGAAGTCCTTCAGGAAACCCATAGGGTCACAAGTCCTGCCAGTAAACCTGCTCCAGCACGCACTCCTCTCTTCACAGGGCCACTGGCACTGCCAGGAGCCAGCACAGGTTTCCTGATGGTGTCACAGCCTCCTTCACGCCCATCCATCTGATCCAGCGTGGGGTCCTCCATGGGCTGCTGGTGGATCTGCATGCACACCTGTGGGACCTATAAGGGAATCTCAGCTCTGGCACCTGGAGCACCTCTTCCCTGTGCCTGGAGGTCTGCAGGGTTGTTCCTCTCACACATTCTCACTCCTCTCTGGCTTTTGTTTTCTCGCCTTCCTAAATATGTTATCCCAGATGTGCTACCACTGTCACTGATGGCCTCAGCTTTGGCTAGTGGTGTGCCCATCTTGGAGCTGGCAATTGGCTCTATCAGACACAAAGGAAGCTCCTGGCAGACTCTCACAGAAACCTGCCTCAGTTCCAAAAACCTTGCCATGCAAACATTTGCCAATACAAACACTTCATTTAGAACAATATAAACCAATGAAATACTATTTTTGCCTCATTTGTTAAGGTGGATCAGAACAAACAGTAGTTTAGTGCCATAAGGAGTTTAGAATTTTCTAGAAGGAAAATTGGTGTACAAAGAGTAAAATGTTACCCTGTAACAGGAGAATTTTAATCTCAGATTTCTACGCAGTTATATTGTATTGTTGATCAGATTAACATTTCTGTTACCATTTCAAGTTATTTGTTTTCAGAGAGGTTTATTCATGGAGGGATTAGGAAGTCAAATTTGATATGATATCTTCTATACGATTTGAAAAAAAGAAACTGTATTTCCCTCTTCCCAAGATTAAAATAAAGTAATCAAGCAATTATGTGAAACCCAGACCTACTGAGGAAGAATGAACACTTCCAATATTTAGGGACTTTTGACTACATATGGTGTTATCAGGCTTCTTTATTGATAGTATTTCTAATGGGAAATGCTGAAATGCTCAGAGTGAAACTGGGGTAGTTTCTGAAAATAGCAGTCCGCACTGCTTGGTCAAAACATCACTCTGGGTTTATATATCACCAAAGCATAATCCACCCTTAAGAAGTCTTATAGACTGACTGTTTCTTGTTAGAAACAAGGTAAAAGTTTTTTTAAAGGTTACTTTGGGAATAAGCTGTCTGTGGATCAATATGTTCTATATGCTTTCATGAAAAAAAGACAAGAATATAATCTTCAGATAAAAAGTAATAAACAGATGAATATCTAGGCAATCCGTGTAGTTATCCATAAGTGAAGGTTTATTTATGATCTATCTACAGTTTAAGAATGTAGGACTTTAATATTGAATTATTGTATCCATGAAAATAATTTGTCATTGTAAAATTCTTAATGAAATATTTTCTGAGTCAAGAAGCTAAAATTCAGGAAATGTTATTCACTTATAATTGCATTATGTTTTTTAAGTCATTTTAGCCCGTGATGTAGCTCAAGGTTTTATACTTCTGTAATTCAACCCATGATATATCTTAGAGTCCAAGTCTAAAACTAAATTCCTTTACTGTAGTCTCTTACAGAATTACAAAAAATAAATTACAAAATCCTTTATAAGCAGGGTAAGAAGTACTTCTGGAATTTTCAGTTTTGAAGGCACAGTCAGCTCCTATTTTTGTTTATCTAAATGGACCTTGAGTGAACATATGATCAGTAATTGAAGGAAGCTTATGCAGGAAGATTAAGGAAATCTGAGTGTCAAAATATTTTATTCCAGAGAATCTTTTGATTATTTTGCTGTGGACAAATGTCAGTGAAACGTTTGTAACCATCTTTTGACATAACATATTTTTGACAAATGTAAACTAAAATGTGAATAAAATACTGTAGTTAATCCTCCCAGCAACAATGTCAATACTTTGGATTTTGGTGTTTCATTAGTTTATTAGTCCTGAAAAAATTATGGCTTTTCAAAAACCTTTCCTTGCAGTACTGTTTTCCTCTATTTTCAAGAGTACATAAGAAGATCTCATAGAATTTGTTCAGTTACTAGTTCACATAATTATTGCTAATTTAATTGATTTTTAAAAATTAAAAATGTGAACGTGGGATTGTATTTACAATACTACCATAAGAATGTGTGACCAGTTGCAGTTCTTTTAAATAAACACTACGTTCTCTATCCTTAAAGTCCTCTAACACCTATTCTAGTGCTGGACTTAGTGCCTTTTGCTCGAAGAAAAATATAACTCCATCTATTGCACAATTACTTTGGGGTGCAACTCTGAATAGCGAAAAAATCTGGTCATAGCTACTTCGCATCTTACAAGACTGGTGAGAAGAGGATTGAAGGATATCATCTAAAGGGTTTACATCAGTCTAGAACCTGAAAAACTTTTAATGCTTTTGATGTGGTGAAAAGACAGTTTGGGACAGGTACTACATTGGATACCCATTTTTGTCATGTTTCTCACCTGAGAAATTTTACAGGATTGAATCTTCTCACCTAGAAAAGCAAGCACTGAACTCTAGAAGTTATACTATAGCCTAAATACTGGTCAGTGGATGAAATTAGAGGTTTCTGGAAAGCTGTTTTCCATAGGTCATTATGTAGTCATTCTTTCTTGAATTTTGAGGAAAGTTTGCTCTTTGGAAGAAAAAACCCAACAAACCAACCAACCAAAAGAAAAATTAAAAAAAAAACAACAAACAAACACAACCCAGGAAACAAACCAACCAACCAAAAAAAGCCAAAACACAAGAAACATAAAGCTATATGTTTTTTACAAGATCTTATAATTAGTTAACGTTGAACTTCTTCTAACAAGTTTCATAACAGTAGTGGTAAGACCTATTGTTATTTTGAATCCCAATACTGATTTCATTTCTGTCTGTATGAAAAACACTGCAAGCAATGCAACCAATATGTCTGATTATATAGCAGTAAAGAAAGATGGAACCATTCTTCCCATCATGAACATATTTATTATTTTATTTTATCAAATCAATTACAAAAAGAAGCAATAAAGTTTTCTTTTTCTTCAACACAAATCTGCATACACCTGATACTTCTATAGAGGGAACAAGAAGTTTGTTGAAGTCAGATTTAAATGTTCACATATGTAAATAGAGTATTAATGTATGTTTCTCAATGATCTACTGAGATCATGAACTTTAAGAACCATGTTAGGGGATATAGTTACTTGTTGAAATAATGCAATATATGAATAGAAAACTTGAATATTATGCTTCATTTAAACAAAGGGGTATGGAGTTTCTGAATTAAAATGTATCTGTTAGGGCAATTCTGTCATTGGAAGATATTAGGCTAATAATTAAGGAAGGTTTAAGTAAAAGGAACGGATAAATAATAACGATGCTGAATATCCCATGTTAAAGGGATACCCTGACTGAAGGATATACTTGAAGGTAAAATATTTCCTGTCTTTCTTCTATTTTTGAACATCTATTCTGATTCTATGTCCTGAAACTTACATTAGTGTCTTGAAACATATGTTAGTTTTAGTGTGCTAATGTTAAACTAATGTAATGCATCAAAAAGTACAAATAGAATGATCTTAATTATATTATTTTTGACAGTTGTTAATTAAAACTCAATAGGCGGTCATGTGAGGTTCCCACAAGCAGACTTAAGATGTCTAAGGGGATGGAGCACACCAGCTAAGAGGAGAGGCTGGCAGTGTGGGGACTGGGCTTACTCAGACTGGTAAAGAGGAGATCAAGGAGATGCCTCATAGCAGACTACAACTGAATGAAAGGGGGTGTACAAAGATGATGGCACTAGGTTCTCTGTGGTTGTGTCAGACAATATAATATGGAACAACAGTAAAAAAACACAATTTGGGACTGTTCAGACTGAACATTAGTAAAAATGCTGGGACAAGAGTGCAGCGTAGGAACAGGTTGTTGAGATATCATCCTTGAAAGTTTCCAGGACTGGCAAAGTCACAGCAAGCTTATGATGCTGGTTATTATCATGATTTGAGTGGAAGGCTCACCTACACAACCTCTTCCAATAAATGCTGTACTGATCCCATAGTAGAATTCAAATATGACTTGCCTAATACTTGTTGAGAATAAAGGACGAAAGAAAATGTTAATGTGAAAAGTGTTCAGTGTTCCAGATATGATTTTACTGAATCAGCAGGCAGACCAAAATCTGTAGGGCTTCTAAATTTTCAGAACAGTGAAACTAATAATTGTATTTTAGCTAAATTCAAGTAGGACAGTGTTTATTTTCTACTAGAAATGCACTTACCCTGTGGGCTTATTTGTTAGTTTGATTTTAATCTCTGATATTAAGGCTAGTTTGTGGTCCTCATGACAGTTCTTATTGTTTGGTGTAGATTTAGTATCAGAATTTTGGTAATTTTCTTCAAGGTTTATGATCATTTTTTTCTATGTTATGGAGCAAAAAGACGAGATTTGTGGGAAGGGAAGTCAAGTGTCAGTAGCAGTTCCAGGATTTCCAACTGAACTGTTATGTTCTGTCTTCCTAAACAATTGTGATAGCTCAGTATGATGGAGTGACTGCATTGATGAATAATGGAAGAACAACTGATGCCATCTATTTTCACTTCTGTAAGGCTGACAGTGCTTCACACAACATCCTTGTCACTATATTGGATAGACAGGGGGTTTGATGGACTCTCTTTTTTGGTAAAAAATTGGCTGGGTGGCCATATCCAAAGAATTTTAGTCAATGGCCTAATGTCCAAATGCAGATCAGTGACACTTACCCATTCAAACCTCATGAAATTCAACCAGGCCAAGTGCAAGGTCCTACAACTGGGTCCAGCAATTTCTTATATCTGTGCAGAAGAAGAACTGATGGAGAGCATCTTTAAACCAAAGTAGGATAGGTTTAGATTAGGTATTAGGAAGAAACTCTTCACTTTGAGAGTAGTGAGACACTGAAACAGGTTACCCAGAGATGTTGTGCATGTCCCATCCTGGAAGGGTTCAAGGTCAGGTTGGATGCATCTTTGAAAACCTGGTCTAGTTAAAGATGTCTCTGCATGCAGAGGGCAGGTTAGAACTGCATGGTCTTTAAGGTCCCTTCCAATCCAAACCATTTTATGATAATAGTGAAGGATGAGAGCAGGATGTAAGAGAGATGAACCATTTGTACTTGATTTTTGTTGTCTGATGGGTTAGAATGTTTCCATAGAAAAAAAACCACAAAACTTTTATGCAAGATTTAATCAAATTATTTGCTCTACTCTTTTGACTTCTTTTGCTCATAGGTAAGTCAGTCTGCTAAAATCTTTTAAACTTCCAGCATAAACATGAAAATGTAAGACAAAAAATTGTGAAAACAAAGCAGGTTATCAGTTCCCTTGAATTTTGAAATGTAAAGTCTTACAGTGTTTGCTCTGTACATATCTGTATTAAGGTTTTCCTCAGCAAGGAGCATTTCTTATGATGTGAAAGCTTGCAATTTTTGGAGTTTCTGATCTTACAGCCAGTTTACAGGCACAGTAGTAGTACAAATCTATTTTTCCTTGCAGTTGAATAATCCTGCTGAAAAATCATGACAGGATTAAGAGACAGGCAGCTGGAATGAAATGCATTCTCACGTATGGGAAATAAGATTTACTGCAAAGTGAGGCAGAAAATTCTGGTTGCTCATATATTTACAAGCTGTTAATGTCGCCTAGATCAGGTTAAAGCAGGCAAGGAAGTCTCACAGGATTCTGTGGCCTTATATTATATGAATAGTCTGTAGGCTCCATGTGCTTTTTTACTGCCCTGAGAAATGCAAATGAGGAAATCCAAAAATCCTGTAATAAGTTTGATGTTAGAAATGGGCATCAAACGATGTTGTTGTGAAAGTCTTATTTGTTGAAGGTGAGAGTATTGAAGCAGAGTATTTTCTCAGGGATAAAAGGGATTTAGCATCTATTTTTAGAAATATGTTTAACATCAGCATTTTCCTTAGTAAGTGCCAATATTAAACGTGGAGTACACGCATAATTAACATACAAAGGAATAATACATAGGTAGAAAAAATAGCCCAGTAGCAGCACGGTATTTTTTACATTGGATCTACATTTGCTTTGTACAGATTCTGTTTTAGCATGATAGTTTTGTGTAGTTATACATCTATATCCAAGTTTACATTGAATGAATATGCCTTAAAGACCTTTCCAATCACAAAGGGAACCTGACTGAATTGAGCTTTATCTTCCTACTGTTACACAACTCCTGTCAAATTGTGGGGATGGAAGTTATTTCTGCATCTAATAATATATTGCCTCTCTCCTTTTTTGTTGTTCATTTCTTTTTTTTCTCACAGAAGAGAAAGGCTAAGAAATTTCAGTTGACTGACTCTCTATGAAACATACACATTTGTTTTGTGTGGTTATCCATCCAGGTTTTGAAATATCTGTATAAGATTTCTAATATTAATCTTATTCTAAAAGTTAAATGGCTATCCTTACCCACCTTTGCTTCCTTAAGCACAGGAGTTAGAAATAATGTATTGAATAGACTTACTAAGAAAAATCCCTGGTGGCAACTGCAGAAAACTAATATTAGCCAAAGAATCAGAAATTTCTGGGTTTTGGCCAGTGTTCCTGTGCAGGCAAGGGCTCCTGTTCACAGCCCACAAAACAGAGAAAGAACAGACATATCCCTCCAGTGTCTACATCAGTATCTGCAATACTAGGAAACCTGCCTAAAGGTTTTAGAGGCTGTCCATTCATTCTAGGGTGACCAACTTAAGATTCTCAAGACAATTGCCTAATGCTCAAAGTTGCAAGATAAGAATCTATTCAAGCTGGGCTTGGAATGCATGATTTGTAAACAGCAATCTTTCTCCAACTGGGCACATGGAATTAAAAGCCCTTAGATTTTTATTTTACAAAATGAGATTAGGTGTTGTAAAGATATATATCAATGGTCAAAGTCCTCAAAGGTTATAATGACTGGGCAGTGAAATGCCACCGGGAAATCAACAATTCAGTAGGTCTTCCTTTAAAGTGGAATCAAACATGGTAAATAAGACTTAGGAACGACATTGAATAACAGAATAAACTATGCAGCAGCTGATGATTTTATGAGCAGTGTCCCTCTTAGGAACAAAAGGAAGTAGTAGTCCCTTGGAATATGTGTGCAAACATGTCATTAGACTTAATTGCACACACTAAATGAAATCAGAAATGTTTTTAATACAGTATTTTTATGCTATCAAGGCATTTTGAGGCAAGTAGCCTGGACTATGGAGCAACTGTCAGCTTTAGCTGACAGCATCTTGTGTGAAATAAAATAGCATCCATGAATGGACGTTCTCTGCTTTGCCAGACATTATGAAACTTGCTGATAACATTAGCTACAAGCTGAACTCTCATTTTTGATAGACTTGGGGCTTTCTCTTTCCCATGCTAGTTTCTTCACCACTATTCTCGTGCTCTAATTTTACAAAGACTGTTTTCCTCTTAGGCTGGTCTTTCCAGTCCCTGTATGCAGAAAAACCCGTTTCCACTTAATGATGCCCTTTTGTCACTGCCAGTCTTTCCCCCAGCATTTAACTGGCTCCTAGCCTGACTCTGGCATACTTGCTTGCTTCTGCTCTATGCTTACCATCCATTTGGACCTAGGCCTAATATCCCCTATTAGTTTTTGAGGTCTCCCCCTCTATCTTTTTCCTTCTACTTTGCTTTTCTTATAAATCCTCCAAGTCTCTTTACATCAGTTCCCAGTATTGTTCAATAATTTATTTATTTTCCCCAAAAGATACATAGTTCTGTTATCTTCCCAGCATATTCCCAGCATACTCATGTGTAGCCTTAATAGTTGCACACACTCAACACATTTTCCAGCAGGTATTTGTTGCCCGTTGGCCACAGCATGTGGCTGCTACATCAGTTTCATGTTCACTGCTGCTACCTGAGATAACAGGCAGCCCCAGCCGGAAAAAATGTGCTCCCTCATTGATGACTGATCGATCGTCCTTCCAGCCAGAGTGTTCCCACTTGTATTACACTGATTACTAATCTTGATATCTAAAGGCTTTGGGTTTTCATCTTTTGTTTGATGTAAAAGGTCATGACTTTCCTCAAACACCAGGGAGTCCTCAAAATTTTGTTAGCCAGAATATTTAGGTAATTACACTAGCCCTGGGAAACCTGACTCAGAATTCCATTAAATTCCTCAATCTATTTTCCATTTGTGTTGTGATCACAAAAATGTTGTGAATATACAGTAGTTAAGGTATTCTTATTCAATTTATTTGAACTGTTCGTTGTGGTTCTGTATTAATGATAACACTGCATAGATCTTAAATTTGACATGAATAAAACTAAGTTCTCTCTTTTTTTTTTAATATCTAGATGTCAAAAAAATATAGAGGGAGACCTAGATTTTCATCCATATGAAAATACATCTCCAACTAGTTTTTTGACCAAATTAATACAAATCACACTTAGGCATTGAAATTATTATTCTTTTATTAATCCTCAAATGTGGAGGTGTATCAGTTATAATTTATTTATACAAACCTATCATGAAATATAGTACTAAGACTTGTGAAGTTTTCCTACACAATGCTGTGGAGAATTGTTGGAGAACACTGTTTCAAAGACTGCCAGAAAAAACAGGATGAACAGTTAATCAACATCAGAAAAATGGACAACT
>JAWWMP010000081.1:74671594-74710730 GCA_035047865.1 Dendrocincla tyrannina | reverse complement strand
TAGGAGCTGTTTTAATCTCTTTTTTTTCCTGTCTCTGTTGTTTTCTTTGATGTTATCTCTTAGCAGCAGAGAGTCTTAGCTCACTGGAATGCAGCCAGGGTACTTGGCTCCACTGCTCACGCTGAGCCAAGATGCAGGGATCTGTGCAGAGCTTTCCCCAAGCTCTTTCCCTTCTCTCCAGGCCAGCACAGTCCCAGTCTCTTCTGTGGCAGTCAGGCAGCATGCGGTGACAAAGAGAAGAGGTGAGGAGAGGTTGGGGAGCAATTCCCAGCTGAAGTAGCTAGTTCTCTTTCCCCCTTCCTTGCACCTGATTTCCCAAAATTTGTCTTCAGTTTTTATAGCATTCAAAAGAGGGTTGTGCCTTGTTCCTTGGCATGTAGCCTTGTTCAGATGTTCAAAACTATAAGATATCCTATACAACGACAGGATTTTCTGGCAGCATGGTTTTTGGAGGACTGCTTTAGCTAGAAGTTTGTTTGTGTGAAGAAAAAAAAAAAACAAGCCATAAAAGGCACCTTCAATCAGCACATATTTTATGAGTTCATGAGTTAAAGGTCCAAGTGAATATAAGACCTAATTAAATTATCTGAATATGTTTTTGAAGGGATGCAACATTGCCTGTTGCTGTGAGCAAAGGTAAGTGAAGGCCTGAGAATGTCTGAGACTCCTTGAAGAATAAGCATGTAGACCTAGAAAGAGAGAGGGAAAATATATTTAATATAGATATCTCATGAGCCTAAAGAAAAACTTAAAATATTTTTTTTAAAAATCCCTTCAAGTCTGGGGTTTGTTTTGCCCTGTGTTCTCTTTCCAGGTGAGGTCTGTGCTGTCGTGTAACAAGTGTTTGGTTGTCTCTTTATTTAAAAGCTAAGTGAGGCTGACATGAGGGAAAGAAGTTTTTTAGAGTGAAACATGAATAAAAGCTCTAATAAGTCTGGTTTATATTAACAGCTCTTATTTCTTGCACATCTGCTATGATTTGATACCCAGTTGCACAGCCTCTAGGTGCAACCTACTAGTCTCTTTATGCTTTGTGGTGGACTTTGTATGGGAAAAAGAGCAACCAAGCATCCACGTTTGTGTAACAGATTAAAGCAAGAGGTTTTTTTAAGAAAAATGGGCTTATTGACTGTACTGCTGTAAAACAATAACTATTTTTATAATCTTTTGTCACCAGCTTTCAAGCTCTCAAAAAGAGCTATATAAAATTTGTACTAAACTTTCCAAGTGATGTAAAATGTACAAATCAGTAAGGCTATAGTACTGCATAGAACTATCTCTGTAACTTCAAATGGCAGTACTAAATATAAGCCTTGTGAAAGGGGCATGGTTAACAATATAATTCTATATACAGGTGTGGTAAAGTACAGGAAATACGTTTGCTGCTTTTCTTTTGTTTCTTCCCTATCTCTTGAAACTTTGTGGTGAGATTCTGATTTTCCTGTATCTGACCTTCAATTTTTACCCAGAATACTTAATTTAAGAAGCAAAATTTATTCACTGTTTTTCATGTGAACTGAAGGATGTACTTAATGGGACTTTGATTCACTTTCACTTAGCTCTTGAGAACCTTATAAGACAAACATTCATTAGCAGTAATAAAGAATGCAGTGAATATCCAGGTAAATTACTATAGAAACTTTTACACTTGCAGTTTCCTATGTTTCTCTGTTTAGTTCATGTGAAGAATGTTATCTGCAGTTATAAGATTTTAACCTCAGTTCTCTGAAATACTTTGATCTGGAATTAGTGGCATGCTTGAGAACAAGACACCATGACATTTGCTCACTAGCTCTTGTTATTGTACTTAGTACCTTCTTGCTTCAGGGACCTTGAAAAAGTGATACCATTTCTACCCTAAAATTTTCTGCATAGAAAAGAGGAAGAATGTGCCTAATAAGTTTAATTTGCATTCTAGCCTCATGCTCTCTCAAATTTATTTTTATATACACTGTTTTTATATTTTTTTGCTGCTCCATCCTGCAATGATGGTTTATAATCTTAATTTCCCTAGAATACTACAATTCACAATGAGGCACCTTTAGGATTTCCTTCCTGAATAATGTCCCACCTTCCTGTATTCTGTTGCCCTTCAGTAGTGCCTCCGAAGGGACTGCCATCAAAACTCTCACACTGGCAAAAGTCTTCTCTCTGGAAGTCTAAGATATATGTTCTGGTGGCCACCCTCATTTTTTCAGAGAGTCTAAACCCGTCATTTTGTGATCACTGGTGAAAAAATCAAAAGGTAGTCAGCGAACAGAAAGCATTTAAATAGTTGCATATATATAAAAAATCATTGCTAGCAGCGGCATCCAGTGGCTATGTGATCAAACTGCAAGGACCCAGAAATTTATTCTGGAGAGCTTGTTCTAGTAGAAAAGGTTTTCCTCCTCTGGGTTGTATAACTGATTAAAAACAGGCACAAATTTATTTGATGTTCTACAGAAATGCAAGAAGAAAAAAAAATAAAGATATTCTCTGCAAAGCTGCCTCTTGTCTAGTTCTATACTTCAGAAATGTTGTGTGCAAGAATGCTCTCTGTATCAATCTCTACCTAAATGGTCTATAGAGGAGGAGTATACAGATTTAAACGTATGCACATGCTGCTTAAAGCTGAAGGACGATCCAGTCCCCTTGAACTGGACAACTATATACAGATGACAGTCATGACCTTCAGCCAGGTTAGTGCAGAGGCATATTGGTTAATCCACTGCATTTTTACCTTTTGACTCTAAGCATGAAAACAATGCAGAAGCCCAAATATAAGCAGAAGCTCACTAGATAGTCATGTCAGACTAGGTAGACTAGTCAAATATGACTTGAAATATTCTGTGTTGAACAGCTTAACTGCATTGATGATTTTTCTGATATATTATGATGTTGATTTTTGATGTCAGAAAGGGGATGTGAAATGCTTGGGATTAAGTTTGGTGATGAGCACTACGTAATTCAATTGTCTTATGAACAGCTACTCTCAGTTTGCAGCACTAAAAATGGGAAAAAAAATAGTTCGTTTTGTTGTGTTGTAACGTATGCTGGTCTAGGAAAGCTTCAGACTGCAAAAAATTTTTGCTTAGATACCACAATTACAGAAGCATTTCTGCTTCTCTGAGACAAGAGATGAAAGCTAAAGTGTAACTTCTGATTAATTGGTCTTTTGACCTCAAATTATCAGACATCTGGTTGCACGTGTTAGTTGAGCGCATTATATCAGAAATCCAAAAAAGGAATAAATGTTGTCTGAAACTTATTAAAACTTTGCTATTTTACTGTTTATTTGTGGAAATGGAGGCAAAGAAGATGAGGCAAGCAATGCAAAAAGTAAATTAGGAGTTAACCATGTGATTGCTTGCTGAGTTCAAATCCATTTGGGAGTGCAACATCAAATTATAAGGTAGGGAATAACCCACACTAAGCAATTACTGAAGGAAAAAGAGACTAACAGGATACAGATGTCAATGCAAGCCAAAGGAAAAAGAAATATGAAATTAATTAAACCAAGTTCCACAATACTCTTTTATTGCTATTGACTACTGACAGTATACTGACTGCTTTTCAGAATCATGAGAAAATCTAGCTTTGCTTCTGATGAGTTTGTAGCCTGAATTGCCTTTATAAGACCACAAAGTGGTGGACAATAAGGTATGAATTCCACACAGTATGTTGTTAATGAAGTACTTTGTTCAGAACAGTTATCTCCATCGTGCACGGGGAGAGTGAGGCATTGCATTGCCTTCAGCATGGTATTTGTTTAGTGTTTCCCCATGGATCAGAAAAGTTGAGAAGGTGTTAAGATGTTCAGGTATAATTTAATTGCAAAGAGTTGCAAATTGTACTCCTCCATTAAATCATCATCAAGTTTGAGAAATTAATTTTTTTCCTGTCAATTAAATGGGTTGGTAACAGCTGTGAAGAGACTGCTATTATTTCAACGTTAGAATTAGAAGCATAATCTCAAGAGGCCTTATTATTATTAACAACAAAATATAGCTGTTTTATAAACTGCTTTTCACTGAGATAGTAATAATAATAATAACAATAATAATAATGATAATGTGATAGACCTGAAAAACAATTAAACATAAATGAGCAACTTTTTGCAATAACTATGTATTTTCACTATGACTTCCAATCTACACATAGAAGTTGGTTTACTTTTTCACCAGATAACACAAACAAATATTGCATTGACTCTCAACCATTTCATTAAGGGAGAATATATATATATATATATTCTGTCAAGTTCCTGGATTCTCTAGCTGACCAAATAAGAAAATGAGACTAACAGGTATAGAAGATATCTCAATGCACACTATTTTTCTGTTTACACCTGGGCATCCACAGCAGTCTAAATTGCACTTGAGATGTGAATGAGGCATTTTTTTTGTCAGTGATGGTCTTAATACTTGAGCTAGTTCTGGCATCTGAATAAACAGGACTGCTAATCTTAGTCTGCAGATTATGTTAATGTCATAACCAAAAAAATCATTTAATGAAATCAATATTTCAGTGAAATAAGATGGAAGAAAATGAAGGAAATTAGAGACCATCCTCTGAAGCAGCTACTGTTTTTGAGATCAGGTACTGGTCAAATTCCATTTTGATTCATTGCATCTAACAGTAGGGCATGTGGAACTTGCATAGAAATATAAAACAATTAAAGGATTTATTTCTTTTTTTCGCGTTGCATATTTGTCATCCTTTTTGAGATGTTGATTGATGATCTTTTTTCTACCTGCTATTTCTAACTCAAACACATATATAATGTGTGACTTAAGCTATGAGGGATTCAGTTTTCTTCTCTCTCTGATGTGAAGAGCTTGCTTGAAAAGGTTTTTCTTAAGTCACTGTTGTATGCTAATATGATACCACATGCAACCTAGTATTTCCCATGCTGAATATAAAAATTTAGCAGAGGTTATTGCTGCTATTAGTAGTTGAACTACTGAGGCATAATGAAAGGAAGTACTCATAACATCAATAGTAAAAGAGGTTTATTTTAAAAAAGTAAATTACATGCCAGAGAACAGATACTTTAGCTACTAGTGACTGTACCACAGTTGAATGCAACAAAGTATTTATGTGACAAGTGATCTCTGCTGTGTAAACTCATGTATGAACTTTAATTCTGATGCTATGGGCTGCCAGAGTATACTCTATGAGAATCTCTGCTAAGACCAAACTCTTGCCTCTGAGCTGGCAAAAATAGGAGTAGTCACTCTACTCTGCTTGAAGCTAAGGAAGAACAAATTTTGGAATATATGTTGTTTAATTTTGTTAATATGTTAATTCTGTTAATAAGTTAATGATAAACAGATAAGAGTAACTAGAGGATTTCTAATCTGAGTAACTGGGGAATATGTGAGTGTGTGTGCGTATGTGTGTTTGTACGTAAAGTTATCTGAACATCATATTTATGCTCGTGTGGAACAACAAAACCGTGATGAAATAGTTTAGTAGAAAAATCCTCTCCATAAATAAAGAGCTGTAACTTCTCTACAGATTTAATTATCTACTTTAAGTTAAAGGTGATATGAAAACAGTTTAAAATGAAACTTTTCATAGCAACTTCTAAATAGTTTTCTTAGTGGAGATGCCTATGCATACCTGCAACCTTGGGATATCTCAACTGGATTTCTTTCAAAGGCAACTAAACTACAAGCTCCAGCTAGGCTTCAAATGCACTTCAAATTCTGGTGGAAATGTAAGTGTCCAGTCCAAGAGCTGGTCCTGCAGGCAGCATTGAACAATTTTATTTACTGTTCAACAGATTAAATCTGATTGAAAGTGAAAACCTTCATACTTCATGTGGTTAATATGTTGAAATCTCAGCACTAAATGTTTTGATCTACTAATTAACTACTGTGCCTTATTATTTGCTTCTGTAGAAACAAAAAGGATTGCATTTGGTTTTTTTCTTTTGTTTAAAGGATGATAAAAACGGCAAAGCTGAACTCCTTTTTGCTATTTATGGCATTTACTGCCTTTTTCTCAGAAAAGACACATTAAGTCTAATTTCCCAGGGAATGGGGTTTGAATATTATTCACGTATAAAATATCTTTTTCTAAAGGAATTATACATAACCGTATTTCTGTGTAAAGTTATTCCATAATTACTTAGTTTCCTTTATAAAACCGAAAATATTCATGGTAACATAACTCCAGAGTGTTGCTGAGTGAATTCCTGATAGTATGATTCTGGAATATATTATTTCCTGAAAAGTCGTTTTACTGGAAAACTACTGGGGGGAGGGAGAACCAAACCAGAAACCTCCCAGTAAACTCAAAAGATTTGTTTTAAATTTATCAAACTGATATAAGAATAAATTCTATTGATGTATCCTGTAGCTAGTTACTTAAGTCTCCTAATTCCTGGAAGCTATGCTAGCTTTCTGAGCTTCTGGTTTATTACTAGCTAACAGCACCAAGAAAAGAGTCTTTTCTTTGACAGAAGTGGTAGAATACTGGCTCTTGGACACCACAGAATTGTGAATCCTTTCTAACCATGTTATTTCAGTGTGACAGAATAGCTAACACTTCTGAAGTCATAGATTACATGCAGGACACAAGCAATCTGGAAGTTCTCTTATTCCTTATCTGCAACCTAAATCTTTTTTCAGCATTACTTGAAAGCATTGAAACAATTTCATTTCATATACCAGAAGTTTGCCATTTTGGAAAAAAAAAAAAAACCAAACCAGAAAAACTCATTATGATGATTATTATCAAAACCTGAATACATGAAAAAAATTGACTTAAGGAAATTGAAATGTGTTCTTTTTGAACAAGGCCATCAATGATAGGAGCAAAAGTAGAAAATGGTATAAAGAGATGAGGGCAAAGCATGTACAGAAAGGTTGCTGAAGTCTACATTAGTTGCAAAACAAGATTTTTCAAGAAAAGCTGTGCATTTGGTGATTCATCTGCCTGCATCTCAATGAACTAGCATACCACAGGATTTCTGGGAGAAAACTTGATTCATTGTGTGCTTGAAATAACAGTTCATCAAGGAGTGTACTATCACTTTTGGCAAAGAAAACAAACTTTTCTTGCAGCTCAAGGAGCTAGATCAACTTTGAGGAATTAGGAGTCAGAACAGAATTTGAGCTCGCATGGATGTTTACTTCTCTATTTACCCCCACAAAACCCCTCTACCTTTAGGGGGCTAGTTTAGGATACAGATTGACTTTATATATTTACTTCAAACTATGTGTTTTAAACTTTTCCTTGTATAAAACTGAATCACTTAATGGTTGAAGGAAGTACAGAAGAAATTAGCTACTCAACCTAGTTTGAATTAGTAACTGCTAGAATAAGTTATGAATCTGGAAAACTGGTATTAGAATCCTCCAATTAAGAACCTTATTGTATCAAACCTTTGCAAACCTCTCCCGGATTTTAAAAATTGCTGATGTTTAGTATATTTTTAGTACTGTGGAAGCTGAACTAGTTGATTATTACAGATAATCCACCTTAGTAATTTTTTAGCACAAGAAATAATCAGTCCTAGGCCAAAATTGCAATTAATTTCCTGTAAGTAAAAAGATTTACCCCACTAAAATGCAATTTTTATTTGTCAGCTGCACTAATTTTCTGAATTTCTAAAAGTTACTACTCATGCATGAGCTCAATTTTCCTAGAAATATTGAAATATGCTTTCAATAAGGAAAAGTGAGCTGAGATTTAAACACTCTGCTTTAATTTCACTTTTACATCAGAAGCTATTTCAGAGAAATAAAATAGGAACTTAAAGCCCCTGATGTCACAAAGGAGAGAGCCCTTAAAAAGTGTTTAAAGTATGTACTTAAAAAAAAAAAAAAAGAAAAAGAGTCAGCATATAGGTTTTCAAGGCAAGACTACCATCTTGTGGCCTTTCTGTACAGTGACTAGCTGAAGGCACACATTTCGCATAAAGATACATGAAGAAATAACACTCATTTCTACTTCTGTTTGTTGCTAGCAGTGTAAGTCTTTGTGCAGGCAAAGCTTATCTATCTTTCAATGGAAGTGGTTTTGAATCAAAGACTTATTTGACTTTATGTATGGCTGGCATAACAGATGTAGAATAATATTCAGAAACACAACACAAATGCTTTGTATAAATCAGTGCTGCTGAAGTTATGCCCTGTTAAAGGAGAATCACTAATCAACAAAACTGTGCTATAGTCCTGCAATTTGACACACACGTGGTAACTGGACTCTTCTTGTTTTTCCTGGCAACAATACAGTTTGATGCAAATAAGAAGCAGGGCAAATACTCAGCTGACTGACCTCATGAATGTTGAAATTTTTTTGGGATGGACTGCTGTGGTTACCTAAGGTGGTCAATTTAAATTTTTTACAACTTGCTTTTACTGGATTTATGTGCATTTAATGTGGTATTGCTGTATAATTTTCACTTAAAGTAAAACTTCTGTCTATTTTGTCTCTACTGTGCTTGAGAGACTTGCCTTCTTACTACAAATGAGGTCAAAATTTAGTGTAATTTAATGAAAACTGGGGACAAACTGTCTTGATCATACATAGAAAAATGCTTAATTTATCCTTGTTGGGCAGCCAAAGAAACTACTGTTTTATTACATAACATTCACTACAATCTTACAAATTACATGCATACAGGTGGTACATTTTACTATGTCATATCTCTGAAAACTAGAATTTGCAGGATTTGCTTCTAATTAATAGCTCTATAGAAGAGATGCACATCTTTTAATCTTACTAAAATAGGTATTGCTCTGCTATCACAGCATCTAGTGGTCTCTGAGCTGAATCTCCTTTTAAGGGAGAAAGTTCAGACTTTGCTCACGTCAGCTCTTCTACCAGATTCAGGCACCTGGGCAGTCCAAGGGCAGATTGCTCCAGCAACAGCTGAGGCAAAAGAAGCCTTTGTGGCCCTTGGGCTTTTCCTTGTCTTTTGTCATGTGGTCACTAGGAGAGCCAGCGGGTCCTTTGTGTTCCTTTGTTGCAGATGTCACCTAAGCACCTTTTCTGGTTTCTTGTGACTTTAGTGTGAAGCTGTGAGAAGAGTCTGACTGTCTTCCCGAGGACATTGAAACACAGCTGAAGAGGGCAGGATGTGGCCTCATTGACCTTTCTTCTCCAGAGAGACTCAAGTCGTGCAGCCTTTCCTTGCATATTCTGTGTTCTGCCTCTCTGCTCACCTGGGCCTCTTGGGCTTTTGCTACAGCTTGCTCAGGTCTTTGTTGGTGTGGTGAGTACTAAACTGGACTTAATCCTCCTGCTGTGGTCTGGCAAATGTTTGAATTGTCTTTGTCCATACTGCTGGTTTGAGTCTGATTATCAGTATGGCGAGAGTGGTGAGTAATGGAACCAGCGTGGGACACCTGTCTGAGAACATGGTGCCTTGAAAAAGGTGGGCATAGGCTGTAAGACTGCCAATAGACTGTGTCAAAAATATTTTTAAAATCTGGATAATGAACTTCTGCTGCTTTCATCCCATTTAATGATTCATTTTATACTGAAAAGTTATGAGGCTGATCAGGCAAGGTATATTAACATTTTTTTTTTTTTTACATTTACTTTAAATTAAATCCAAGACAACCAAAGCTGGTATAAAGCTCTTATACTTGATCCAGATCCTTGTAGGAACACAAACTATTCAACTTTTCACTGCTGTTTACAATTTTCTTCTTGCCTTCCCTATACTGAACCAAAGAAACGAGGGAGAATTCCCTGGAAAATATTAACCACGTTTGCTGTCTGTCTTTTTTATGAAGAGAATTCTAATTATTAGTATGACTGTGTACCTTTTTTTTCCCCCCAAAGATTTTATTGTTGCTTAGTGCTTGATATGACTGATTCAAAAAACATCTATAGACAACCTGCTATGTATTTCAGTCTTTCACTATGACTTAAAAAAAGGTAAGGTAATATCTAGTACGAGAAACAAACCAACCAACCAACCCTATCTTTTTCTAAGGCTTTAAAAGTACTTTATATATAAGACAAGAGTAGGAAATGTGTGCTTGTCAGTGTCACTGAAATATAAATGTTAGTGTAATATGTAATTACAGTGTTAATGATCATTAATTCTCCAGAGCAAATGATTATTTGTGGGAAAGCATTGTCACATTAAAAATTAAAAAACCAAACTGGTTATAATGTCTGCAAAACAGACATTACTTGTTCATAATACAGCAGAATCTGAGATTTCATATAGTTACCTAAAAAAAAAGTTTCTCTAATTAAGTTATGATGTCTATAAATCAAATAAATCATTAACTACTTGTTTTTGAATTTTTATTCTATCTGGAAAATATTCTTGATTGTCATGAGTGTGTGTTTTCTAACTTTCAAGATAAATCATGATTGCAATTTTTTTAGAAAATAGGTTAAGTTAAAAATAGATAAAAATGGTACAAGAAAACCAACTAGAATAATCCAATAAGAAGAAAGAATTAATTTTCTGCCTACACCCTCTATTACATGCTTTCCTGTGTGTTTTCTCTGTAGCTTTTTAACAATAGCTATTTTTCTCCACTGAAATGTAGAGCTGCTCTAATCCCACATGATTTCATGTTAAATTCAGTAGTATCTATTTAACTCAATTTCCTCTACAGAGTCATAGGAAACATCTTGGGTTATCAGAAATGCATGAATATATGTGCTTTTTATAGAAAGATACAATTTTCAAGCAGTTAACTATGTAAAGTGGATTTCAGCTTCTCTGGAGTAACTCTTATTTACCCCAGGGACTTTGTGTCTTGCAGGAATAGTACTGAGCAATACATCAAAAATATCTCTTTATATCTGTGCCAGACAGATCCTATTAAAATAAATCAGTTATGTGGTCTCACCACTCTTCTGGGAGCATGAACCACAATTGGATTAAAAAAAATAGTTTGAAAAGTCATTTAATGCATCTAGGTATCCAGAAAAACATCTAAATGAACATTCTGTAAAAGTGTAGTTGCTGGAAGACATGCTTGGTTAATCTGATGGATTGTTTTTCATGTACCCTTCCTAAACTTGAGAAGTAAATGTTACACACTTGACGATAGAAAACAACTTTTGGAAATGTTCATCTGACTGAAACATTACTCTGTCCAGTAAAAATGCTTTGTCTCAGAGTCACAGAATCAGGTTGGAAGGGACTCTGCTGAGAACAGAATCAACTAGAGCAAGTTACAGTGTTTCATCATCCTCACAAGTAAAAGCCTTGTTCTTATGTTTAAATCAAATTTTCTGTATTTCAGTTTGAACCCATGGCCTCCATCATTGTAAAAATAGAAATATTTTCTTCTATACAGATTTTTTTTTGTTTGTTTTTGCCAGTTTTGGTTGATAGTTGTTGCAGGCTACCTAATTTGGGCTAGAGCATGTTAATGAGTGAGCTCTGTATCTATTCTGACCGATCGAACACATACACATTTATAAGGCAAGTTCTTAAAATGACACTAAGTAGTTATTATGCATTAGTTTTTTCATTTCACCTTCACTCAGACTGACTTTATCTTTGGCTTTTGTTCAGTAAAAATAAACCTGCCATGTCCACAATATTTAAATCTTTTTAAATCATCTGTTCTTCTCTGACAGGGAGAGTCAGCCTATTACTGTGTTATTTATTGTGGTACTTCCCCTGTCCTTCCTCTTATGTTTTCTGCTGTCTTTTAAAATTTTTTCTTCCTTCCCACATCCTTTTGAAAATCCTTGTGCATAGAAAATATCGTTGGTATACAAAAATCGTAACTTTATATTTCTAGATACTGAAAGACTGATAAAATTGAAAGCATTAAAAGCAAGAGAAAGAAACTTCTAAAAGGAAAATGTATAGTTTTTTGGTTTGTTTTTTTTTTTTTTTTTGCAGAAGTCTTTTGATAGGTCCTGGTCATTTTTCCTAGAGGTATTCTAACAACATGCAAAGAGTTCATCAATCACCTGTAAGTAATGTACTACATTGACTATTCACAACCTGACATTAACAAAAACATAATTTCAGAATCATATTTCGAAGTTAGTTGGACTGTAATAGACTCATATTTCCAAATTAATTATCACTGATTATTATGTCTAAACAGATTGTGAATTGTCTTACAACCAGCATATTTTATCTTCTAATGACTATTCTAATGAACACTTCAGCTCCTCTGACTTTGATCATACTAATCCATTGAATACGACTAAGTTTCATTCTGTTGATACTCTTCAGGGTTAAAATGTTATAAAAAGTTCCAGAAATACCATCAGATCAAAACAAGATCAAGGGAGTGAAATTATTTTGTTTCCTCTGTGATTAAAGCCAAAATGTATTCTTCTTTCAGAAATGTCTATTAATTTTTTTTAATGTTTTGGTGTTTGCTTACTTTGATGAGTTGAAAACACATCTATCCCATAAAATAGCATCTAAGTAGTATACTGCATTTAAAAGGAAAAAGTCGATCTTTGTTTTCGGAGGTTAAAATTCGTTCTGCTTATTATTATTAATGCAAGTATTATAGACTGTACAATCACCATGTGATGGAATTTTATCTACTAAAGTTTTGTTATGTCACAATAATTGTACTGAGTCTTTTGCATCCCTGCTCAAGCTGTCCTTCCTATTCTTTTCTGTCCAAAATATTTGCTTCACCAGATGACTTCTTTCTCTGGATCCGATAATTTCACAGCTACACTGGATTGATGTTCCTTTCCTATTCCAGCATTAAAACATTCTAGAACTATTCACAAATAGTAGAGGTGGGAAACTGATGGTAGAAGAGTTGAATTGGACAAATGGACTGAGGTATTTCTGTTGCTGCCTGGCCATCAGGATGCTTTGTGGTAAATACGTAATTTTTTCATATCTCAAATTCATTACTAGTTTCCTAGTTTCCCTGTTTCCTAGTTAAAGCTGGATGAGTGGATATAAATTTTGCTTCTCTTGTTTATCTTTCTGAACTCTAGATGTCACTCTCGGGCTGATCAATTGTTATATGCTTCTTATCAAAGTAAATTATCAAAGTAAATTATCAAGTGCAGGAGGAAGGTTCTGAAGATTTTAATTGTTTTCTCCTGAAATATTTATGGTTTTATATGTTCGCTTGAACATACAGGAATTGCAGCAAAACTCTTGCACTGAATTACGAATTATGGATCCTGGAAGAAAGATCAGTTTTCCATTATGTTATCTAACTGAATATCTGAAGTATTTTTTCAGGAAATATAGATCTAATGAATGCTAATTTTACTGCATTCAGGAGACTTCTGAAAGCCAGATAGATGGCTTAAAAATTTTATTTTGTTTTAATCACTAACAAAACCAATAATTTTGATTATGTTGCATTTAGACTGATACTTTAAGATTACTACTATATCAGATGTCTAAAGCTGAATGCCATTCAGGCAATCTGATAGGCTGATTGGATCTCAGCCTTTGTATTCAAGATGCAGTAGTGTGTTTACATGAGACTCAAAAATTAGAGGTCCCGAGAAAATCAATTGCAGTTGATAAATTCAGAATCTGGTTATGGACAAAACTAGAACCCAACTGACATGGGCAGCCAGCAATTCACTGTTAACAAATCAGCATGTTAACAGTGTAATGAAAAAGCAGACAGGATTTTGAAAAGACCAGTTAGAATAACACTAACACATTACAAAATATTACAGACAGTTCCTGACACCTGAGCTGTCAGGGCAGTACAGACCCTTGTGCTTCCTTCTAGGGACAGCAAATTTTAGTTTACTGAACTATAGACCAAATGTGTAGAAAGTCATCCAGAGGGGCAATAGCAGGTGTTGTGCTCAGCACCTGCCCGCATCGCAGTTTAGACAGTAACTTCTATCGCATGAAGAAGGAATTGACTCCAGAGGGGGTTTCAAAGTCTGAAATGAGTGCTTCTGTGATGTCCGGGGACAGGCCAAACAGAAACAGAAGGGGTCACAAGTGCCCTCAAGAGCTTGGCAAAACCACCCTGGAAACACCATTTACCTTAATTGAGTTGCTAAAAAGTTGGGTGTTGTGGATACCAAGCCTGCTTCTTTCAGATGTTACCATGCCAAGTATTAAATTTTTAAATTTTTCATCAATGAACTTTAAGATGCATTTTCTTTTACTCTGTTCCTCTAAAATTTTGTCCATGAAAGAATAATATACAGCAGGTTAAATTCCTGCAGAAGATCTATGGTTTTATGGGTAACATATCCCCACTCTACACTATTCAATTTCTCATTCCCATAACTATAAATTACTTTCTGAAAACTGCCAACAGATGCGCTGTTGAATGGATTTCAAGGAATTTAAGAAGATAAGAATTCATAGCAAGTTTTGAGCTCTAAAAAAGGCAAAAGAAATTTTGAGACCTCTACTTAAACTGGAGGAAATGAGAGCTCTGGCAGGCAAATGACATGACATTTTCTTAACTAAAATTGTTAGACAAATGGGGTCATGAAGGGATGCAAAATATTAGAAGAACTTTTTTTTTTTTTTTTTTTTTTAGAATACTGTATACTAATACATTGGAATAGTTAATGGAATCAACCTACCTCTGGATTTACATGGTAGAGTTGAAGTTTGTAACTTTCGTGTAACCAAGTGGGTGACCTTTTTAGAGAGAAAATATGCCTTTGGAAAATAACTGATATGAAATAGATATACTTGAAAAATGAGTGAAGGTACTCTCCCATTATAGTACACAAGTACACTTAAACATTTATGAACATTATTTATCTGAGAATCTGCACTGATTTCTAACAAAAGCAGCTTGAAGAACAGTCATTCTACTTTTTCTTGTCTGCCTGATTATTTCTTGTTCAATTGCCATGTGAATTCAACAACCTTTTGTTTTATCTCTAAACCGGAAGACATGGGAAATATGACTTAGTTTCTTTAAGAATACTTCTCAAAGAAAATCACTATATAATTATTTACCTCAAATAATTTGCATTCTTTTTTATCCTCTCATACTGGTCAGTCTCTTTAAAGGCAACATCAACTCATTTCTTCTCAGTCTCTCTGTAGAGTAGGATCATATTTTTAAACAATGAAACAAATCCTTAAAAAACTGATTCCAAAACTCCATATGAAGGATCACTGTCCTTAATTTTTTTTCTGGCACATCTTCAAAAATTCTGTGCTTTTTGAAAGTGATTGTTTTCATAACCAGTTTTTCCAATAGGAAAACTGGGGGAAATCTCTTGGCAAACACAAAACTGTCATTCTCAGGATGAAGAGGCTGTGAATAGAAACTCTTTATTCAACCCATATTTGCTCTTCCATTGTCAGGACCCTTAAGGCAGTGTTGAGACCCTTGGTTAGACTGCCTGTGCTCCAGGCCATCTGAGTCTTTGGGGCTGCTCAAATAAATCTTACTTTATTCTTAAATGATCATTCTGTATACTTTCTGTGGATATTCTAATTTTTTTTGATCTTTGACTTTTTCAGGCTAAGAAGACAAATCTTAGGATGAACTTTATGTTTCTGTTTCAATTGCACGTGAAATCTTTCACTAGAATGTAAATGTTTCATTAAAAAAAGAAGAAAAAATTCCCACTTAATTTTTTAAACTTTTAAAAGTCTAAGGCTGTGTTAAATTGTTTTTCAATGGAACTTTAAATACATCTCCAGCAGAGACTTTTCCTGACTGTTTGTCAAAACAGTGTATTAGGTAAAATATTTAGATACAAATTTTTGCAACGTTGTTGCAGCTTGGTACTGTATCCAATGAAATTCTTCATTAATATGATTCTTTCTGAGTGCAGGCATTTGTACATATATATTATGTTTAACTACTCATTGTGGTGACTCTTGAACTGATATGACAATGTGAATCACAGAAGCATTTCATTTTCTTAAGTTATGTGTAAAGACTTACAGCTTTCTTGAATGCAAAGAAATCAGAACGGCATTGAACAATGATGTTCATGACATATATGCCTCATTCTTGTGCATATTATCTACATGTACAATAAGAAGCTTAGTTTCCCTTAAGGACTGAAGCAAAATGTCTGAAAAACCTGAAAATAATGTAGTTGTATTGAAATCAAAATGTTAGAGTACTTTGTGATATTCACACTAGAACTGTTGAATGCTGTAAATACCTAATTGGCTGCAAATATTTATTGCTTCAAGAACAATTCAAAAATAAGAACTATTTAGTTTTCTAGGCCTAAAATAGATCTATAATTTTTACATCAAGCACTGGGTGATCAAATATGAAACAATGGTGTTCTGCTATTTAATGATGGTATTTAATGATGGGGATGGAAGTTCCCACAGGTCTCTGGATTTATTTGCAAATTTTGATGTTTGTTTTCCCTCACTTATTACAATTTTAACTGAAATAAAAATAGCAATTTACAGAAGTGGAGAATCCAGCCTTGTTTAGTGCAGGATTGTCTTAGCTTAGTGATACCAGCTCCAAGAGGTATGTTTGCCTGCCCCCATAGCATGGTTTTTGAGTATAACAAGCTTTATGACAGGACACATATAGAGCAGAAAGTTTCCAACCGTGGGATCTTCATGAATATAAAGAAATACTCAAATAAAACAGAAGTTATTGATCAGGTTGGAGGGTGTGGGTTTTTTTGTTTGTTTGTTTTATTGTTTGGTTTTTGGACAACTTGACTAAACTTTTCTATTACAACATTCATGAGAATATAATGAAATTTAACTGCCCTGAAACAGGTTATAACTTTTGAAGCAAACAGGGCAAAGATACTAGAAAGCAACATTACTTTGGGGTAAAGATTTGGTAAAGATTTACAAGCTTTTTCTCTTGGAGTGACATTTGAATCACTTAAGCAGTGCTGTGTTGTTCATTTTTAAATGAAGTTGAAGATTTATTACTGCGAGTAAACAAAACAAAGGAGTAGCAGTCAATAATTTAGGTGACACAGTGTTAAGACCACAGTAACTAGAATTAACCTGTGACATTGTAGCAAACTGCAGCAATCAATAATGACATTAATCAGCTTCAAATAAGTAAACAAATATATTTGCCTCAGATTTCAGGTCAAAACCCAGTCAAAGGATTCCTCATCTGATGAACAAATGTGTTGGTGCTCGAACAAATCCAGACTGAGCAACTGGCAAGACTAATCCATGTGCACTTAAAAGACAGCAGAGAGTTCTTCAGCATAGAAACACGCACCTTATATCTAAGCTGATTTTACTAAAAGTACAGCAGCACCAACTATGAGTGCTGTGCTCTGCACTGGTAAGGGTCATGGCTCTGGAAGACTCTGTGCTTACAGAGCAGAAAACATTATACTGTGTCAGCTCTGTTTCTCCCTTCCCTCTTCTCCATACATTTTATGCATGGTAGATGGGAACCGAAAAGGTGAAGAGGAATCCCAGGACATTGCTTGTGAATGTGACCGTGCAGATGCAAAGATCAATGGGGAAGAAAAGGTAACTCTTAATAATTTTGAAATGGTGCTCTCCAGTATAGTAGCCCGGCCACTCTGTTGAAATCACCATGACTATGCCAAGATACACTTTTCAGTAAGAATGTTTTTTGTTTCCTGCCCTCCTGCATTCTATTCCTGAAGTATTAGTAAGAATGTAACTGGGGAATACTACTGCAAGCAACTGAAAGTCTCCATAGGCCTTTCAGCTTCCTATTTGTACTGTGAAATAAGTTATGCTTTTTATAAATACCACATAATTAATATCAGTGGGTTGTGTGTTCATATTGGCATTTTTTTACTTCTCCTAACTAAAGATTAGAAAGTATCTCTGCTTTTATGCCTATTGTTATGCAAAAGCCACAACCCAAAAGAAGAGATTTAAGGACCTCCATCCTCAAACTGAGAAATATATACTAATGCTCTTTCAATATTACCATTGAGTGTTACATAATTTTCAGTCTGGGAAGAAAAGTAGTGAAACTCTATTTTTAATTGGCAATAAATTAAATAATTTTCCCCAACTTGAGTCTGTTTTGCTCATGACAGCAAGTATGCCAAACACACATGTCAAGACAAGATTATTAGAACAGAGCAAGCATGTACGATACCTACCATAGTATGCATCCTTGTGTTTTGCAGCCTTCAGTGAACAAATCCTTGAAGGAAAAATCAAATTATTTTTGCAATCCTTAGAAGCATTTGTTGCCTTCAATCCCCTTTGGCTGTTTTCCAGATTACTTATCTGTCATGTGAAGACTTTTTTTTGTAACTGCCATCCATTAGTTTCATCTGATATCACCTAGTTCTTTTTTTGTAAGAGACAGTGAAAAATGGATTTCTACTTTTTTTCACTGTCCCTCCTGACCATGAAGACCTCTTTCATATCTCCTTGAGTCATCTGTTCCTCGGTTTCCACTGTTCAATGCACAGAAACTATTTCAAGTCCCTCTTGTAATCCTTTCTCTGTACATCTTCAAAAATTCCTTTGAATCCTTTTTCAGGTGGAAGGGATCAGTACCCATAACTGCACACTGTAATCAGGATGGTACTGAACCATGAATTCATAGTGTGTTGTAAATCCCCTTTTTTCCTTTTTCTTTCTCAGTAGTTTCTAGCTTTAAATTTCTTATTTTTGATAGCTCCCAAGTAGTGAGCCAACATTTTGTATCAATCTATTATAGTTCCAAGTTTTCATCTGAGCTGTCAGTCAAAAGATCACCCTTTCATATGTAACATTTTCTGATGTACAGCATTTGACATTTATTTACAATTAATTTTATCTGTAAGTATTAGAACTTTTGAAGTTCTTGATCTTGATTTAGTAGCTTAGCTACTTTGAGGTTCCTCAAGATCCCTGTGAGATACTACTGTTATCTCTCTCCACTGGAAAAAAAACTCCTGTCCCATTTTTCCAATATTTTGATTAATTATTCATCCATTCTGCACCATGACACTGCCTACATAGGTTTTTATGGAATAAAAGTACTGCGAGAAAGTAAATTTTCACAATCTGTAGATGGGAGTAAGTCATGTTGCAACTCTTGACTTAGATGGGCTAAGTTGTGTTCTCCAAAACCTAACAGAGCATGGGGAATAGCTTTCATTTTAAAAAACAGAAATCTATTTTGACTTCATGCTATTCATCTGATGCACTGCCTATGGTCTATTAACTAGTTGAAGTTTTCAGATGTGTAGGAAAATATTTTCTGGGGCACCCTAAGCAAACCTTTTTTTCTCCAAAACCTGAAAGAATTAATATTTTTTTCCTTAGTCTAAGATTTAAACTGGTAATCTGGCTGTTCCTAGTAGGAAGGGTGTATTAAAATAAAGGATTTTATAGACTGTGTGTAGTTGCATAGCAGTGAAACTAACAGGGACATAGAACTGGAATAAGATAGCATTCTTTGTCAACAATAGCTAATGTATGTGACAGCAGGTTAATGTCTTAGTCAATTCTTGGCATGAGATCATTTTTAAATAGATTACCAAGCATAGTTACTGAGGGACAGTCTCAGTTGCCATGCAACTATGTATATTGCAGGAGAAAAGAACAGATGTTAATCCTTTTATGCAAAAAATACAGTTAAGAACATGTTTCATAAGAAAAATGTTTAAACATATGTCATTACTAATAAAGACATAAATAACTATACCGTGACCTTTTTGTGTCACTTGTATTTAAGTTAAAATGTTAAACAAAACATAACACACATTTCAGTACAATATATGCTACAATACGTAAAATGTTATCCAGTTCAAGAAACAGAAAAGCAAGAAAAATCTAAACTTTCTTTCAGAAAGCGTATTGCAATATTACTGACATTTGATGTTATGAGATATGACACATTGAAGTTTGCTATGGACCTGTAGGAATATTAAATTAGTGAGCTGAACCTGGTTGGTCAGTGCCTTGTGCTCTCCCAGAAATAATTTGTCAGAGTAAAAGAGTTTGTAAAGCCTTGTGCACCATGCCATTGCCAGCAGTTTTCATGTGTGGTGTTAATTTTCTTTGAGTGTTGTACTTCAATATGAACTTCATTTTGTGGCCCCCAGAGAACTGAAGATATTTAATATTTAATATTTAATAAGACTATGCTATGCTAGAATGTAATTGCCTAATTTTAGGCTCACAAATGTTTACCAGGATCAATCTCTTCAAGTAAATCAATACCTTAACAGACACTATTTTGCAATGCAAAGGTGTGGCAGATGAGTTTTTTCTGCTAGTTTGGAGTCACATGCAGAGTTTTAACTATTCTGCAGTGTATGAATTTTAAACATAAAAATCTGTGTGAATATAAGTATTCCACACATAGACTCTGTTGTGAGGCAGAGAGAAGATGAAATTCAGAATCATTTTTTGTCTTTATTAAAAAAACATCAATCCTCTGACATGACATTTAAAGTCTACCATTCATCTCGCTTAAAATTTTGACAACTATTCTAAAATTTAGTAGTAGTTATTGAAATGCCCATGTCCTCACTTAGGTCAGAAGTAATGTAACTTCAGACGGAGAATTTTTCTACTTATGCTGAACATCAAATGTCTTTCAGACATACTTTTTTTTTTTTTTTTTTTTTTTTTTGGCTGTGAAAGGGCTTTTTAGATACCTAGTTTCAAATGGATTCCTAAACTTCAGATAGATGGAAAAGGTAAAATCTATTTTGAACTTTGTTATTTTCACAGCTCTAACCATTGTTTATGTAGATATGTGTTTGAAACCATGTGGGACAGTTCAAAATTATGTTTGAAGGGAGATAAATAAAAGCACAGTTCACATGTCCAGGGAACAGAATATAATTCTCACTTGAGAATTGTTTACCTTTCAGTAGATTGCCTCTTTGCAAAAAATGTATTATTTTTTCTATTGGAGAAGAAAAGTACAAAGATATATGAAGATAAGAATGTTTATGATCTAAAAGATTTCCTTAGGATCTGGCTATGGTTAAAATATGCACGTCCTAAAGCACTTCTTTTTTCTTTCCATTCTTTCTGTGAGATTTATGTGAACCTTTTGTTCTACATGCTTCACTGGTTGCATCTTTGGCAGACATGCATATCAGTAAGGAAGAATGTATAATTACAGAAGTACTCTTAAATGTTTTTCATACACAAAAGTTGAATATGGCCAGAAAAAATGGTCTTTCTTTGGACCCTTAGTAATTAGTCTTCTTTTCTGTAATGGTATAGCTGAGATTTTTTTTCCACAGTTTAAATAAATAGTTGACCCTTACCAAAATATTATGAACATTAACTTCACAGTATATCTTTAAATATATTCAGAGTTCTTCTTCATGTCATAGAATGACATTGATTTTGATGTCTTCCCTTTTTTTTTGGAAGTGACATGATATTTTTGTACAGTAATTTTTATATCAGTCATTATTCTTAGAGATTCTATCAAAGAATGAGATGTCAGTGTTTGTATCTAAATAGTTAATAATTTAAAAAGTATAAATCTCATAGTCATTAATGTTCTAGAATGGGTTTATAATCAGATTGTTAAATCTTCAATCTGTAATTTCATTTATTTTTGTTGCCTTTCATACACATTTTTGCTTTAATCCTCTATTTTCCTTCCAGAGGAAAATATTTGAGGTATGTTACAAATTAATTGAATTAGGAGATTTTTAGCATATAGGATTTGTGAAAACACTGATTTTTCCTCCCTAAATTTTCTTGTGTCTTGTAGGTTTTGTTTAATATATATCTCAGGGATACCCCTACTATCTTTGACCTCTAGTCAGTGAAAGGCCCTTACAGTTTCTCCGCATCCATTGAAGGAGTCAGAATATATCTGGATATATTTATTTACTTTATCTAAACACAAGTATTTAAGTTAAAAGCTAAAATAAAAGCACCTTTAAAAAATTTGATTTTCTTTTCTGTTTAAAAACCCAAACAATCATGTTTAGAGTAGAACTCAGGTTATGCTTAAAGCATTATTTTTTTCTTTGTTAACTGTAGTTTAACATTAATATTTATGTTAACAAAGAGGTGTAAGAAGGTCCTTGCAACAGAATTGCAGACAATAGAGCATAATCATATATTTACGTAGTTGATTATAATGTTGTTTCTATCAAGCTGCACAGAGAGGAATAAAAAGACTTGTTATGTACCATACCTGAGGAACACGACTGTCTCACTGTGTGTGTTTGTTAGTGAGAAATACAGCTGTACTGAATAAGTACAGTTGCATGTGTAAGGATTGTGTTGAAAAAACCAGAATGATGTATTGTAACAATAAAGTCCATGGGGAAAAGTAAATCTTTCTCCTCTAATTAGTAATCTGGAAATTTTCCACAATGATCCTAGTAAAAGAATTAATTGGCCTGGGTTTTATTTCCTTTCACAGGATAGAGCCGAAATTGTAACATGGTTTTGTATTATGTTTTAACATATGTCAAATATACTACAGAAACCATGCTTATATTTTGATATGACATTCAGTATCAGATTTTTACATAGATGAAGGAAGGACAGTCTTCTAGGAATATAACACAATAAATTGTATTGCTCTGGAAGAGCAGTCAATCTGAAATATCTTCTAAGTCCTGCTTTGTAATCACAAGACCACCTGGGTGTCTCTACCAAAGGTTCACAGGTATTCTCGATTGAACAAGTTTCATACTTTTTATTCTGTCTATATCTTGAAACTAACTTATTACATGAGTGCATGAAAATATAGGTTTGAGAGACTCTAGGAATGTAAATATTTAGTATTTAACTTAAGAGGAAACAGCTGCAGGGTCTATTGCTCTCAGCGAAATGCCACCAGAAATTACCAAATATTTTCAAAATAAGTAATCAAATAAAATAAGTAATAAAAAATGTTGGTATTTGTGTGGTTTCTGAACAAGTAAACATTTGCCAGCAGTGACTGAAATAAACAAATTGCACTACCCAAATAATTTTTGCAACAATATTAAAATTTTGATGTTAAAATCATGTTGCACATTTATTACTGGTGACACAACTTAGTCTATTCAAGCATCATATATAAGTAATCTGAAAGTGAAAACATTTTAATACATGAACTATATAAAGAAAGTCTCACTAATACTGCAGAACTTTTCATGTTCTATTAGATGTAGTAAAATATTAATATTATGCTAGATAAGGTTATAACCATGACTTTATTAAATAAATATGCTATCTTATTAGAAATTGCTTTCATTTAACCTTAGGGTTGCAGTTTCTTCTTTGTCTTTTATAATAAGAGAGCATGTCATAACAGGTCAGCTAAGACCTCTGTGTTGTTGGAGAACTGCCAAATAAAAAGTAATTTAGGGTACCTACTATAAAAGAATGAGGATTTTTTTCCTTTATTCCAACACTGATACTTTACTGCCCTATAACATCTAACATTTCCTTTCCACTTTAGAATATATCAATTAATATACCCTTAATCCAGATAAAAAAACTTAACCCCCTGACAGACTTCTAATGTTCATTTTCTTATTTAAAAAATGAGACCATGTAGAGTAAAAAAAAACCCATAACATTGATACAAAATCTGGTAATCCAAATTATTTCATAAGGTGTCCCTATTGATTTGTGCTGAGAACCATTGATAACATGCTGGAAGGTATATTCAACTCTTACTGTATACAAAGTGTGTCAATGTTTTACATAGAGCAGCTTATGTAGCTCAGTATAGAGTTCTGCTTAAAAAATGATAGCACCATATGGCTCTCTGCTGCTCAAAGCCTCAGTCTTCACTTCCACTGCTGAAAGTTGTTATTGTCAAAACAGATCAAGCACAAAGTCACTGAAGAAAACAACCTTAAGGCAAATCTAACACAGAAGGCAAATAACTATTTAAAGGGACAATTTTCTCATGCTTCCCATTTAACATTTTTCTTATGTTTTGGAATTTGAGAATTTGTGGTTGAGAACTACATAGAATATACTAGAGAAAAAAATTGAAAGAGTCTGAGTGTCATAATTCACATTTTTCCATTACAAAGTGATTTCCCATTATCAGATGTGGGTAGAAGAAGGTTGATATCCATTCTCATAGTTTTATGCATGACAGAAGTCAAGCTGCATTTGTAGACAACTCAATATGATGACCCATTGAATGTCAGTGTCAGCCCCCAAAATCCACTCAGCCCCATGACAGAACTTCCAGGAAAGACTTCATAAAACTTTTCTATGGTTCAAATATATTTGCCAGTGTCTGTAACCTTTAATTATTCTTTTTCTTACAGAACTGTGTAGAAGTTCTGCTTCAATGCCAAGCCTCCCTGTGCCAACACATAAAAAGAAATAGCACCTTTCTCTCAGAGTAAACTTTCAAAGCAATGGAAAAGGTAGAAAAAATGAAAAGTCAGTCATATCACTACATTCTAAAAAAGTGCATTATTCCTCATTTTTCTGCTACATAAATGTATAAAGAACTATTTTTAATATTTCAGTCTACAAAAACCAATAGCTATTAACAATGCCCATAAATTAAAGACTAGTTAGGTGTGCTAGTAAGAATTTTATTGAATTAAAATTCATAAGAAACTTATGTCAGGTATGATTTTGCATCTGATTTGCCCATAATGCACCAGAAGGTAAAACAGAAAGGTGATTTTCAATGTGTGTAACTTTGATACAAGTATTTTTTTTAATTTCCTAGTGCAAATGGAAAAAATATCTTCTATTAAGACATATATATTTTTTTTCAGTTGTGTGCTGTTCAGTACAGTATTTGCGTATTGCAATGCATTTTTGGTTAAAATATGAAATAGGAAAATCATGATTCTGAGGAGAGAAATGTCTTACTTGTGGTATATTATATTTCTCTTTCCCACATGATTACATGTTTGTAAACTGAATTTATGAACTTACACCAATATAGGCTGAATTCTCTGATATTTACAGTACCCTGAAAATTCCACTTCAGCACTTGAGTCATGAATCTTTCACATTTTGTATAATTTAGTCATCAGTGTCTCAATTTCTTGATTGATTGCTCAATATTCTATTATATGTTATATTAGGCTTATAAATGGGATCTTAGATCACTGTGTACAGAGTATAATATAAGTTCTTCAATTTTGATTACAGCAGCCAGAAAATGCTACATAAATCATTTCAAACCCTGCAAATCAAATTATACTTTTGAACTGTAAACAAAAATCTATCACCATAAAACCCCAAAGTCTTTAAGTTACACCAGTGTAAACTGGACTATGTCCAACAACTATAGACTTCAGAAATAACAGCATCAGCTTATAAATTTAGCACATCCTAGTTTTCAGAGGAAAGGAAAAAAAAAATATTTATTCAGAGAAAGCAATACTTATAACTAGAGGGAAAAAAGGTGTTTCTTGGGGTAAGAGAGCCCCAAATTTAGGACCTTGACTTCTTTTTTTTACCTGGAGCAAGGGTCCATACTGACTATTTTCAGTTAACTTCTTGTCCTGTTTATCATTATATATGGTTTCCAAAAAAAAAGTTGAGGTATTACTTTCACAAGGACTAAGGTCAGGACAGCTATCCATAGTTGCCCAGATCCTTCTTGATTTTCTTGAAGATAGGATTAATTCACCCTTCCCAATCCTAAGGAAACTCTCCTTGTGAACAAGACCTCCCAATGGTATCACCCAGCACTTCCAACCATCTTAGGTACAACACAATGGATGTCATGGGCTTGTAGATGTCCAGTTTGCTTATATGGTCTCCGTTTCATTCTCCTGTGGATTATGCTTCCCCTATGCCACCCTGCTTTGAGGATGAAGCCTGGGAGCCTGAGGATAGATTTATCAGTAAAGACAAAAAGAAAGAAAGGAGCTAACAAGAACCTCTTCTATTTCTGTGTCCTTTGTCATAAAGTTGTCTACCTGTGGGAACATATTTTTACAGTCTATCTTTGGCTGGCAAATTGATGGCAGAGTCCTTTCCTGTCAATCACTTCCAATGCCAAATTTAACTACAGTTAAGCTTTGCATTTCATCATTCATTCTCTTGATGATGTTTCTACACTCTTGGTAGAGCCTGGATTGTTGCAATCATGTTAGCTTGGGCACAGCTCTCATAAGAATTTATTGTTTGTCAAAACCCCCAATAAATTTTATAGTTGCCTTAATAACACTTCTATTACAAAATGTTGCAAATTGATGATATTATTATTGATTATTGTTGATGCAATGAATCAAAGCCAAGGATCTCTTAACTGAGTCATCTAATCTCAGAGACTTTGTATGTATGATACTTGCGTTGTCTTAATAAAAAACAGATATGCAAAATCTATTATAAACATTATGCTCACATGTTTCCCTTTACTTCATCATGTCACAAAGATTTCACAGTTTTACATGGTTTTAAGCAACATACATATTCACGAAGTAAATGAGATGAATAGTTAGTATGGAAGTAAGATTTAAAAAATAGTTGCAAGTTCAAGCACGTGAACAGAGATTGTATTAGTATTTGTCTTGTTTCAGCACATTCTGAATAGAGCAATGATTGCACTTCTGTTTCTGTCAGTGGGCCTGATTCTACATTCATTAGTGGCATTTAATACTCTACTTTGTATGTAGCCTCTCTTGTGAAATTAAATCTGTCTAATTATTCAGTGTAAGTAAAGGTAATGAATTTGAGCCCAGTGGGATTGTCTCAAGAGACAAACTATAATTTGTTGATGTATTGACATTGCTATTGCTTGCTTGCTTCCATCTGTTCTCCGTTCAACAAAAACTCTCTTTATGAAGATTTTACACGTTTTACTCTTCTAAATTTGTGAAAATCAAATTCAAAACATGGCGGAATCAAACAATAGAAATGACAGCAAATAATAAAACAAAAATGAAGACAGTATTTTCACTACAGGCAGTTGAAGGTTAATAAATACCTATAGTATTTTCAACAATAAAAAGAGAACTAGTGTTCATGACTTTAGATTCTGTACAGACTTAAAATGGAATCCATTTTTTTGCTGATATCCGTATTTCTTGTTGTGCTGGTTTTGGCTCAGGTGCAGTTAATCTCCTTCACAGAAACTAGTATGGGGCCATGTTTTGTACTGGTGACAGAAACAGCATGGATAACACAGGGATGTTTTTATTGCTAAGCAGTGATTGCACAGCACCAGGGCTTTTTGTGCTACTCCTACTGCCCTGAGGGTGCACAAGCTGTTGGAAGGAGGCACAGCCAGGACAGATGATCCAAACTGACCAAATGTACGTTCAATACCATGTGACATCATGCTCGGCATATAAATCCAGGGAAAGAAAAAGGAAGAGGAGAACATTTGGAGTGATGGCATTTATCTTCCCAAGTCACAGTTGTGTGATGGAGCCATGCTTTCCGGGATGACAAAACACCTGCCTGACAATGGGAAGAAGTCAATGAATTCTTTGTTTTGCTTTTGCTTTGCTTGTGTGTGTGGCTTTTGCTTTATCTATTAAACTGTTTTTATGGGTTGAGACACATGAGTTTTCACTCTTTTCTGAATTTCTCACCCATCCCATCAGGGAAAGTGGAGTCATTGGCTGTGTGGTGCTTAGTTGCCAGCTGGGGTTAAACCATAATACAGGTACTGTTCTCAACTTATCACATAATAAACTTTTAAGCTGTCAAACAGAAGAGTTAACATTGTATGTATGTTCATGAGGATGCTTTAAAACCATATATTACAAGAATGAAACCCACTTCATGTCTTCTCTTTTAAAAGACTACAGATAATTTAATGAAGGGTCAGAGAAGATACATTGTCCAAATAAAATACTTTAAGATGAAGAAATTCACACATTTTAAGTCATGAAAGACCAAACTGAAGTAACTTATGCCCAGTCTGTAATTCTCTAAACAGAAGAACACGCTCATCTCTGCATTTTGATATGCAGAGTCAGTGGTCTGCAATTGAATAAACTGCAAAATCAAAATGAGAAGGCAATGAACATATTTATAACATATCCAGTTAACATTCATTTTCAAGAACTGTAATACGTGCTTTATTTCAACTACTGAAACCTGCAGGAAGATACCTGAGCTTGAAACATACAGCTGGTGTGAAGAATTGCAGTGTGGATTGTCATACTTGTTCCTTTTGTCTCAGTCATTTTGATCCTAGAAATGATGAGTGCATTTTGTATTCTCCATATAGCATACAATCCCTCTGTATAATTGATTTTCCTTTTGCAAGCACATAACTTCTTTGGGTGTTAGGTGGAAGCAAGGTGGAAGAGATGATAGAGAAAGAAGAAAACTGGTACTGATGGTACTTTTTCTGTACTGATGATAGTGCTCTAATATTTGGCAAACCTGGTCATTAAGATTGCACCTAAAGAACTGTCTCATAGAAGCGGTCTGCGGTCTGTGTGTTGGTAATACAGTAACTGCATATTTAGTAAGACAATAATTTTATAGTTTGCCAAGGTTGGTTGACAAATATAATTTTATATACTTTTTTATGTATACTGTATTGTTATATTCTGAACTTCGAAAAACTATTTTTTTTTATATATCAGACATGCTACTTTTTTAATAAAACTTCATAAAATATAAATGAAATATCTTTAAATACTGGTTATACAGCTTATGTAATTTTTTTGCATTAGTGATTTTTTTTCAACTCTATAAACATTATCAAAAATACCAGATGAGTACTTTATAAGATGTGCATTTTAGGAGATTTCTTGAATACCAGGGAAAAAAAGTTACACATTTTTGAGTAGAGGGTAGTTCAATCATTCAACTGTAAGTTTAGAAAGCAAGGAACAAGAAAAGGTAAAAAAAATACTTCAGGAAAAAATCAATGTTATGTATAAAGGGTATGCTCTGGTTTTTGTAGTTAGAATTGCTTTAAGAATGTCATTTGTCCTTCTGCAAAAGATGCCTTTGGAGCCAGATAAACCTATTGCCACAGTACCAGGTCTCTGAAATCTCTTATTCTAGCTGTAAACTCATGCATTTAATCCCTCCCTGGAGGTGCATTCCCACCACTTAGTTTATCTCCCTCAGCTATATTTGTGTTAGGAATCACAGCTGGAAGACCTCTTGGCCACAGCAAATTCATCTAGTGCTAGCACTGCAGTGAGAGAGTAGGAGATAGTGTGACATTTAAGGTGGTGGGGACACAGTCCTGGGAGGAATACCAGACAATGTACTTTTGCACAATGTAACAGGTGTGCTGAAACGTTCCATGATGTCACAAAATTATTCATGGACAATGTTCACCCCTCTTTTCACACAATAAGTTGAAAAAATACTTTATAAAGATACTTTATTGCCATTCTGTCTCCAACATGTAATCATTTGGAGAATAAATACAGCAGTTCTCATTTTATATGGCACTTCAAACTAATAGCTTTCATTATTGCCAAGCAAGCAAAGGAAACATTTTAACTAAGGAGAACAAACTGTTATGCTACCTTCAAAATCCTGTACTTAGATTTTTTCTTCTCTCTGAGTGAAATTTTCTGTAATATGTTTTAATGTCTTTCCAAATTAAGATATAAGAGTTAATTTAATTTAAAATTCTAAATACTTAGTGATATATGTAATGGCCAAAAAGGAGTCCAGCATGAAACAGAGGATACCATGGGTGCAAAATAAGGCATTGGTGACACAGGCAGAAAAATATCTGATGTATATACACCAAATTGATTACTAACAGGCTGAGATTATGAGAAATTTAGGCTTTCAAGACAATTTCACATGAAGGTAATGATACATTAGAGATAACTACAAAACAGTAGCAATAATGCATAAACAGTTATGCATTCTCTTCAGAAATAAAATAAGACGTGGAAAGACATTTGCATAATATTTTTGCAGTAGTTCTCAAACATATTTCACACAACACACCATCTTCTACTCATTTCTGTTAATTTTTATATGGGTTGCATAAAATAAATTTAATACAGGATAAAAACATATTTCCTTGGTCTTAACAGAAAAGATGTGATCTCTTATCTGGAGTCTTCAGTAATTTTTACAGGATATTTTAATGTTTAATTTTTCTGCCTGAGCAAATAAAAACTTTAAAGTTTATTTTCATTTATAACATTAATTTCTACTTCCATCTCTAAAAGTTAATTTTATACAGAAGTAGCACTGGCAGTAGATAAGCCCAGATTGTTTCTGTATTTTCTCTAAGGAAAAAATAACTGTTCACAAAACTGATTACTTTAAAATATTTTTAATTTCATATTGCTAAAAAAGTATTTTCCTTTTATTCCTATTTCTTTCCTCATTTGGAAGGGAATGAAGGGATTATGAGGAAGATATTCCACTCAGGTTAACTTTAACTGTCTTCTTGTTCTGCTTTTTTGCTTTAAGAAATACCATTCAAGGTGCCATATATCCCTGTTCTTTTTATCTGCTGGAAATCTCTGTTTGAACAAAATTTCTGAGGCTATCCTAGGAATCCCACTGGGAAGACTGAATCATGAGGACCTGAATGGAACCACAAAAGAAAATAAGTATTAACTAGTGTTCCTAATGAATTCTATGACCCAAAATAACTATGTTAATTTTGGATAGGTTAAAATACAGAAATTCTAAATAATTTCTCATTGAAAATAGGCTTGGTAAAAGCAATACTTTCCATTAAAATGTTGTGGGAAACCTCTTAATTGTCTTAATTATCACATGTAGATTATTCTGAAACATCATATTTCAAAATAATAAAAATAAAATATCTTTGATTACACTGCATCAAAAGAATTGCTTTGGATAGCCTTTAATTTAGTAATACTGAGATATTTCACATAAAGGTAAAAGTGTTGGGGTTTTTTGTTGGGTTTTTTTGATTGTTTTTGGTTTTTTGGGGGTGTTTTGTGTTGGTTGATTGGTGGGTGTTTTTTTTGTTTTGAAATGAAAAGATTCTGTCATTCTGTTCTGAGAAGGAAAGTATTTAGAAAAATTAAAGTTTTATGTTTGGGCAGGTAGTAGATTATCATGCAAATGTTCCAGCACACTAGAAGAATTTTTGCATTAATTTCTGCAACATCTTAATTGTCTTAATTACCCTCACAATATCTTGAAAGCATGATGCTTATTAAGTTCCACCTGCCATTCTTGGCCTTATTATTTCAGAAAGATGCTCTCAGTACACTTTTCTGGATCTTCATGATATTGCACACTAAAATGTCAATTTCTGTCTGAAAAAGTAAAGAAAAAGTAAATCTGTGGGCAACTTGTAGGAGTTGACAATGTCACCATTTCATTTTTATGAAGGAGAAAGGCAATTTGTTTGTTGAAAGGCTTTGCTTTTGTTTTGTTTTTTTTTTGGCTTTTTTTAATTGAAATAAAAATTCATGTTGTGACGGTTGTGTTTACTCTGGCTTCAAAACTGAGTTGAGCAAAAACTGGAGACATAGCACAGATCTTTCTTTTCAAGTACTTATTGAGCATTGCGACAAGAAATCCAACCAGCTCCACAAGTGTATAGCTCCACATGGGTCAATAGATAAGGGAAATTCATCCAGCTGCACATTTTGATGGTGATCTCAGCACAACAGTATGTTAAACAGAGTGTCAAAAATGGAGCCAGGACTGCCTGCTCAATGTCCATATCTACCCGGCCATAGGCAGTGGGTCAAATCTGTTCCACATATGAGGAAGTTCTGGTTTATGTGGCCAGATTTTAATCACACTTTCAGAAGAATCCTTCATCTCTGTGAACTTTTCTAGTTTGGTAATTAGGCTAGGTGGCATAACTGATTCAAATTGCCACTAGAAAGCTGTTGTACTTAAGAGATAATTTTTTTTTTCTCACTTAGAATATATGCAACCTTCAAATTGATTATTTATTTGTGTCTTGGTTGTCAAATCACTTGATAGAGGATCCATATAAAAAGAACTCAAAAATATGTAGATATTATTTGGTCTACTGTTCACATACCTGATAAACAGACTGTGCTCAAAAATCTGTTTTTGAGCACAAAAATGCTCAAAAATTATGTATTTTCCTTTTTAAATGTGTTCGTCTGTAAAAACCAATGTTTGAAACTACTAGTGGGTAGATACTTGAACAGTTGGTGTGCAATCGAAATTCAATATACACATTTGAGAGACAAAACTGAAACTCTTCTTCTATCTTAGCGAAAGATGGGATAAAAATCAGAGCCAGCATTACTGGAGGGCAAAGTGTCAGGAAAGCAATCAGCAGATGAGCAGATAAAATGGTGGTAGAATGATATCACATATCAGATGACGTTGTGAAGTAATGATCAAACAAGGTTAGAGAAAGATAGAATAGATGTGGAGAATACTTTTGTCACTGGCTCCCTCAAACAACCCAAAGTACTTGATATGAATCTGCTGAAGAAAAATAATTGGATTGTATAATAGGAAAAATGACACTTGCCACAAACAAAGATTTAGAAGTGGATTGTATGGCATTGCAGAATGCATTGTCTTGTTTGCCAAGATTATCTTACTTAGGTGAATGTAACATTATTTGAAATATTGCTCTCAGAAGTCTGTCTGACAGGCATTACATGACACAGATCACTAGTACAAAGACAGCATCTTACTCAGAAAAGGCAATTTTACAATTTTTACTCAGAAAAGGCAATCTTACAATTTTTACTCAGAAAAGGCAACCTTACAATTTTTAAGTGGACAAAAATAATTTTAAAAAGCTTGAATTAGTTTGAAAATTCACATTATTTTCTTGGTGAAGTATTTAATGAAACCAGATGATTTTGTATTACCAAGAGATTGGCAAACTATTTCTGCAGACTTATTTTTAACAGTTTGCTACAGTCAGCAGTAAATAGCTATTTTGGTGTAAATTTTGTTTATCTTACAGTTATGTAAGTCCAGAATAATTACAGTGATTTTTTTTGTTGGATGACTGAGTGCAGTGAAGAGGCCTTGCCTACTCTTTTCAAAGTTAAGGCAAGCAGCTGACCTGTAATAAAATATTTGTTCTTTTTCCTTCACAGACTTTTATTCTTTTTTTTTTTTTTTTTTTTTTCCCAATAAATGGACTGTATGGTGATGAAGTGAGTCTTGCAGTTCCTGTATAATGGAATATCTATCAGGGGGGAAAAAATTACTTCAATTGCTTGCAAAGAGAGAATTTAGTAATCTACTCCATAATTTATACAATTCAGAGTGCTGTGTGTCTAATCATTAAGACTATGTATTTGTCATTCTCAATGTAACTCAAAATTAAATTTTTTCAAGTCAGGGATTTTTAAGAAAATACTTAAAAAAGTACTTTAAAAATGTCATTACCCTAATAGTTTAGTGTTTAAGGTAATAATCCAGAATATGAAGAGTTCTGCATATTCATAATCTATCTAATGTACGTAGTCAATATCATGATGTAGAATATTCTGGGAATGGGAGTTCTGTTAAGACTTACCTTGGAATATTTAACTATAAAGAAATATGGTCCCAGGTCTAACAGAACAGTCACATAAAATCTGGTAGAGGTTGGGTCAGATCTCATCCTCCAGTCCAGGAACAACACCTCTGAACTTGGAATCATAGAAACACAGAACCACACAACAACCCAAATTGGAAGGTAAGCCTAAATATCATCCTGCCCCACCTTTCTTGGGAAATGCAGCCTGGATGAGATTATGTAACAATGCAATTGTGTCTTGAAAAGTTCCAGTGACAGGGACTCTACCAGCATCCTGGAGAGGTTGCTGCAGTGAATGATTGTTCTCACTGTAAAGAAGTTATTTCATATATTGCAATGAACACATGATGAATCTTGAGTATTGTAGCTGGTAAGATTCTTGTTCCAGGTGGTTTCTGAGGTGAGAACATGGGGCACAGGAAGAAGAGTCAGTGTCTGGTAAACTAAAAGCCATCGAAATGATGGTGAAGGGTCTGAAGGGAAAGCTTTATGTCAGAATTGTGAAATTAAGTCATATTGAACGAGTGGGTCCTCCCAGACCCTTTTTCAGAAACAAGTTTCCTTAGGATGATATTATATTCTTCTAAAATGTTGTTTTCTCGATAGTTAACATACTCGGTGTGTACATGAAGTGCCCAAGTTCCAGATCTTGTTCCAAGTAATGTTTCCTGATTGAAGATATCAGTAAGAAAAATTAATGATTGCCTGGCAGGTATTGCATTGTTCTGGAAGCTGGCACTGTGACTTCAGGCTCTGTAAGAGGAGAACAGCTGCAGACTTTAATACCCTGGCTAGAGATCCTGCTTGGAATTTATTAAATGAACAAAAAGAGAAGAGATGCTTTCTTATTACCTGAAAAGGTAGTTCGTGTTCTTCTACTTTTCTGCTGGAAGCCATATCGCAAGTCAAATCTTGTTCTAGGGAAGAAAGCCGATAGTACATAAGAAAAAATATTCAATATCTAACATGTAAACTGTTTATGAATTTAAATTAGTATAACGGTTTGTTATATTTTGGCTTGAATTATTGCTGCCAATTATTTATTAACTGATGGTTATTTTGCAGTTGGTAGTGGCTTATATATTTATTAGAAAAAAAATGTGATGTTTCCCACTGCTTCTCCTTCAGCAATAACACAACAGCCTTTTGAAGGAATGACTGTAACTTGAAAGATTAGGGTAGGGAAGGAGCTGCCTCAGTCTTGACTTGTTGTTTCCATGCTTGGCATATGTCTTGCAGCTCTTTTGTTGAAAAGGGGCATGAAGAAGTTTGTTGGAGTAATCTGAGGAACACAAAATACAGGTTTGTCTTAAAATAATTAGTATTACTACCTGCCAAACCTGGTTTTCCTAAGAAAAATGTTGTAAGGCAGTAACAACTTACTTTGTTGCTAAAGATTTGCTCGAAGACTATTATAAATATATGAGAGTACAAATCAATGTATCTGAAAATTTAAAAAAGCATCTTTGATGTTTATCATTGGTAAGAGTGGGTATCATTTAGATGCAGACAGGATAAAGTATTCTCTAATAAATATACTGAGAACACATTAGTTTTCACAGCATTTTACATAGAGGGAGTAATCTGCAGGGTGCATTTAGAACAGAGATAAGGACATATTAAAACATGACAACAGTCATGGTAACCTCACCCCTCTTACTGGCTCTTCACTTTGATGTATGAGTTAGCTGGAACTCCTCTCCTGTCATAATGTTCTGGATAACAATTTGAATTTTTCAGTATGACTAGATGGCTTCTTTCTGGACTAATTTAGGATCATGTGACTCTTTTTTCTATTCAAAAAGATGTGCACTAAAATTTTTTAATGATAACTTCCTGTATTAACTCCTCTGACTGTGTAAATCCAAGCACACATCTCTTGATTTGAGGTAATTTTCACTCTAACAAATAAAAATCATGATCAGGTGACAATAGAGGCTAAATAATTTGTGCTGTGTTAGATGCCACACTGGTCTGTACTGAAGATAGACTGAAGTAAGGAATCTTCAGGAATGTTCAGATTTGGAAGGCAATCTAACGTGTTCAATTTCAGATTTTTGTGTCTCAGAAATGGAAAAACAGTTGCCTTGAACTAGGTAGGAACGTCTTTCTGTTTCCAGTGCTTCTCCTGTTTTGATTTTTAGATTACTAGAGGAAGCATCTGCAGTTCCCATCATGAAGATATTATTTTGGGGCATGTGCCAAAACATCAGGAATAATGTTGGCCTTGAGGAAAGGATGGCATTTTCATCCCTCCTTGGTCTCTCATCAAGGTAAATTTGCCACCAGTCTCAAGACCTACCACCACTCTGCTGGTGGACACCCCTTGGAAGAATAACTGGAGACATCTGTATCATTTTTGTTCTCATCCTCTAAAGCGTAGGCAGTGGGATTTTGAAAAAGAAAGACTAAGTGTTTTGCTTTTGTTTTTCATTATGATAAAAAATATTAATTAGCCAGTCAAGATTGCTTTCATTGGGCTGTGTGCACGTGCACCATTAGAAGAAAGTCCTCAGTTTCTGTTGCCTGGGAAAGAAATACATATATATTCAAAATGACAGATATTCAAAACTTCAAATGTGCATTATTTGGTTATGTCCACAGAAGAATTTTAAATAGGCTTCTGTTCTTTTGTTTCTGAATTTTATTGTAGAGAGACACTTGTTTTCAGTGGAAAGTAAATAAAGACCGACAACAATTCTAGTGTTCAGGAAAAAATAAGTGCAAGATGTTCAGGGATGTGTAAAAATGCAGATTGACATAAATCGAGTCAATATTACAGGAACCATTCATGCAAAGCAAACAGGAATGCCATGATAAACAATGAAGTGAATATAGGGAAATTACTATTTTATTGATAGTGAGTCACATCATTCTTTTTTTAACTGCTTGAACATTAGTGTATATTTGATCAAACATAAGAATTTTGGACATAATTTCAAAACAAAATGACTTTCTGTAGAACAAGAAAAAGATAAAACCAAACAATCTCATTTAGGTTGTATGGCTTGAAGTATGACAAAGATGAATTATCTTGATCAGTAGAGTAATAGAAATTGATTTGTAGCATGCCAGAATGTCTGATGTTTTATTCTGCTTATCAGGTAAAAAGGAAAGATACATGGATTGAAGATGAGGGTAGGAGCTCAAATCACAAAATTTATGTCTTGTTGGACCTGAGGTATTTCTCTAGGCTTTCACCTTTTGCTCTATAAGTCTCTGTAGTCAGCTAAATGACTTTGTGGTTCTTGGCACTAAATTTCACTGTCAATTTTATTGCCAAGTGTCTTCTATTGTACCCCTTGTGGTGCTGTGCTCACTTTCAGCGTCTTAGCAGATCTTTCCACTTTCTACTTGTCCTCATTATGGTGAATCCACTTTTTTCACAGTTACCACTGAAATTCTGGAAGGTATGGAAAGGCTTTCTAACTTAGGGATCACAGAAATTCTCTCCAAAATTTACTCTGCTCTTTAACCTTGTTTTCTTAAGATTCTGGAAACAGGTTTGAACAGGCCAGTTTTAAAATATCTCAGAAAAAGTCTGTGTTTTGTCCAATTTAGATAGCTATACTTCTCAGTATTCTGCAAGGAATAAGAGTTTTATTTTCTTCTGTATTTTACATCATTTGTTGACACCAATGTATTTGATACTCTCCTGAAAGGTGCGGGTAGAACCCACTAACTGAAGAATTGGATCAGTTTTGGCTATCAAGTAAACTTTATAATATCAACATATTTTGTTACTTTGCAATTTTCTCTTACTTTCTAAGTCACTTCTATATAGAACAGCATGGGCTGTCAACATTTTAGTGATATTAATATTTGATTATATTCTGCTGCAAAAACTGACCAACTTATTATTTCCACTATTTTGTATCTGTTAGGTCCTCTTTCAAAGAAATTCTCTTTCACCAGGTCAGCTTATCATCCTATGAATATTTTGTAAAGCATTCCATTTATTCTTTATTCCACCACTAACCTCATCTGTGATGAAATAATTGAAATGGTTTCTCACTGGTGGGGTTTTTGTATTTCCTACTGGTAGTTCATACCTTAGATTCCTAATAAATGTCCAGGTTATGAAACACATTGCTGTGATAGAGCTTGGATTTTTCTGATTAAACAAGATTTCTATGGTCAAAGTCAATATATAATTAAGTAGTAAGAATGACTGCATGTGTCGAAGCACTTTGTGTGTTTTCATGTTTCATCACATGAAAACTCTTCAGTCACAATTGACAGTTGATGAGACATTCATAATCTTTCACCACTGAGCTGCATCCTACCCAGTGTAATCCAATTATTTAGTACAGGTTTTGCATGAGAAAAAGCACTAAAAGACAATCACAGATGTAATCTGTATGCCTGGTTTGAAATTCCTTCCATTTATTTGGATCTCACCTTATATATAATCTCAAGTTAAATCCTCTCCTGTATCAGATTTCACATTTCTTTATTAAAAATTAGGGGAAATGAGGAAGAGAATTGAGATTTTTGTTCACAGCTTAAAGATCAGAAAATTGCTCCGTCCAATATCAGTGACTGCATCTGTGGAAATATAGCAAGAGAACCCAGTCTTCTAGTTCTCAGAGACCAGTTTTAGCTATTATAAAAGTACTGCTTATGTCATTTAGCACAAAGATGTCAGATTTATATACCACTACACATTTCAAAAGTGTAATGAGGGCAGAAGTGTTTCTCTCACTGATAAAATATTAATGCTGAAAACTGAGGTTACTTAGGAAATCATAAAAAAAAAGGCAGTTCCTTTGGAAAGCCATCTCAGACACATTCCACATCCCTTCTCTCTTACTGGTTACATTAATAACACATCATTCAATGCATTAAGCTTTACATTTAACATACAGCAATGGAAGTATTACTTCCTATATAGAATGTCCAAGGTCGTGGTGTAAAAAAACTATTTTCAGTAAACTTACAGAATTTTCTCTCTCCTGCCTGCCTCAATTCTATAAAAACCCAAAGTGTGTTTTGTTTTTTGCACCCCTAACTAAATTCCTCTCTTGTGCTTCTGAAAACATCTCAGGCTACATCATCTCAGGCTACTGGCGTTTTTTCTTGGTGGCATATGAAATGTATGTGATGAAAAAAGAGGACTTTTCTTCCTCCTGATTCTGCTAAACTCATATCTGGAGGCCTGACATCCAAGATACCAGAGTAAGCTCCTAAAAAGAATTAGTAAACAGAGAGAGCTCCTCATACTGTGAGATTACTGTGAGTAGAAATGACCATTCAGTACATCTCAGTCTAGGACTGTGTGAGGTCCTCTTAACAGAGTTCCTAGTTTGACATTCATTTTGTTTTTGCTATTGATTGAAGTAAGTTACCATAGTTTTGTGGTATACTGACCTCTCAAAGGTTATTCAGCATGCAAATAACACACATAACAGGAATCTCTCTTTATGGGCCTCATGAAAAATAAAGGAAGAACTCAGGCACATACACTCTTCAAGTTTCGATTACATAGAGAATGTAAAGAAATTGATACATAAATATCAAACCTGCTATGAATTGTCTAAATCATATTTTCACCTCTGTACTGAGAATTCCTGCAGAAACAGTGTTTCTCTTTATTCCCTACTTCAACCACCAACCCCATATTTATGTCTGTGTAGTCTAAGTTCTATGAAAAGTCAGAATTGCAGGAAAAAACCTGTACATAAAAAGCATATAATTCTTAACTGTGAAAGGCAGCAGGTGGAATTATGTGTTTGTGTGTAAGGTTCTGGAGTGACTGGATCCCACTGTCCCAAGCAAAAAGCTACCCTAGGACTGACAGATGTGAGATAATATGTACTGCGTTCTATTTTTCCTCACTTTATTTTGCAGTAATTTTGATAGTATTTTTTTTTCCACATCTATGTTCAGTATAGCATTGCTACTAATGTAAATGCCAGTTTTTTGTGTTAGTTTTTTTTTTTTGGTTATTTGTATCAAGCTGGATT
>JAWWMP010000081.1:74551378-74670761 GCA_035047865.1 Dendrocincla tyrannina | reverse complement strand
TTTGGTTGTTTGTTTTTTTTTTTTTTTAAATTGTACTGCATAGTTTTCTAAGGCATCAGGTTGTAGGAATACATTCCTTGCATATTACATTACCTGAAAATATATGAGGATGTCTCTGTATTTGATTCCATGAAGTCTTCTGTTATTGAGACAATTAATGATTATACAATTTGTGTTTTGACAAGACTCACAGTAAGAAAAAAAAAAAAGGAGGGAAGAATACTTACTCATCAACAGATAAAGGCAGAATAAAATCTGTTTGTCAGATTCCATACTTGCCTCACAGGAATTTCTTAACTTTTCCCTGTATTTCACCCAGCCTGTGCACCCTTGCATTCTCCACAAATACCAACCTCTTCCACTGCCTGTATCCACAAGTAACAGCAGAGGACCCCTCATTTCCTCAGAAGTAATACTTCTGTTGGAAATCACTGTCATGTTCTCTCCTGCAGTTCAAAGATTTTTGAAATGATATTTTGAATCAGTTTATTCCAAAATCACTCAGCTCTGTAGGAGAATTGAGTTTCTGGAATATTTGCTGGGTAAGGATGATAAGGGTTATTCATAGCACTTTTTCAGCAGTTTGGAAGCACCAAAATATGATGCTTGATTGGAAATATGTGGGGGTTTATCCTCCCTTCCCCTATTAAATGTTCTTTTGACTTAGAAGATGCATTTTGTAGTCCCAGTTTGAAATGCTACTTGCTGTTATCCTAGCTTGTGATCACAGACACTTCTAGAAGCCATTTCAGTTCAAGTATTACAATGCTAAAGCTTCAGCTAATAACTCTTAAGGATAACAGGATCTCCCTTCTAGGTCCATCCAAACCAATGCAATGACTCCTGTCAATAGCATTTAGGCATTTTGTGATGTTCTGCCCAACCTGCAGCATAGCAGAGGTGTTGTCTTGTGTATTTTTGTTCATATGAAAGGAGCTAGCACAATATGAAGTTTATTTTTAAGGGTAATTATTTCTATGGAGCTTTATTTTATTTCTAATATTTGCTCTAAAAAGAAAAATGTGAAAAAGCCTTTCTACCTATCAGAATCAAAGTTGTTGAAATCTAAACAGATCTCAAACCTGTAAACCAAGTCACTTAAGTAGTTTTTTTGCTAGATCTTTTCGAGTGATGACTCTTGTCTTTATGGATTTATAAGGATATTGTTGAAACACCATGAAATCACTGAATTGTCTCCATATCTAGGTTTATTAAATTACAAAAAAAATAATATTAATGGTTAGGTTATGTTCTGGCAAAGATCATCTTTCCCTTTTCAAAAATGGATTAAAAGATTTGTAATATTTGTTTCGCTCTGTTACTTGTTTCTAATATGAAATAAATTTAATCCATCTCTGTTTCAGGCATTAATTTTGCAGCCAGTGATTCACAACTAGCTGTGTTCTCTTGAAAATTGCACTAAAAGCTGTGATTATCACCACACAAAAAAAAATCCAAAAATGAGTAATGCTTGAGTTATTTCTAAGAGTATAAACACAAGTTTGTGTTTCTAAAGAAAAAGTGCATTGGGAAAACAGGAATAGAAGACAATGGCAAACTGAAACTCAGGAGCTTCCCAAATCTGTTTCTGTGTGTCTCTTCTTTCTCTGAAGTCAGGGAAACCTTTGGTAAGTAACTCCTACTCACACTTCTTTATGAGAAGAAATGCTGATATTGAACTGAAAACTGAACTAAATGCCCATGATTATTATCTATAACAGCCTCTTTCCAAGTAAATTTAGAATCTACCAAAAATACTATATAAAATAAGAGTGTCCAAAAGTCAAATATTGTTCATTATCATAAGAAAAACTTATAAGGTAAACATAAGAGTTGCATACTATCAAATTACAATGCCTTCAAATAATACATCCATGCTTGTGGGCAAAGAGAGAGTATTTTCTGTTGCTTTTCAATTTGCAGAACAAGTGTAGTGTGGAAATTGATTTTCTGTTATATTAAACATAAAGGAATAGTTTTGGGTTTTGTTTTTTATTAAGAATAAATTAATTTAGAAATGTTCATAAACTAATGGCCTTACTAGACTCAAAAATCTCACTGTGTTGCAAAACTATTTAAATGGCTTGAAACAAACTAGAAATGAGCATGTAATTTTGTCAACCCTGCAAATAACAGAAATGTACTAAAATAATTTCCATTCTGTATCTCATAAATATCAGTTCATATAGTCATATATGCTGTAATTAAGTGCCAGTGAACATGAATAGTCTATTAATATAGGCAGATGTAAAATGACTATTCAAAATAAAATATTCCTTTTTCTGTTTCTAACCTGTAGGCAATTGGCTCATTTTTTGGTTGTGAAAAAACACACCAAAAAAACTAATCAACCAAATGAAACTGAAATTTTGGGAAGAAGGGAACCAAAAAATTGTAAACATCATTCTAATGTCATTCTTTGTAGAAGTATCCAATAGTGTTCATATCTGCCCAGAAAAAAACCACTGGTTTCACCATAGATTTAAGTTGTGGTATATATATAAAATTCATATATACTATATGTCACCTCAATCGTATTTGATTATGTCACTTGGATCTGACAGCCTCCTAATCTCTAGGGAATCTGCCCACTCCTAGTCACTCAGTTACCTTAACTCAAGAATAAAATTATAAGTGACTAATTCACAAATATAAGATAAATTTGCACAACTGAATTTGAAGTGGCAGATGAGAAAAGCCTTATGTTCTCAGAGTATAATTGCTCATTAGTACCCAGGTGCAGTTCTAAATTCTGCACGACTGGTGAGGCCTGAAGAAGTGTCTCCATTCCTCAGATAGGTGTGAGTGCAGTTATTTTTGCGTGGCCCTTCTCCTTCTGTCTTCACTCATTGCCCCTGGTAAATTTGTGTTGTTTTGGTTGGTATTTTTGTTTGTTTTGTTTGTGGTTGTTTGTTTGTTTGTTTTGTGTTGTTGTTGTTTTGGTAGGTTTTTTTCCTGTGAGAAATATTTACTTGCCTAACTGATGTTTTGCTCTGATCTGCTTGGATCTAGGTGGAGTTCAGGGACAGTCAAGGAAGAAAATTTTCAGGGATTCAAAAATATCGTGGTTTAGTTGAGGTTGTATTAAGGGACAACAACGTATCTTATGAAAGTTCTGTGTCACTTTTCTGTTGCACTTGAGATCCAGATAAACTAAAACAGGCTTTGTAGACTAACAAAAACTTACAGTTTCTGATAAGCTACATGGCATATCTATTAATTAATAGACTTAGTTATAAAGCCTAATACATAAAGGAGCAGTATAGGGATAAAGAAGCAGAGAGGCTGATGGTTTTGAACAATGGCAGAATTGCTTCTTTTCATTTCACTACAGTGTCTTCACAAGGCTGATGGAGCTTGCTGCACTTTAACAGAGCTGAAGCCCTTCAAATACAACCCATTCTGCTACCTGCCCTACCTGAGCAGAAGGTTTCTCTTACCTTCTCAAAGGGCTCCTGTTGCTCCTAAAACTTCACACCTCCAGGCTGTTTAGGTGAAGAGGTTTCTAACAGGCAGCAATGCCTATTATTAATGCCTATTATTATTATTATTATTAAGCAATACCACAGGTGCATTGCAGGTGTAAAGAGGGGCAGCAACTATTTCTGCTTTTTTTTTAAATTTAACAAAACTTTTGAGATAAATTGGTGTCATTGACTGTGTTCTTGTTCTACTCAGCTTTATTTATTAAACTTTTAATAAAAATAATTATAGGCATTATTCAGTTTAGTAATGTAATCTGTCATGCAGCTTTGCATTGATTGCAAAACTATATGGTTTAGTCAGTTGTATAATCAAGATCTAGCATCAAGTGAAATGTGCCCCAAAGATACAGATCAAAAGCAGATGTGAGGAGGAAAACAACGAGGCAATACCAAGCTCAAGTCACAACTCTGTTGTGTAAAAACAACAATTTTGTCCATGTAAGAAACTGAAGAAATGGAATGAGCAGTACTGCAGTGTAAAATGGATGGGGATAGAAGCAGAAGGGTAAGAAAGGAGAAATTGAGTGTCAAGGCATAGAAACCATGGGGTGCGATAGATAAGAACAAAAGAAAACCAAGACTACTATAACTCTGTTTAGTCACAGAGTTATGTTTAAAATAGCGATTAATCTCTCATGACCTTGCAAGTAGACTACTGAGCCCATGTTAATTTAATACTGTGCACAGCTACTCCCTTTCCTTTTATGCTCACAGCCAAAGTGAGGTAGATGCAGCAGTGAGGGGCAGGCTCAAATTCTCCGGTTGTTATGGTGAGCAGTGTACAAGAAGATAACAGCAGTGCAGTGACACACAAAAGATGTAACCCAGATATAGGGCAATCGATTACCCTCCTTTAGTCATTTTTTAGGTGACTGTGTTACGTGAAGTTCATCAATCAACTCAGTTTATGTCTTTACTGTGTTGTGTCCGTTGTGGGAATTGCAGCTCCAATGCCCTGCAGAGGCTTATGCAGTCACTGATGTATAGGGAGAAATATTTTATATTTTCTAGTCACTGTATTCCTGTAAAAGAAAGTGATCTGTGCTCACTGCAGCATCAAAGCAAATACTACTATTATAAAATCTACATTATAGCCTCTTTTTCAGTCTTTTATTTGCTCATTCAGTAGCTGGAGGGGGGGAGGATATGCAGTTCTGTGATTTCTGCTCCATGGCACTAAATCAATTGTCCCTTAATCAGACAACTCTTACATATTTTATTGCAATATTGTGACAGTATAGTGCTTTCTGGGGTGGCATGAAGACCACAATTTCTTCTCCCTAAAGATATTATTCAGCTTTGAGGAAGGAGTGGAGAAAAACATAATTATCTTGTTAAAATTCTGTGACAGGAATTAAAAGTTAAATGACTATCAGAGTATTAATAAGCTCTGAGTTACTCTATCTGTAGGTTACATGTACTGTAACTAATCCCAGCTCAGAGCTTGCAATTTCAGGACAAAAACATAACTCATCCTTGAGTTTGTCTATTTTCACACTGTTTCATTTATACTATTAAATAGTTTGCACACTTTAGACAGACAATTAATTTTTAAAAAAACTTCATCATGGAGTAAAAAAAAAAAAAAGCCTTCTGTACTTCTGCTTGCAATATTTCTTCTGAAAATGCCAGTACAATTTAAAATATTTTTAAAATAATTATAATCCTTGCTTGTAGAGCTTGTGAAACAAATGAGATTCCTAGATGAAACTCTTCAGTAGTGCTTGATGAATTTGATTTTAAATGTACTTCATTTATAAGTGCCTGTTCAGTTTGAATTATTTATTATGATGAGATGAACATTTATATTCATATACTGAAGAAATAAAAGTTGAAATAAAGAAATAAAGAATTTACAGAAAATACTGAAAATATACTGATAAAATGTGAAGTTTTAACATGACTGTTGAAACCTGTCCCTGGGCAACAAGAGAAGGTTTGTTGAACTAAGAAATTAATTTATTGTAATAATGTGAATATGGCAAATGCGAAGAAACTGTACCTAAAATAATTTCCCCCATCTCACTGGACAATTCTTCATCGTGTAAGTACAACACACATTGCAGCATGCAGTCATTCTCAGGCTGACAGTTTTACAACAATTAGCAAGAGTTAGGTTGTCTGTGATGTTGTTATATTTATTGAGACTCAATCCCAGCTGGGCCAGAGTGGATACTTTGTATTGATAGATTTATGGCCTTTGGGAATATTTATTAAAAAGAAAATTAAATGTTAAAAAAATGATATTACAGAAATGTATTTCTGCTGGCACAGTTTCTCAAGAGGGGTTTTTGTTTGTTTTTTTCTTGTCTGTAGTGCTTGATAAATTCAAACAATAAGACTATAAACAATGGTTTCTAACATAAATTTTAACTAGCCTGATTAATTCAAGATTGAAGTTCTTATATTAATCTCCACATTAGACATATTGTTTATTTAAGCATTTTTTTTTTCAAACTCCTACTATAACCTAGGATAGAGGGAGAGTAAATATAACTAAATTTTCTAGTCTTCTGTTTGTTTTTGAATCTTCCTTTAGACAAATTTTCTGTGATAAATACCAGATCTTAGTACTTGAGAAAATTTTGGTGAAAGATCTAACATATATTAAAACTCTAATAAAAAAAAATATGATTGTATTTTGAGTTTTTCTGGTAATATCTGCAATCAAATTTTCCTGTAGTGGTTCCCCTAGTTCATTAAACATGAAACAGAATTCCCTGTGAATCTTTACAAACCTTAGTACTACTTTCCCATGAGGAAGTACAAACAAAAATGTATTTGGAGAATTAAATTTATTGTTCCAAACAGTGAAGCAATCAAACTGCTTTAATATCAAATAAATGTTATCATTATGATGATTCACTTTTTGCTAGAAAAATAGGGATGCATAAACTTCAGGAATAAATACAACTGGGGAAATATGTAATTTGCAATGTACAACTTTTTGAAAGGAAAAAGGAGGAATTTAGAACAATTTGTTTATTGCAATAGAGGTGTGTGGTGAAAGAGAAATTTAAACAAAATTATTAATACATCTGCATTCTTCCTAATGTGGTATATATTTACATCTTAACCTGCTTTAACTGTAGCTTACATATATCACAGTTAAATTGAATGGATATGTGTGAATAAGGATATTAAATATAATGATGCCTCAGGGGTTTTTTTTTTGATTTTTTAATATTATAGATTTTAGAAGTTATTGTAGATTTAATGTACCAGTAAAATAACTTCAGTAGCTTATATTGACACATACCAACCCCATCCTATATCAACCCCTCAAAACTCCAGTAGCTGTTCAGTCTCTATTTCGAGGTAGAAGTGTAGAGAAGCTCCATGATGCCTGCACCACAAGACAAAGACAGAGACAGAAGGACCTCCAAATCTGGAACTTTGAAGGGCCTCCAAGGACCCAACGTGCTGCAAGGAAGATGAAGACAATGAAAGAGGAGTCCCAAACCCCCAGTCTTAATTCCCAAAGGAGTGTGCCAGGAGGCAGAATGGGGCAGGACCAGGGGGAATAACAGAAGGGGATTGGATAGACATTATTATAAATCTGTTAATGTATGGTTAATGATATGAAGTTGACATTTTGAACTAAGTCCTCTCAGACCATGAGAGAAGCAGATAGTTGTGAATTCAAGATACTTGTTATTTGTTAGAATAGACTGTTACATTATGAGATAGGTGTGTACTAGATGTGTGTCAGGGAGGAGAATAATCTCTGCTCAGTCCACAGGGGCAAATACCAAAGAGTCATCAGAACAGGTGCTGAGGAAATATTACTCATCTATGAGGAATTCTTCAACTAAATCCCAGTCAAATTCCTGAATATCTTCCTCAAGATATCATTCTCTGGTGGGCAAAATTGTTAGGATAGTAATAAAAAGTGATCACACAGCTAGAAAACCACTTTCAATGACTATGAACTTCTATCCTAAAAAGATACAGGGTAAAAACAAGTACCTATTCATCACAAAGTGCTGGATGAAAATTTTAGTGAATGAAGACACTTTCTTACAGTCACATGCAGAAATCAAAATCGTGCTGAGTTAAAAAAACCGCCCAAACAACCTTTAAGTTATATAAGAAAAGATTCAGGACAACAGCTCAAGATTTGAAAGACTGGGAACACCAGATCCACATGCTTTTATGTCAAGCTGAATAATACCATAGCAAAAGAAATACTTCAATAGGAATTTACAAAGGGAAAAAACATAACAGAAACTCAATACAAAAATACAATGAAAAATTCACCAGAGGAACAAATTTACAGAAAGAGGAAGATAATGAAACAGAAATGATAACTGTAGAAGAATGGGCAGTGAAAAACTTATTTTTTGTCTTCTTGAACAAATGAGACTTTCAGCTTGTGAACTATCCCACTGTACACTGGTAAAAATAAATAGTGTTGTTTAGTCATGAAAAGTGGAATTCAACATATTACTTGCCTCCAAACTATACCAAGAAAAATAAATGCTATGACCAAAAAATATATTTAGAATACACAAAAGCTGGGGAAAGTAGCAGTTTGAGCTATATAATGAAAATAATTCTGTGGAAATGAGCTACCTCTCTCCCTCAATCAAATTATATCAAAATTCATCTCTGTGGGTACCTCAGTATTTCCCTTTTTATGTCTATAAGATATATTGAGGAATATGCAACAATGCAGTGACATACTCTGAAAGAATATATGACAATTAAACAAAAGTTATACTGGCACATACATGATTTTAGCTAGCAATTTACCTTTCAGTAGTCCAGAAATTTGAGCATTCTCATTAAAAAAACCCAAAAAACAAAATAAGTACAGCATACTTTCAGGTGTTATGCTTCGTAAGTCACCAAGGAGGAAAAGAATAATCCTGACTAGTTTTCCCCTGATGTTATCTGCTGGATTACTTTTTCCAAGTAGATCTTGATATTAACAGGATGTAATATAGCAAGATCCTGATATGAGCAAGAAATCCCAATATCAGCAAAAATAAGAAAATACACTATTAACCATCATGACTATTACTGAGAAATTCTGATCTTTTTTTAATAGTCCCTTACTAAATCCCTCACTAAGTTATCACACAAATTTATGTTTCTAGGCTGTGCGATACTACGTTTTAGGTTTTTCAGTTTTGTTCCCAAATAGCATGTAGACCCAGACAAAAGTAAATATAAGTAATTGAACATATTGCCAGTTATATCTCACTAAGCCATTGTTATTTGATAGCTGCAGAACACAAACATAAGCCTGATAATGGAGGAAACACTTTTGCTGCTTGGTGTTCTTGCCTGCCTTTCATATTGTTTCATTTTCTGTCCTGCTGTTTGAACATAATTTCTTATCAATTTCCATAAACAAATAAGGTTTTTACAGCCACTTTAAAGTCATCCAATAATTTAATTTGCAATTTGAAGATATTTGCTTCAGTGGATCTATTGCATCAATCGGCACTGAAGCAATTATTTAATTTGGAGTTATACATTAGATTGCATAATATTCACAAAATTAACACATATAAACAAGAAATTATAACTTCAGGACAAGAATACTGTAATTCTGACAATGATAAGGAATGCAAATATTTCCTTTTGTAAAATGCAAAGTACATGAAAGTAAAATGCTTATAAGCCTGGAAGCATAATGGCTATCTGAGTCTGACTTACTTTTTATATGTGATCAATACTTTAGCTGAACTAAATTAGATAACATTGTGTTAGTGAATGACCTTTTCCTTGTCTGTCTTGTCTTCCAGCAGTTAATGATATAATAAGTTGAAATATATACTCTGAATACAAAGAAATTAATTTGAATTGTAAGAGCTATGGGCTCTTACTCCAAGCTTGCCTGTTAGCTATGGACTTCATAACTACGGGCTATGAAGCATGCTTTAACTTCATCTTTGCTCTGGTGGTGCAGGGTTTTTTTTCATGTTTACTGCAGAGGATTTTAGTACCCAGCACATGATTCCTAGAGACAGATCCTTAAGGGTGAATATTCAGAACAGCTTCCCTTCTGTCTCTGTATACCTGCAACTTAAATAGAAGGCATTCATTAGAAATACAGTTTAATGTAAGCATATTCATTTTTTTCTCAATATTTCCATTATTTACAAGACATAGATTGTTGTTTGGTCACATGCAGACAGCAGAAAAAGTTGTGTCATTTCTTTTCTGAAGAGTATGTTGTCTTTTCATCTGCACAGTTGATGTCCTTCTGGTAACAGGAGATTAAGAAGATTACTACTGGAAAACTTTTGGATTGTTGAGAATTTAGTCATAAAATTGTAATTGGTCAATATATATTTTTCACAAAAATCTAACCATATTTAAGTAGCAGTAACATTATGGTATTCAACTTATGAAAAATCATTGAAGATGATCCTAAATTGTAAACACGTTTACTTATACATGTTCTGTAGAAATTTTCTCAGTGTGTCTAAGAAGAATTACAATAAAAGATAAAGACCAGAACATAAGATTGGACTTCTGGAGTCTGGGACTGAATTTGTGGTTTGCTAGAAGAAAGTCACATATAGCAAGAAAGGTCAATGCTCTTTTAAAGTTTTCTATTATACAGGATTAGGATACAGATTTTTTGCTGGCTCTGACAGATTGAGTAGCATCCACTGTAGACAGACACAAGCAGAAGATGTATTTTGGCTGTTATTATTTTACCAAAGTGTGAAATGTTCTACTTTAAAGCAAATCAAAACTCTGAAGTAAAATGAGAGTCTCATTTCAGTAGAGTGATTGAAATGTTCTGTGCTAACAGTGGCATCTTCTGCACTAACAGGGGAATAGTCATCATAATAAAAAGCATTTTTCCTTGCAGAATTGACTTTCTCAGCTATTTTTCTGTGTCTTTTACCTTGGGAAATCGGGTGTTTTTTTGGTTTTGTTTTTTTTTTTTTTTTCACACACTGACTTATTTCTCCTATTGCTCCAAAATGCATTTTTGACCAGAGATGACCCAACATTTGTTTTGAATGCAAACACATGTTCTGAAATGTCAGATGTCTTAACAATCCCAGTTAGTCTTCCATAAACTTACATAGCACTCATCAAGAACATGCTTTAAGTTCACAAAGAGTTGATCTTTTGAATAATCTTTTGGATTAAACTGAAACCTCTCTTTTATAAAATGGGAAAATAGGTCCAGTTAGTCACGACAAAGAAATGGCATCATCTGATTCTCTGCTTTGCTATCTTAATCTTGCCATCCTTCCATTTTGGAATAACTATAAAAATACCTTGTGCATTTCTGTCTCACATTCTTCAGAGTCAAATTTCCAGGATTTTTATAGTAGCATCAGTACTTAGGGAGAAGGATGGATAGTGATTTCATCTGTTCCAATATTTTGCTGCTGAAAGGCCATGGTCATTATTAAAGAAGTCTGAAAACTTGAAAAAAATTCTTTGATAGGCAGAATGGCTCACAGATTTTAATGAATATTTCACTAAAAATTTGTATAAGCCTATATTTATTGGACTTAAAATAACTATGTGGACCCAAATTTATTGGTTTTAATAGACCAAAATCTGCAAAACTCTTCAGTGAAAGAAAATGTTTGATCACAAGACCAATAAGGACATTACGCAGGGCAGAACTTGTTTCTCAAAATTTGGCCAAAATATCCATTCTTAAGACTGGCTGTATGGAATAGTCATAATATCCAGACCAAGGTCTTGCTAGTAAAGTAATCATTATTTTAAGATTTACTCTAATGCAGTGTTCAGAATCATGACTGACTTGAGCTCTTTTGTTAGCTAAATCTATTGAAACTAAGTTGAATTTTAAGTAGGAAAGATGGTAACTTGCTTTATCATGTGGACAGAGTAAAACAGTGAGTCCAAGGATATGTTACTTAAATAATTTTAGGCAAATTATGATCTTAATTCAAATTAAAAAATAAAAAATAATAATTAACTTTAAGTTTATATTTCATTTGCATTTCTTTTTGAAAGAGGTCACCAACTCATTATGTACAACAGTTTTCATTGATATATGCAAATGGCACAATATGTAATGTAGTCCTGAGACTGCTTTTCCACTGCTGAATTAGTTTCTATTGTTTCAGCAGAGCTCAAAAATTATTAGGAGGCTCCTATAAGAAACACACGAGCACATGAGATTTATTAAGCTAGATAGAAAAAAAAAAAATAGAAAAACAAGGATTACAACACATGCAAATTCTGAGTAATTTTAGGAAATGTATGGAGAAATCTATTACTTTCTTCCTCATATGTATTAATCAGATGAAATAAGATTTCTTTCTTTTAAGTAAGAAAAAGAATAACTCAGATTTGACAAATTTACTAATTCACTAAAAGCTCTAGCAGTTTAACCTCTTCAGAGGTCAATGGGAATAGCCAAATCATTAGTGTATTCTTGTTAACGAATGTTACTGTCTCTTCTAATGCATTTCCCTCAATCTTTAATTAGGAAAAACATGTAACTTAGCTCCAACAATTATGACCACATTAATCTGAGTTAATTTCTGAGTAGAAATAGCTGTCTGGAGCCTTGTATCAGATTGTATGCCGTAGTATTATCTGCAATATATTTTCTCATGAAGTAGCAGTGAGCCAAGCGGACTAATAAAAAGGAGAAAAAATTATAGCTCTTACTGCCATTTGGATGTTAAATGTATTATTCTTATCAGAGCCTCAGTATTTGTTTCCTTTCCTAAACTGAATGACATTATCATTCTATAGTTAGTAAAATATTTAAGGAGGATCCAACAAAGCTTAAGAAACTGAAAATAGTAATCAGTGGTCAGTTTTAGACACACAACAATCACAGCAAAAAAAGGAGTAAATTTTTGTGCCTCCTGAAATGTAAATTTAAGTTTGTATTGGATTTACATTTTTTTCCTGGTTGGAGGACTACAGGAGTGGCTTCTTTGAGGACCTGCCAGAAGCTTCCCCTGTGTCTGACAGGGCCAATGCCAATTGACTCCAAGACACTGTCCAAGGCTAAGCCCAACAACAGTCGTAGCGCCTCTGGGATAATGTATCTAAGAAGTGGTAAAAAAACCCCAACCACCACAGCTGCAGATAGAGAGCGAAGTGAGACTACGTGAGAGAAACCACTCTGCAGACACCAAGATCAGTAAAGAAGAAGGATGAGGAGGTGCTCCAGGCGCTGGAGGAGAGATTACCCAACAACCTGTGGTACAGACCATGGTAAGGTTGACTGTTCCCCTGCAGTCCACGGAGACCCACAGGGGTGCAGAGATACACCTGCAGCCCATGCCAGAGCAAGTGGGTGTGCCTGAAGAAGGCTGTGATCCTGTGGCAAGCTGTCATGGAGGTACATGGAAAAAATTTCATGCAGGTCACAAACTCAGACAAACAAAACTGATGGCAGAAACTAACCAACAACAGGGGTAATGATAAAACCCCTTCCTGAAGGCAAGAGTAACCCATAGTCTTGTTAACAAATCCCTTGAGGAGGATTAGAGAGGAACGACACTGAATGACCTGTGTTTATAAATATATTTTTTTAGAACAATTTGGTTACAATGGAAAGCAGGTATGTAGTCATTTTACTTATTATTATTTATAGCAATATAGCAATATAAAAGCATACAAATATCACTTAAGAAAAAGTATGAGTATATATAAAGGTATAAGAAAAAGAAAGCATAAAAGTGGAAACTTATCACCATCCATGGATCTTGCGATGAGGCTCGACTGTGCAATTTTGATGTCCATTGGTCAAAGTGATGGGCACAGTCTTGATCCTTTGGGGATGGAGAACAAGCCCATGAAACACAAAGTTTGATTCATTGATATAGGCTCAGGCTAGATGGAAATCCCCAGATACCTCCCCTGAGGCTGGAGCTTTGGGTCTTCTGGTGGAAGGCCTCAGAAACTAGTCTGGGGGCATTGTGGGGCTCTTTAGTGGTTTATGACATCTTCTAATACATGAGACCTGCCTTCCATGTCAGTGCAGTTGAACCAGTTATACCACATCAGACCTTCCCCAGTAAGAGGTGGGGTGGGATAAGGGAGAACAGTTGGCAAGATAAAAAGCACCATCCTGTCTCTACAGGGTCTACCTCTTATCTGGCTCAAAGCCTGGCTTGCAGCCTCCAGTGGTGGGTGTTCACCCAAGGTTTGCCGCTACACACCCAGAAACTCACCTTCTCCCTGTGGGGTGCAGACCTGGACTAGGCAAAGTGACCTTCTGTCTCCACAAATGGGCAATTATTTTGAATCATTAACCATTAACATTCTTGTCTCTCACAGGTAAGCTTCCCTTTAATCAGAGTAGAAAATTTCTATAAAACAATTCAGAGTATCTTTCTTTTCTGGAAAAGAAAGGACTTTTTTTCTACTAGAAAAAAGTACTTTTTTCTAGACTAAGAAAAACTAGAAAAAGTACTTTTTTCTAGGTCTAAGAGAACCAAAGAATCCAACTTGTTATAGATATGTCTAACCATATTGTCCTACTACTAGGCTTTTCAGTAGTTTGGGATTTGCTCATAAAAGTCAATGTCATCATATATTTCCTCCATTCATACTCCAATTTGGAAATATGTTTACAAGCTGAGCAATTTAAGAAAGTGGGCTCAAAGCTATGCAAAGACAGCTACTCTGTGATACTGTCTCTGCCAAAAGATGCACAGTTGTCTGCTCTTGTTCATTTAATGTGCCCTTTAAGAGCTGCAGAGTTGACTTAAAACCTTTGTGCCAGACAAGTGCAGCAAGCAAATTAGTAACTGTCAGGGAAGGATCTATTGAAAAATTCTTCTCTGAGCCATCCAACTGTTAAGTGAAGGATTATCACTGCTTATCATTGCTCACTCTCAGCTCAGACGTGCTCTATGGATCAAGTTGACAACTTTCTGCAAGTTGTAAGCATCACTGGTTGAATCATTTTCCTTCTGCACTTCTGTCCTGCTTGTATGTTTTCAGGCTCAGCACGCACAAATAGGCCGTTGTCATATCACTGGAAGTATTTCATTGCTTGACAAACTATTTTTCATCTTGGCTAATGAACTCTGTTAGGTTGCATTGATCTTCTGGAAGGAGAAATGCAGTATGCCCAGTGAGGAAAAGAGAAATTAGGCAATGAAAGACAGCAGAATACCAGCCAGGTTGCAAATCTTCTTTTGTTTAATCACTTTGACCTGCTTTGTCGTCAGTGACTGTATCAGGGTCTTTTGTGTGCTGCAGCTAACCACACTGACCTCTTTATTTTTTTCTCTAAAACTGTTGTCCCGTTATGCTCCATAATCAAACAGTTTAAAATATCTGATTATGCAAACATCCCATTTAGTTTCTTTATGGAAGATTACCATAAGCCTTCAAAATATATAATCTTTTCACTGCTTCAGAAACTGTGGTACATGAAAGGTATCAAATGGCTTGTCAGACTTAAACAAGAGGTCAGTGAAAGGAGTTAAGAGTTCATGTCTCACTCCTTTTAGTCTAGTGTTTTTTCCTACTGAATCCTTCTTTCTGTCAGCTTTTAAAATAATTACGCCATAGACATTGAAATTAACGAATTGGGAGCCACCATAATGTGTATGAACTGATAATAATTCTTAGAAATTTTGTGTGGTTTTAGTCTAAAATGTTTCACTGATCAATGGATTACAGTGCACAATGAGAGTTCATCTGAAACAAGCCACTTGTCTGCACTTTGTGCATCAATTGTTAGCAAATTTGTTATAATGTATAGCACAAAGGAATCAGTGAGAGAGTAATGATGCCTAAATATTCTTAGCAATTTGATAGCAATGTAAATAAACCAATTACTGATGGAGTTAAGAAAGTATGTGCTTATGAGAAATAGAAAAACTGGTTTTATTACAAGCAAATAACAAGGGTTACTAGCTTAGGGATTATATTTTTGTTTGTTTCTAACCTATAGGCATGTTGTGGAGTTCTAAGGCACCCAGTCCAGTCTAGGGCAGGTGCCAGGGATTAAGCAGTTGGGAATAGGGGAATTATATATTGACTAGAAATGTAGCTGAATCAGCCTTAGCTACGTGGCCATCCATGCAGGCAGATGGGGGCTGCAGTGTTGCCTGGGACTCCATCTCCTGGCATGGGGGGGAGCACAACAGAACCAATCCGGGGAAGAGGAATGCCCTCCCTAGCTACGTAGATGGAGTGGGACCTTGGAAACCTTTAAGAGTGGGATTTTTGAATTGGGATGTGTGCTCTTTGGGACCCTTTGTGGCATGGGCATCCAACACATGCTGTAATTAAATTTTCCTATTAGTTTTATTTGTTTCATGGTTATTTGTTGTTTTTTTTTTTCCTAAATTTAATAAAAGAGATTTGTCTCACATTCTTTCCTGCCATAGTGAAAAAAAGGTCTAAAATATTTCATATATACTTTAATACTTATATTGCCTTATAATTATCTCAAAGTAAGAAAAATCCCACTAGATTGACGAAAAAGAGTGGGGTTTCTTCCCACTACATGGAAGAAAACAGTAATTGTGTGGATGTGTTAAAAGCATACGACACCACCATGAAGTGATATGAAAACTTTTATTTTGGATGAATTTACCCTATCAATGGGAATTTTTGAAACATTTTGATTGCATTGGATAGATGCCAGATTATATGCCATATTTATGCTTTTCTCTCACAAAATACTAGAAAGATGTAAGAAAAGGGAAATAGACTGAATATTTCATTTCGGAAACTCTCTTGCTAAGTGTATATGAATTGACCAAATTTAGGATCACAGTTAGAAATACTGTCAGGAAACTGTCACAAAGACAGTGTATGCAGGCTGATTTCTTCTATAACTTTTTTCCTGCATTTTAGCATGAGCTTTAAGAATAACTCAAGAGTTGAGTTAAAAATATCAGTCCAATTCAAACCATGTCCCCAGGTGCCACATCTACATGTCTTTTAAACATCACCATGGATGGTTATTCCAACAACGCTCTGTTCCTATGCTCAACAAGCCATTTGAAGAAGAATTTTTTTCCTAATATCCAGTCTTAATCTTCCCTGGCACAAGATGAGGCTATTTCCTTCCTCTCTTCCTATCAGTTGTTACCTGGGAGAAGAGACTGACTACCACCTTGCTACAACCTCCTGTCAGATAGTTGTAGAGACAGATAGGGTCATTTTTGAACCTCCTTTCTCCAGACTAAACCCCAGCTCTCTCAGATGCTCCTCATAGCGTTTCAGTTTCATGTTCAAGGCCAGGCTGAAGGGGCCTTTGAGCAACCTGTTCTAGTGAAAGGTGTCCCTGCCTATGGCAGGGGGGGCTGGAACAAGGTGATCTTTAAGATCCCTTCTAACTCAAGCCATTCTATGATTTTATGATTCTACAATTCTATTCTGTGATTCTATCTCTATGAGCTGAAAATATAAGAAAGGAAGATAGAGATACTTTGAATGCAACAGCTCGTGCAGACCTACGAGCATACAGATTTCACACAGTAACTGAAGGAAGTAGGGAATTACACAGACTCTAATGGGAAAGCAGAGGTGTGACAACTGGTCTACTTCTAATGGGTTCAAAAAGATTCTGAAATGCATTAAATGCATTAAATTAATTTCAGCTTTATTTACCAATTTCCAGGAACAAAGCCACATGATATAGTAATTAGAAAGTAATGCTGTAATGCAACGAAGCTCTGACTAGATAAGATGAGCAGTTAACTGTCAATATCTGTTCAAATAAAAATTGTTTGTTTACAAAGGGAATTTCATAAAAAATATTTACAATATCTGCATGGATATGGATTGGTTCATCCTTGGTCTTGGTCCTTGTAGCTGTTTGGATGTCAAGTCTTATCTGAGTATATCTTTACATCCATGTATTTGAAATGGGATTTCTCTCCCTCATGGAGGCAAGAACTTTCTTGTATTATAGTCAGAAGCCTTTGAGACCAACAGGTCTGTCTGAGGTTAGAAGAAATATCAAACTTCACTCAATTTTACTATACAGTATAATTAACCTTGATTTTTTTAAAATCTGTGTAAGAAGGTCCATATGCACAGATTCAGGCTCAGTATAGGAAAATCTACTGAAAGACAAATTTAATGTGCTCAAAGTTATAGTGACAGCCTTCCCAGTTTACCAGCTTGAGAGGTTAGTGAATTATGAATTTTTCCCAGGGAATTACTTTCTAACTGATTATTATTGTTGTTGTATCCTGAGAGATAGTATATCAATACCACACAGTTCTTTCTTATCTTTCATGATCAGAGCTTAGTTCAAAAGAAACTACAATAAAAATTACTCTTGATTGGTTTGCTTGTTTGGTTTTTTGTTTGTGTGTTTTTCTGGCCTTAAGGACTAGATTACAACTGTATTTAGCCTAGACTTTCGCACTCTTTCAAAGAGTTAAGCTATAAAGATCACCGTATAAAACTTTGTAACTTTATAACCTGTTATGACTTTCCACTCTCATGAGCTGCAGTTCTTAAAACTGATTCTTTTAAGTCACTAGTCCCTGAGGACAAGGGCAAAGGCAGAACAAGGACTACCTCCACACTGTTATTAGAATGACTCCATGAACAAGGTTCAAGGTCTAATTATCTACCTGTCATAGTATTGCTTGCAGCAGTGCCCTTGGCAATGGTCCAGGGACACACAGGTGTGCCCTACTCATGAACTGATACAATAACAAGAGTTTAAGTGTTTTGGAGAGACTGAAAAATTCATGCAGCCCACAGCTTTCGCCTCTGCCCTTGCCATGATGATTTTGTGTAGAGAAGACAGCTGAAGACACTTACCGCAGGTGTTGTTTTTGACACTGGCCATTGCAGAGCTGTGAGGAAGATACACACAAGATTAAATCAAGTTGCCAACAAAGGACATGATGGATGTCATGTACAGTGTTTTAGGGACTGGCTGGACAGTGGAGAGCTTCCTGTATGTTTTTTTCCATCTGGCACATTAGAGATGCAGAAAATGATGCCTGTCAGACAAATCCCTGCAATTTCAAAAGTTTCACAGTCTCCCTCCAAGACTAAAAGAAAGATAAGGATCTGATTCTCTCTTACCTTCACTTTCACATTTATTCTGTTTCATAGGCAATCACTTATTTTTCTACTTTGTACCATAAGTGTTGCTGCAATTTTTTTTTAACAGTTGTACATAAAGAAAACTCCATGGAAGTAGTGGGATTCCATTCATGTATATAACGTATAAAATATTTCACCTGGTTTTATGAATGACATAGATGTTTATACAGAAAATATCCATTATATGATAATGATATTTAAATAATAATAGTATTTTAAAAAAAATAACACACACACATTCCCACACAAAATAGGCATACTTTTAGAAATACCTACATTAGCTAAGTAGATAAACATAATAACCTTGATTCCTGTGGAAGTGATGAAGCAGCTAATACTAGAAACCACTTCCAGGCACACAAAGGACAATAAATTTACCAGGAGCAGTCAGCATGGGTTCATCAAGAAGTCATGCTTGACCAAACTGGTAGATTACCATGATGAAAATACTGGTCTGGTAGAAGATGGGAGTGCAGAGAGTAGCTGGACTTGAGTAGGGCTTTGGACAGTCTTTCCCATAAGACTCTAATAAAAAATATGATGAAGTATGGGAAGAATGAGCAGACAGTGAGTGAAGTGGATTGAAAACTAGTCTACTAATAACTAGCAGTATACCACAGATCTCAGTACTGGGGCCATTCCTGTTCAACATCTTCATTAATGATCTGGATGATGGAGCAGAGTGCAATTTCAACCGGTTTGCTGATGACATACAACTGGGCTGACAGGCCATCTAGATGGCTGACAGGCCATGTAGAAGGACCTGGACAGGCTGGAGAAATGAGCTGATAGGAACGTCATGGGTGTACCTGGGGAAGAATGGTCCCATGCTTCAGTATATGCTGGAGGTTGCCCAGCTGGAAAGTAACTTAGAGAGGAGCTTATAAAGATCATCATGGGCACCAAGTTGAACATGAATCAACAATGTGTCATAGATGCAAAGGTGGCTAATGGTACCCTGGGCTGCATTAGGAGGATTGTTGCCAGCAGGCCGAGGGAGGTGATACTTCTAGATCCTTCTCTCTTCTAGGTACTTTTCTACTCAGCACTAGTGAGGCCACACCTGGAATGCTGTGTCCAATTCTGGGCTCCTCAGAGAGACGTAAACATACTGTAGAGAGTCCTGTAAGAGTCTACTAAGATGCAGAAGGGATTGGAGAAAGCTTGTGAAAACTGAGACTGTTTAGTCTGGGGAAGAGGGAGTTCCTGGGGGAATCTTATAAAATGTAAATAAATACCTGAGTGGAGAGTCTTCAGAAGATGGAGCCATGCTCTTTTCAACACTGATGAATCAAGAAGGAAGAGGCACAAATGGAAACATGTCAGGTTTCCTCTGAAGATCAGGAAACACTATTTTTGATGGAGGATTAAAATGGGAGACTGACTGAACACTGGCACAGATTGCATAGAGAAGTTTTTGATGATATTCAAAAGACACCTGGACATAATCCTGGAGAGCCATGTCTAAGTGGTTCTGATGAGCAAGGGCAGTGGACTAAGTGACATCCAGAGGCCCTTATCTGTCTCTAATTAAAATACATATACCTTTCTTAATTCAATTGGAGTGTTGAATTTGAAGCAGTTGTTTTGATTAGAGGCTAGATAAAATGTAATAACACATTTTTATGTTTATAGACATATGTTTATGTTTATAAACATATGTTTGTTTGTTTATAACACATTTTTATGTTTACGTTTATATGTTATATGTTTACCATAGAAATCATGACTTAAACCCCCAAAAATATGTTCAGATACAGCAGTTTTATACTGTGCTCTGCAGATAGCTCTGTGAAAATCTGACAAATGCAATAGTTCTTCATTGGAGAATGTGACCAGGGCTGTGTTACTCAAGTACAGTACAACTCCTGCCCACAGCAGAAACTGTGGGTGTTCATATAGCAATTCTGGATGTCTAGATAATAGACACCTTGTCTCAATCAATCAACTTCTGAAAAAAAATTATACCTTTTCCCAAATTCCAAGCTGAATCTGTATCTATTGGCCCTTTTGGACCTGATGTCCAGTGTTATAGGACACCATGGGACACACATCTTCAGAGTCATGAGCTCATCTTCAGTGATGAGTTATTGAAGCCACGTCTGAATCTTTACTAGCTTTCCCTGAATCACTGATAACAAAATTTATTTCACTAATGGGTTATCCTACTTTTAAATATAAAAATATTTAAATATAGGAATAATCGAATGCTATGGTCTTCTGTTTCTCCAAATGATTGTAGCTTTCTTTTATCTTCCATTGCAAGAATCTTTTTAACTAACTGCTAGTCAAGACAGGGGCAATTCTGATTCACTATGCATTAGTAATTGCAGGTATAAGTTTGTTGATGTATTTCCGTATGTAGAAAGTCTTATGATTCCTCTTGTGTTTCTGATCATGCCATGTATGTTAATTTTTTTTAGTCAAAATAGTTTTCCTGGTTTGGCTTTTTGATAATCACATATTTTAAGTCAAAATATTGCCAGTTGTCTGTAAAATCTTATGAGTCACAAAATAAAAACAAGCTAAAGTAACTGTTGTTGTTCATAGGCATGTAGAAAGTAGAATATGTGATTTTTTTAAACTTTATTTTAATAAGAACAGAGAAGTGAATCACATGGTTTAAAAACTGGAACAGCAACTAAAGATTTTGCTGAAATAATATGTAATAAGCAACTATACTTATATATGAGTTTACTAAAGTTGGTTACATTTATTTTGTTAATATTTGGAACTTTAGCAATTTATTAGAGTTACTATATTCTAATAAAAGTAAACTGTATAAAATCCTTTAATTTTACATTTTTCAGAATCTAGCCTAAGTATTTATTCAGTTGAAATATGCTTTTATATTAATCATCTAATATACATTTTTCCTCTGATGTTTTTCATGAATAATCTTCTAATATATTCTTCCTCTCTATGCCAGATGTTTCAGCTACTGGTCCTGAAATGTTTATAATGTTCCTTGTATGTCAAAGCAAGCCCAATTTCTGCCAAAGAGCTAAAAAAAAAACCCAATAAGAAAAAATAAAATATTCGCTGTTCTGTATTAGCTTTGGCTTGGAGAATTAACTAATCACTGTTACTTGAGGATTCGTATATTTTCATAATACTGAAAAAGTTATTCTTGTCTCTCAATACATTTATAGTGTTACTAGGCTTATTCCAGAATATGAGGTGTTCAAATAATTTTGGGATTTGTAGAAACTTAGTAATGTGCAATCAATAATACCAATTTAATCTTATTATGACCTCTCCTTATTATTATCTCCTTATTATGAGGAGATATATTTTATATGGACTATATTAAATTAATAGTACATTCTCAACATACAGTTTTGTTTGTGATTTAAATGGTTTTGTTTTGCAAAATACATTCTTTTTAGTAACTTTTAGGAGAAAATAATAATCTTTCTTTTTAAGGAAGAACCAGGATAAAAACTCAACAATCTACAGAAACATATTTCTGTGTCATGTTGGGATAATTTATATTGTCTCCTCCCAGTTTTAGCATTTGGGACATCTTGTCAAATAATGTGTGAATGCCCATAAAAATATGAACATCTGTACATCACCTCTAAGTGTGTCTCACAGTCATTTAGCTGTTCCAGACACTATGTCACTGTGTCTGTTACTGAGGCACAAGGGGTGGGCTTTGGTTTGTAACCCTATATTGATTTAGTGTTTGGAGCTGGCTTGTATGTGGTCAGCTCAGACAGCCTGTGAAGAGATCTGTCTGTTCACAAAGAGGTATGTCAACATGACTTAGAACTTTCTCAGGGATATTTTTGGCAAGATGTCACTGCAGCACTATTATATTACTTAATTTATCTATAAAACTTGAATTATGTAAATCTACCTAAAGGGATAAATTAAAAATCCTGAATGTTTCTGATGGATAAATATTCTGGATTGTCATTTCTGATGAATAAGTCTCCCTGAACAGAAGACTTCTGAGAAATGGGGATACTGTAAACAGAGAAAGGATTGTATTTAAACCGAGAAAGGATTGTCTTTAACTTACTTTATATCATAGTACTAAATATTTTTTTACATAGTTAGGTAATGGGATTGTTCTTCACAGATCTTAGAACAGTTTGAGTTAGAAGGGATCTTTAAAGGTCATCTAGTCCAAGCCGCCTGCCATGACCAGGGACATTTTCAACTAGATCAGGTTACTCAGGACCCCGTCCAGCCTGATCTTGAATGTTTCCAGGAATGGGGCATTCACCACGTTTCTGGCCAGCCTGTTCTCATGTTTCACTTCTCTCATTGTACAATAACATTTCTTCCTTATATCTAATCTAAATCTACACTCCTTCAGTTGAAAATGATTACCCCCTGTCCTTTTGCAACAGGTCCTGCTAACAAGTTTGCTGTCATCTATCTTACAGGCTCCCTTCCAGTACTGAAAAGCTACAACAAGGTCTCCCTGGAGTCTTGTCTTCTGAACAACTCCAAATCTCTCAGCCTGTGCTCATAAGAAGAGATATTCCACTCTTCTAATCATCTTTGTGGCCTTTCTCTGGATTAGTTTCAACAGGTCAATGTCCTTCCTGTGCTGAGGACGCAGTACTCCATGTAGGATCTTAGGAGAGACACTCCTAAGTCACTCAGTCATCTCAGTGCTGATATCAAACAAAATAACAATAAAATAATAGCTCTTACTGCCTGGAAGTTTATTTTACTGGCTACCAATGGCATTTTCTTTCCCTGCTTCACTCCCTTGTGTACACCTCATGATATTTCACCCCCATAGTGACATATGGCTACAGTGTAAAGCTGCTCTCCCCTGGGCACCCATAACTACTGTTAACTTCAGACATTTGAGAATCATAAGGTGCGACCCCAAAATTACAATAGCCTTAAAAGAAACACAACATTTTTAAAAGTCATCTGTTTTCGTTCTCTTTATTCAGCCTTTCAGGCTCTTGGGCTTCACAATTTAAAATGCACAATTTATGCAGCTGTAAGAGTTGGACTTTTTAATGCATTAGGAGCTGTTAGCCAGAGGGTCCTGTTGAGTAACTCCTTAAAGATCTGGAAGTTTGCTTTCCTAAAGTTCAGGTTCTTAACATAGAATAGTATTCCTCTTTACCTGTGGAATACAATTCACTTTTCCTATTAAGAGATTATACAGTATTCCTCATTAAAGTATTTAATTGCAAAACACAGATTGCTTTGTTAGCAGTAAATGGCATTATTTAAGCAATAAGATAGAAAGTCAAATTGTCCCTCCAGGAGGATAATTAGATGTCTGCAAATACACTTCAGGATAGTAATTAAAGTTGACCCTGCTTTGACCAGAGGTTTGAATCAGATGACCCTCACCAGTCTCTTCCAATCCAGATCTTTCTAGGATTCAGTAATCACTCACATAAAGTATCAACTAAGGGATAATTTATTATCTTTTCCATGAAGATGTTCATGAAGCTTGTTGGTCAGCTTCCTGCCTTGTACCTTAAATAACGGAGGAAAAAGTTTTCTGTGTAGAAGATTCTATAAATATGCATTCTATTAGCAGTGGTAATACTGACTGCAGTTTAGAGTGAGGCTGCTGTGAGGCTGGAACTGACATTTAGCATGTATGACTACTGTTACCTCATGGACTACCCTAACATAAGGAGGGGAAAGACCATGGGGATCCTACTGCTCCTTCCCTCAAAACATATCTTCAAATATATCAGTTCAATCTTGGATCGAGGCTTTAAGGCTGGTTGTGAAGACTGTAATCCTATCCTGTCACTGTTTTCCAAATAGATGTTCAGTCCTCAGCTTTTCTTTGAGAAAACCTTTAAGAAACAGGAACAGAAGCAAAAAGATATCAAGGGACCTCAATGGCTGATGCCTCCTGATAAATGTAAAGAAGGAGTTAGAAATGGATCAATACTTTTCTTAACAGTCAAAGGTACCATTTTTTAGATGAACTCTGTTTATCCTAACAGCTAGTAAAAAGATGGTTCCTCACAGGAGAGTCAGCTTAATTAGCAGCTCAGAAATCCAACAGTGGCAAAAGGGGAATTTATTTGGCTTGGGTATGAGTAAAGTGCAATGGGTTTTGAATTTCTTAGTTTCTGAAAAATAAGGCAAGTATTTTCCTAAAAACTGAGGTATTGTATGTTTACAAACCAGAATGTACTTTTTTTCTTTCACAATACGACTTCAGAAGGTGATGGTTATTGGAGAAAGAGGACAATAATGACCACTGAGGTGCTAGAAGAGTTTACATTACAATACAGAACTTTGAGTTTCTACCCAGTGTATTTGCCCTTAGGATGCAATACATTGTGGTATGGATGTAGATACATAGAAGCCTTTGCATAGAATCTCTGAATTGTATCACAAGGTTTCAAAACAAAAAAGGCAGCTTTTGTTCATTAGAAGAGGCTTTATAAAGAACTAATATTAAAAGTTTGATATAATTTAACATAAGATAAAGGAAAATTCAAGTTTTTCACCAAATATTTATGAAACTGTCAATTAATTTATTTTTATTGTAACATTTCCAATCTGTTCATCTGTGCAGTAGTAAAGCTGAAATCCAAACCTAAACATTTAAGACATACATATATTCCTTTTTTGGAAGGAGACCTTTCCAGATTCTCTTTTATTAATTTTTCCCCTATTCTGTGCTCCCAGCTTGTTTAAAGAAAATTGACTAAAATTACTGTCAGCAGATTTGGCTGGGTAAAAGAATTATTTAAGAAAAAGGCACTTTTAATCATACTACTTGCATAATTGAAGAGTCAATATTGTTGCTACAGAAAAATCACATTAGATTCAACATTGAGAATTTTAGTTGTTTTTATAATTGGATCACCAATGTTATAGGTTATATATACACACACGCACAGATATTTCTTGTCTAAGTTTAATTGCTACTTCTCATCATATTGTGTGTCTGTCTAAAATGCATTTCTTCAGGCATTGTCATATCCAAACATGGGGAAGTGAGAAGGTTGTCTTTTCTTTTTTTTTAATTAACATTTTATGTGCCCTTTTTTTTTTAACTGTGTAATATCATACTGCTTGACTGACTAGTATTAAACCAAATGAGTTTGTCCAAGAAAAACTAACAAAAAGAAATAATGAGTAGGATATTAAACCTTGCTGAGACAATGTAGAACACAAATAATTGGTGAATGTACTTTCTGCCTTCAGCTAGATGGTATAGGTTTACTCATTATGGGGCTGAACCTAGGAGCAGCCTAAAACCTCAAAGATCCTAGTGCTGAAAAGACTCATCATCAATCTAGTTAAGACACAACTACACAGCACTGCAAGTAGGATATTCCCAGGCCCAATAGCCCAGTTAAGACAGAAAAAAAGTATGTCAAAAAGAAGGTATTTTTAGGTTGTTCTAAAAGGTTCATAGACACACATGCAAAGGAAGTGTAATGTTCTACTAACATTGTTAGAGGCATGAATTCCTGGCCTGGCCCATGTCAGGACTGTCACTATAGCGCCATCAGCTCCGTGGTCCCTTCACCTTCACTCAGCTGATGGCAGCTCTCCAGAGCACCTTTCAAACTGAGAAGGGCTAGTATTTATGCAGATATGAGATTATAGAATATAGGCAAGGAATATTTTGATCAACAAATGGTTGATCAGTATGCTTGCCTGGCCATAACCTGTATACGATCAGCACATTCTTATTAACCATAATTTCTAATTTTTCCTGAGTGAGGGGACTTTTTATCTATGTGCATGTATGTGTATTGAGGTTTATATGCCATTGTCAAATGGGACCACATGTCACAGGTATCCATGAGCTTGCAGAGACAGCAACTGAAGTGTGTGTGTGTATGTCGATGTATGATCACTAGCCAATATTAAGCTGATCTGAACAAGTGAGGAGGGTAAGAATCTTGGGTACCAACTACTGGAAAGGCTGTAACTCTGGTATTGAAACTAGAGTAAAAAGAAGGATTGCAGATTAACTACTGGAGGGACCAAGGGGGCCAAAGCAGCTCTAGAGACCACTATTCTGAGATCAGTTCAGCAGCAGAAAGGTCACAGATTTGAACCAGCTTCTGGATAGGCTCATCTGCATGTGTTTGATTGTCCATGAGGCAACTAGGAGACAGGGGATGCAGGGGTTATTAGCTGGAAAGTCCTACTATCTAAGGCCAGTTGGTGAAGGGTCCCATACTGCATGTGTCTATGTGTATGACGGGAGGTCTGAGTATGGGTAGCTGGATTGGGGCTGTAGGTTTTGCAAATACCATCACCTGGAAGCAGTTACTGGATAGACCAGCTACTGGAGGGATTCATATACTATACATGCATATATTTTCTATAACAGGCTTCATTTTGACTAGCCTGAGAGCAGAACAGGATGAGGTAACTTGTGCTGTTCGTGATTATGTGAATGATGTGTTTCTTATCTGTGTTGCTCTCTGTGCACGTATGTATATATGATGTGGGTGGTTGTGGCTGTGAGGTTTGTGTCTGTGAATGCATGTCTACTAGGACCTGGGGACAGGGAACTGTGGCAGCCTTGCATCTATTTGACTACAACATTTAGCAGCTGTTAGTGCTGCCTGGCTGCTAACTTGATATTTAAATCACTTTATCTTTAGAGCTCAGATATACGTTTGTGTTATGCAGTGATCAAAGAGATGTATTTTCTTAAGAGGCTACACTCCTAATCCAAACACCACCTGACTAGAACAAGAGCAAACTCATGTGAGGTATGTCTGGATTGTGACATACTGTAGTCTCTCTTTATGTATCTCTCCAGTCACAGAGGTGTTCAAATGAGCTGCTATTGCTTAAGACTTGAGGGCAAGATCTTTCTGGAAAAAAAACAGAATATCAGCATGGTCAGTGAACATATGACTGCAGTTCAAAGAGGCGTTCTTTGGTCAGATGGAGAAGTTCAAACCTGTAACTTGAAGGGTGCTCTTGAGAAGTGTTAAAAAATTGCCAGAATTTATATATATAAGCGTAGTGAACTTTCCTCTATTCACATCATTGAGGGTTCTTTTGAGGTGACACAGCATATTCATTGATGAAATAATAGTGCATCTTCATAACAAATAGCATACTGAGGTATTTCAAATTCTGCTAAGCTCATTATCACACAACACTTCTACCTTTCAGTCACTGAGATCTGCTGTTTCTGTTGGAGATTAATAGACTTAGTATCTATTTGTCTAAAAGATCTGCTGAAACAGCACAGTATCTCAGATTGGAATTTGGATGCAAATTCACCAGATATTTTTATGAGTTTGCTGCTTAACCAGTAACACATGAATAATAAGGACAAGAAGGTAATTCATTGATGTTTTGCTTATATTTCCAATTACCTTTACAAACTGAACAAATCGGAAGATATATATTAAATATTTCGGCACTTACATGTATTCTCTGGGCTAAGTGTGAAACTACCCTGTTTTCTAACTAACAATACTGGAAGAAGGAACTTGGAAGAAGGGTCATGGAACAATTTTGTGGATTACATATTTGTGGTTATTAGTGGTGCATTGCATTTCACTATTGGTTTTGATGGTATCCAGGGCCACCTGGACATTTTCTGATGGTGTCCTGTTGAATTTATTGCAACAGGCATTAGCAGGCAAGTTGAGAAGGTTAAGTTTTTATCTTGATGTAACAAAACACTGGTAGAGGTGTGTTCTAGTTTTGTCATTATGATGTACTGTCACCTAATTTGGCTAAATATTCAGAGTCAGAAAAGAATGTTTCTGTCTTTAGGCTGAAGGTCTGAGTAGCCTTCTTTTTCAATAAGAAAAATGCAGAACAGCATGGAAGAGAAAGGTCCATACGAAGTACCCATTATTTTCTGAAGATATTGATTCTACAGTATGATCCCACGTCTTTGCTCTATATTTAAGAGACTTTATTGAAGTCTACAAAATATGAAGTCCTCAAAAATTTACATTATCATCAAGCTTCAAGTCATGATTCTTCTGTTTTGCTTTAAAGTTCTGTTCAAATAAGATTATGGACTGTAATTTTGAACTTCCATGTAGGAGCTATGTGTGACACAGTTTCCCTGGGAGTAGAATAAGGACGTTGATTAATGATCAGGGCAAGAGACTTCCATTCAAGAGAGAATTATGGAAAGAACATTTCAACCTGGAAAAAAAAATAACTGAGATGAATATTGGAAACATATGTAGATATAACGGGAGATGGGGAGTATGCAGGTTTTTATTGCTTTTTTCCTCTTTTAGGAGAAAAAATAGGAAGAATTAAATCAAGTTATAAAGTAGCAAGTTCAGAACAAAGGAAAAGAGGTAGTGTTTTCCACAAATTTTAAGTCAGTCATGGAAATCATTGAAATAGGTTGCTATCAATGTTGTAGCATTCATGGAGTTTAAAAGATCCCAAATAATTTTATGAACAAAAAATCCATTCAAAGTTACTCAGTGCTTAGGAACTGTATCTGTTTTACAGAGCACCTGGCCAACAAATGCCTAAAGGTTAAAACAGCATATATACATAAATATGCATACAAATATGCAAGTACTCTTGTACTCATGTTTAGTATTATACTCCACAGGCTTAGGCTGTTAATCACAGTCTTGACCTGACCCTCTGCAGATGTTGTTCTTTTCTGTTACTGATGGGTCCCTACAGCCTTATTGCCTCAAGGATTATTATCATACTTTCACAGGGTGTCCCTGTTTACTCTCTTACCTATTAGAGGGTAGAGATAGCAAAAGAAGTACTCTCCCTTTCCTTGCAAAACATTACATGTGCCAGTTTCTTTGCATCTATCTAATGGATACAGACTTCAGCACAACCTTGATTAGTATATTCTTAACATGAATTGTAGGAATCTTAGAAGCATGTGATGCTAGAATCAGATCACAGGGTTCTGTCCTTTCATATTACAGAAAAAAAAAACATACCCTACAATTAACTTAATAAACCTAAGAACTCAATAATAAAATCATTCTTTCATGTTATAGCTAGACCACTCTTCCACCTTTGTCACTCATACAGGAAGACAGCTCCACAATTGTTTCCTGTGCCAGTAGGTTCTTGGGTATCTTCTTTGTTTTCTAGTATGTGCTGTCTTTAAGCTCTTGGCTTTATTGTGCTAAGATAAATAAATTTAATTTTCCTCATTTCATTCTAAGAATAGAATCCTCTCTTCTCAATGTGCTGAGAACTATTGTCTCCTCCTCACTTCATGTTTATCTTCTTGGACCCAATTTATCAAAGTTGATCAGAGTCCATTTTAGGATCATAGTAATACCTTGCATTTTTCACATTAATACCACTGTACATGTCTATATACTTCTGACACACTTCAGGATCAGGATCACTTCAAATTTTCAGTACAATATTGTACTGATAGATCATATTCAACCATTTTGGGTACTTAACACTCCTGGTCTTTCCCTTCCTTGGATTGTCATGAAAACTCTTAATTTATAACAGAAAAGCTCAATATCAAGCTCTAAGTGCATGACCTGGCACCTTTTTCTCCTCTGTCATCTTGTTGTACTATGTTTCTCCCTGTTCCTTGCAATTCTACCCTCTCATCTGATGATTCCTCCAAGTGTTTTGCTCTGTATTAAACCATAAACTTCACAAAATATCCATATAAAGAAAATTCTAATGGTTTGAGTTTTTCTTCGTTCATACAATGCCTTCTCTATAGTAAGTGCATTACATAGCTCGTCAGTCAAGCAGGGATGCATCCACCATTTATGTATAGTAGATAGGTGAAAAGTGTGTGAGTATATGTATATATGTATGTTCCAGCTTTGTGTTGAGGAATAAAATGGCCATATTGCTTCATCTCACCAGAGTGTGATGTTATCACCTGCTCCTATCTTATCACTTTTTAATTAAAGCCTACATAAATCTTTGTAAAAACAATTAACAAAGACTATATTTACAATGCATTATTTGACATTCATGAGTTTGGCAAAATCTTTTTGTGTACAAACAGGACTTAAAGTTGAAGCAAACAGTTTATTCTTTGCAACACCCAAATGCAGTCATGCAGCTAATCAGAAAAACTCCCATTACTGAAAGTAAATTAACAGCATTTACATTGTTCTTAAAAGAGATGTTTAATTTGCTAGAGGTTTTGTGTTGCTTTTCTCACTTGGCACATGAAGTGTTAGAAGAGAATGTTGTTTGAATAAAATTGAATTTGGTCTGTTTGTATTGGAAAGCATCTAGTTTTGAAATGAATACACATAATGGAACTAGACAGGAAAATGTACGTATCTTTCTCTCTAGGGAGTACTGCTCAGAGTTTTACATAATTGCTTCTGGCTGCTATTCTTTGTTTACTTTAAGCAAAAGATAGTTTTGCAATCTCAACTGATAGAATATCACATTGTATGAACTCATGAATCTTTTTGCCTATTATAATATAATAAGACAAAGGAGAAAATAAGATTGACATCACATTGTACGTGGGTGTTCTCAGTGTAAGTTAAAATAAGATCGAACTGCATTTCCACCATATCAAACACTGTTTGATATATTTGATCCATGCAAGATGTATTCCTATACAGAGGTCAATTGAATTAATCTCCACTTTATTTTTTTTTTCTTTTTCCCATGCATACTTTAGTTGTTCTATATTTTTAACAGTAAGGCTCTGGGCTTACAGAAACCATAGAAACTGCTTTACTCTCTTGATCACTCCAGAAAGACTTGTCTGTTCTCAGACAGTGGTTTGTTAATGCCTTGAGGGTAATAGTGAATCCATTTGGAACTTATTTTTTTTTTCCTAATTGGGTGTCAGATTCCACTTTCCTTGACCTTGCAAAAACTTTAAGCTCAAGCCCCTCTCCTTGCCCTTCATCAGTCAAATGTCATCTTTAATTTCTTCTGACATTTGAGCCTTTTGTTTGAAAAGCTGTGATCACACAAAAACTCTTCCCTTAGCTATTATGACATGATTCACTATCACTTCAAATGTCTTTTCTGTTCTCATAATAGAAAATAAAAAATATTACTGTGAACTGTTGCAAAACACCTATTTTAAACTCAAGTGCCACCAGTACTTGCCAAACGAAAGTTTATAATGGAGATTTCATACTTCAGTGTACAAATTACCTTCCACTTTAACTGAACAACTAATTAAATCATAAGTTGAAAAGAAAGCTATATAATCTGCAATCCTTAAAAAACAATTTACTCTTTATGACCCTCATCTTTCATTTTATGTAGGCACTTGTTCATTACAATGTTAAGCAGACCAGAAGATCAATGTTTCTTGAAGCATAACTTTTTTAAAAAAAATATGGTTCTTCTACAAATGTTGTATCTTTTCTCCAAAACAACCTGTTAAAAAGAAAAAAAAAAGTTCAAAAATACAAAAGTACAAAGCTTAGGCAGGCTTAGTTCATTATATCATCGAAATGTCATTTTGAATGTATGTGGCATGCACAGCAATACAGCCTAACTGGAGAACAAAATACAAAAAAGTGGTATTTTATGTATTCCTCTGCATCTATGAAAAGATGAATCTAACTAATCAAAGGCCTGGGTTTTTTTCCTTATGGAGTAAAGTGATTCACTTATATTTGCATGTCAACAAGACATGTGGGACACCCTTCCAGCCCTCCTCATCCCCTAAATTCCAGAGTAAGCTGGATGCAGCCATCACACCTGTACTGGTGGTCATGGTTTGCAGCTGGGTGTGAGGGTTGTGTGTGTGAGCAACACCACCAAGTCCCTAGATAGTGGTATCCATTTCCTTTTCTAATTGTGTCCCTATTAATAGCATTTATTTTCACCTTGCACCTAACTTTAAAAAGTTGAAAACACACAGATAGATGTTGATTGTCACGTTTTAATTCTGACTCACATGTTCTCACCGGGACTCACACTGCACCATCTTCATTGTTACAGTACAAATTATTTTTAACAGTAATCTTTACTGCAAAACTGTGCTATCTGAAAGCAATTGCAGCTAATTCAAAGAAGGAGGGCGTGGTGGCTTAAGCTTAGCTAAAAGCAAAACTCCTACCTGGTTGCTCACTCCTATCCTCAGCAGAAAGAGGGAATGAAATAGTTAAAAAAGGAACAATAAAGCTCTTGGGTCAAGATAAAGACAGGAATTTTCCTTACTAGGCCAAATGGACTTGGGGAAAATTAATTTATTACTGTTTAAAATAAATATTTACAGGTAGTGAGAAACAACACGACAGATATCACACATCAGACAAATAAAAACATATTTCTTCACCCTATGCCCAGTCTCAGATTCCCTCCTTCACTCCTGACTCCTCTACCTTCTGCCCCAAGAGGGGCACTGTGGGACAGACAATGGGTACTGTCTGCCAATCCTTCCTCCTCACACTTTGCCCTGCTCCAGTGTGAGTCTTTCCCAGGGGCTGCAAGGGAACATATATAACACTGGGGTCTCTCTTTAGCTTTTTAACTAAACTATCTTTTTCATTTCAAAACATGAAATCTAACAGGCATGCACAGTTCCCTGAATATAGTTTTGCAAGCATTTCACTAGCTGACAAGCAAATACTCAGATGGAGAATTATCTACATGTCAAAAATATTGTACATTTTGTTCTATTAGATAGCTAGCAAACATTAATACATCATGTCTGTACTGTATTATAGGAAAAGAGGTCTCTGTCCTTTAAGCCGTAATGATGATCAAAAAAGAGGAAAGCTTTGAAAGTATGAAAAGGACAGGAGTAGAAACTGGAGAAAGGATATTTTATGATCTACGTAGTTGCATAATCTTCGTTGGATGAAATACCTTTCCAGGTTAGAAGCACAAGAGAAAAATCCTTCAAAGAAAGAATCAAAGTTTCTCTCAGAATGCCTAGGAAAAAGGAGAACATTTTATATGAAAAGAAAAATACACCAAAAAAAAAGGTCATTCATACAAATAAAAAGAAGCCTCAATATCTATTTGGGGATAAATTTTGACTTTGTGATATGTAAGCATATAAAATTGTTCTATTCTTGTTAAATCATAATTTTTTTAAGAGGAACTGTGTAACAGAAACTTTTGTTAACATTCCTGTGCTTCTTTTCTTCAACCTTCTAGTTAATTTGAATAACAGACTCCTGACACCATTTTCTCCTAAAAGTTTTTATATTACTTTTCGGCCTTTAAATTGATTAATTTTGAATTGCATGTGTTTTCCTTTAAACCCATTTACAGTTGAGTTTCCAATGTATTCAAAAAAGATAATTTACCCACCTTTTTTCTTCTAAAAATTATTTTCTGTGATCTTTTCTATCTTGGGGCAATTTGAATCGTGACTTTGCATAAATTATATGAAAATCATCTAGACTTTCCTGAACTCTGAATGTTTTTGAAAGACTGGCTTTGAAAATTGGTACTATTGCATGAAGCTGTGCATTGTATATAACTTTGCCACATTCGACAACATAAGCTTTGAATGATTTATATCTAGTACCAGTAGCAGATGGGAATTACCTCCATTTACATTTGGAGGCAATTCTCAGGCAGTGTTAGTGATAGAAGTGCTTCAGATAGAGTGAGAGCTATTAAACTTAGTGAATTCTGTTTAAATAGTCAGATTTCAAGTTAGACTGTTAACCTGAATTTCATAGAGGTGAATAATGAGACAGGTTAAATTCTTGTAATGTCTGACAGAACCTACTGAGATCAATTTTTCTTCTAATTAATTAAGATGACTGAGACTGAGCTTGATTAATACAGACTAATTTAATTTCTGAAAGTCTTTCAGTGAGATCCATCATCACAGATTTTTAAAGGTATTATGAAATAATTTTACATAAATAAATAACAGGTTAAAAGACAAGAAGTAGAGAGTGGAAGTATATGGTCTTTTGTCGGTTGGGTTGTTTTGTTTTTTTCTTTAGAGTGGAAGGACATCACCAGGAAAGTCCTAAAGGTACCTGTGCTGGGACTAAAGAGGTTAAGAATGAGATAGCAGTACTAAGTTGTTTTGTTCAGCACAGGGAGGGGCCAGCATGAAGACTGCAGAAAGATCTTGCAAGATGGGATGACTAGACATTGAAGTGATATGGATTTGAATATAAACAAAAGTAATGTGAAACAGTGCAATCTGTCCTAATCACATACCTGAAATGTATGTGAAAAAGTAAAAAAGTGTAAAGTTATCAGTCAGAATGAAATCTGGGGATTTTAAAAGATAATGTCATGAAAATATCAGCTCAGTGGTCACTACTGGTCAGGGAAAAAAAAAATCAAATGTTCTGAGTTATTGGTATATAGAGAGAAAACTGAGAGCAGCACTGTGCTGTTATGCTATCGTATAAACCAATGCTGTTACAATATTGTGAACTCAGGGTAATGTTCTGTCCCTCATCATTCTGAAAATAATATAATATGACTACAAAAGGGCAGTAAGGACAGTCAAAGCTTTGAATAGCTTCTGTACAAAGTAGACAAGTATTACTCACCCCAGAAAAGAGATGACAGAGGACTTATGGCATGTGGAAGGCAAATTGGGCTTTCTTGTCTGTTACATGAACTGGAGGCATTATTTTGAAGCTGGCTGAGACCAGCTTCAAAATAATCCAAAGAACTGTGATCCTTCTGGCAAAAGCTATTGAAGTAGTAGAGCTCTGCTAGCAGAATGCTAAGAAAGGCATGGGTGGCCCAGGAAATTTCACAGAAGAGAAGCCTGCAAGGAACTATGACATACAGAAATTCTTCCTCTTACCTGGAAGGTTCCTCCAGTGAAAATTGCTTAAGGACAGGAATGTTCCCAAAGACTTTTGCCTTTTTATGTATTAATTTGCTTTGGAACACTGTTGGTAATCAATTAATAAGCAAACACCTTAATTTTTTATGTCTTACAGTCATAGAGGAATATATCTATTGACATTTTACCTCTGTAAGACTACTGCTTTTCCGGGTATACAGGAAAGAGCCTGGTTATAATGAGTGTTTGGAACAATATGAAAATGGAAACTTTTCCATCTTTTGAGTGAACAAGTTTTTTTGAATTAAGTTGCTGAACCCAAATAAAGTGATTTTTTTGAAGTTGTTATAATTTAACCATGGTATGCAACTCGGCATCAAATAGCTACTTGCTTACTCTGCATCCCCTCCACTGCTCCCCTGGACCAGTGAGATTAGAGAGAATTGGAAGGGTAAAAGTGAGACTGTGTGCATTGAGATAAAGCCAGTTTAACAAGGAAAGCAAAAGGTCTGTGTGCAAACAAAGAAAAATAACAAATTCATTTACTACTTCCCATCATCAGGCAGAGATTTATCCATTTCCATGAAAGCAGGGCTTCACGTGTGGTGGCTAGTTGGGAAAACAAGCACCATAAATCTGGACATTCCCTTATTCCTTCTTCTTCTCCTAGCTTTTTATTGCTGGCCAGTTGGGAACAGCTGTTCTGCTGTGTTCCATCCCAACTTCTTGTGCAACTCCACCTTACTCGCTGGCAGGGCACCTTGAGAAACAGAAAAGGCCTTGATTCTGTACAGCACTGCTCAGCAATAGCTAAAACACCAATGTATTATTGACACTGTTTTGATTGGAAATCCATAATATCGCATGGTGTAAAATATTATAAAGAAAACTGACTATCCCAGACAAAATCAGTACAGAAATTTAATTTCATAATAACATGTGAATGTTGCCATGATTCTAAAATATTTATTTTAAATCAACATAATAACTTGAGAGAGACTGCACAGAAAGAGTGTAAGAAGTGATGACCTATGGTGGAAATGCATATGTAGAAATGGACTTCAGTTAAATAAAGAGTCTTAAGACTTGTACAGATGCTTTTCTGTGTTGGATTAATTGATTATGGGAGTTGTCCTTTGGGGAAATTGAAAACTAAGCTAAAATAACCTTCTGTAACAGAAATGTATTAGTGCATTGTTCCTGACATCTACTTTCATCAGATTTACTCCAGCAGTTTTTGCCCACTAATACCATTTAATCTGAAATGTTCTTTATTATATTTTTATAGGCTTTTTTTAGTTAGTTCCTGTATGGGAGACTACATGGCTAAAATAAGTTTGTAATGCTTTTTGGCTGCAAGAAATCCTCATTTTGTCTTTTTGTGTTGAGTATCTGTTTAACAGACTGAATGATTTTAAGGAATTCTTAGACTAGAGAATCAACAGTCTTATGCAATAAAGGTGTTGTTTTCCCTTAATTGTTAATTACTTTTTCAGAATGAGTTTGTGGGCTGGATGACTGTTAATTCCTCTTCTGAATTATTTCAAAAGTAACCCTTAAGATGATTTAATTCCAAGTTGAACATCAGACTGCTGACATCATGACATGCCTGCATAATTGCAAATATATTTATTGCTATGCTCTATGGAACCCTGACTGCTCCATCTATAATATATGCTGAGAACAAAAAAAAAAAAAAAGAAAGACTATCAAATTTCCATTCATATTGCAATATTTGATACTTCATTTTAGGAACTGAAGATGCAGTGTTAATCAAGAAAGTGCTCTTGAAAACTTTTACTTAAAGATATCTTTTACAGGATGTAAATCAATGAAGCAAGATTGGGTTGTCAATAAACAAAGCTAAAATTCAATTAAGTCATAATCACCAACTTTGTGTATAATGCATCGTGTAATAGATGGATGATGAGGAATTGTCATGCAGATACAGCTTAGAGAAAGAAACAAGAGGAGACAAGATTATAAATGGAAAATACTTTGTGTTTTAAATGGGAAAGAAAGTTGATTTTATTAGGTAGTTTATTAGGTATTAGCAATATACAATTTGAATATCTCTGACCAGTGTGAATAGAGAAAAAAGTATTTTTTTTTTTCTATTTGAATTTCATCATTTTTTTCAAATGATATGCTAACTCTTTCACATCACCTCCATATGGCTGTTCCATATAATATCCCAGTAATATGGTGAACACAGTCAGAAAAAAAGATAAATTCCTAAATGCCTACCTCCACATTTACTGTTACTCCCAGTTTGTCAGTCCCATCTTTAACGTTCCCTGCTAACATTTTAAATGTCTCTTTCAAAGTAAAATACTTGCTTTCCCTCAAGGTAGTGTCTTTGCCCAGCAACATACCGTGGCTAGCAATTTAGGAAAAGATATAGAGAAACTTTAATGAACTAAAGCTTTTTTTTTTTCTGTTTAGCTTTTAATGGTCACTAATAAAAACTCAAGATGTGTTCCTCTGTTTCCAGCATCTGACTCACACATTAGGATAACTGAGACAGGGGCCAGAGCCAAACAAGGAAATTGCTATTGGATATAGGCAGAAATGTTCACAATTTCCAGTCTTGATATAAGCAGACATAAACATTGTTTTCATAAACTATTTTACACGGCATATTGGAATTTGTAAATACAGGTGATAGTCTACCTGATGTCAAGCAAATCTACTCATAGGGACTCCTGTATTCTCATGTGCCTTGTGAAAGCTTATTTCATGCTAACTGAAGCTCAGTGTTGATACTCAATCAAAATCCAAGTACTAAAAACTCATTTGTGTCAAGCAGTAGGCATTCACCTCATACAGATAGAAGCAGGTGTAAAAATCTAAGAATTCACACAGGTGTTTTTATTGTGTTCATCCTTTTTTCTATTCACACCTGATCACTTGTTTTGCATTGGTACCTTCCATACTGTGTATCTTGTGCCCCTCAGCCATGAGAGAAGAGATGAGAAATGGGACTGAATGAAATCCATCCCTGGGGGCCTTTGCTGTAAAAACTATTAAAATGATACTGCAGTATCACTGGGGAGGAGGGATTAAGAAAGTCCGAGTTTTAAAATTGTCTCTTTCCTATTACTTTCACCACAAGTTAGTAAATATATTTAAATAAAATGTGGGCTTTGAAGTACCACATTCTATTTTTTAAATAAAAGAGTAATTGAATGAAAACATTTTTTATCCTAAAAGTGTCTTTTTTTTAACTAGATTTAACTTGTCTTTCCTTAAACTGTAATTATTTTCCATGTCAGTGTACTGTCTAAAATCTCTTTTCCTTTTTTATTTCCCCATCTGTTACAATTGTATTTTGCCTTTACTTGATACTTACAGTACAATAAAAAGATATAACTTACATGATAACTTACATGTAAGTCTTACATGATATTCTTTGGAAAGAAATAAAAAACCCCAGGCAATCAACTAATTCATGCAGAGAAAGAAGTTGAGGGTCAGAGAAAGCATGAGGAATATGAGTTTGACCAAAATGTTATGATTTCCATTTAAATTGCTATATTTTCTGAAAGACATAGAAGATAAGATGACAACAAATTTTATGTGTTTTAGACAACAGCTTATTTCCTGAGCCAAGATAGGCTGCTAAAAATGTAACACCAGTAGGAATTCTCCTTGTCTAGGGAAAGGCATGATTCATTCTTTTTCCTGATGACTTATACTCAAAGAGCACAACTCTGGATAACTGAGAATAAAACTTTTCCAAACACAGTTGAAGCAAGTATACAGGACTGAAATAAAATTGTAAAAATTATTCTAGCTGACACCGCTTTGACTAGTGCGGCTTGTTTATTAGAATTGCATGTTTTCTTTTAATTTGAGTTTGCTTTCACTGTGAGACTGTGGCAAGTTTCATTTTAATGATATACATATAATAAAGATGCCTTTCTCTAGGATCTTCATCTCTGAGAGAGATGCCTGTGTATTCCTTTTCTGCACTTGGTAATAAATAAATTAGGAGGACAGAAATATTAAGAGTAATACTTTCTTTTTGCATAGTTCAATATTTATTCCCATTCATCTCTTTCTGTTAGCACTTTAAAAATATGAATACAGAACTTCTGATTCTAAATGATCAGTTATTTACTATCTAGCTGACAGCTAAGATGATAGCCAACCCTTTTTTTTTCTCTATAAAAGAATTAGTATGGTCACTGTGTCAGTAGAAGAAGGTGAATCTTTCTCTCTCTCTTTGCTCAGGTTTCTGTTTGAACCTGATTCATCTGACAAAATGATTTAATGGGGTCACATTTAAAGTATAATTTTATGTCCAACTGAGATTCAATAGTGGATTCAAGGCTTAAGCAAAGCCAACTTCCTTCCCTCCTTTCTTCCTCTCTTCCTACTTTTCTAAGACAAAATATCTTCCTCTGTGTTTTGTTTTTTTTTTCCTGCATATTAATGACTAGTTTGCTATGTTGATAATGGATAACTTATCAGGGAATAAATCTGATGTAGTTGGATTACACTCTTAATGATCAAATGTTTGTCACCATTTAAGAGCAGTAGGAAGACTAACTGGACTCAGACACCAAAACACTTGAACGAGTGACATATATGCAGTTTTAGGAGTCAATGATTTCCATGTTCCTCAAGGGAGACATCATGAGGCCGAAGGAATGTCAAGGTTGTATGTTGGATGTATGTAGAGGACTCTCTGACCCTCTTTCCATGCTCTGTCCTGAGTTTTTCTGCCTTGGATACCCTGGCCCCTTTCCCTGCTGACTGATGCAACTGGCTATGGGGTGGATAGGTAATACTCAATTGCTGTGTTTGTTGCAGGAGCTGCTCAGTTGTAAGTTGACTTCCCTGTGCTGTAGGGTTAGCAAGAGCTCATATAGTACCACAGTTGTCAACCAGGCCCAAGCCATGGCAATCATCACAGTGCTGCAGTTGTAGGTAAGGATGTTAGTGACACGTTTATGGCATTCCCACTACCTTAAATATTTCTGCAACTGGTGTCGTGGACATACCTATTTTCTATATTAGATTCATTAAATCATTCAGTTTTATTAAAGTGAAATATGCAGATAGGACAGCTAAAATGAATTCCTTTAGAAGTTCATTCTACATGCATTTAGTTATTTCTTTCAGTGGCTCAGATCAATATAAGAAATTATAAATCTTGATTACATGAGCTCCTTAGCTTTTATGTCTAAGGCACTCCTCTGATTTACTGAACTTGCTGTATCACACATAATCTGTTTACAAAGATTAGTGGTGAGGTCTTGAGAGAAAATATTTTTATTCCTTTCCAGTTCTTTGTTTTCACCTATTCCTTTGATTTTTGAGACACTTTGTCTCTCTTTCTTTTTGATGCCACATGAAGGCAGAGGCAGATCAAAGAAAAGGTAAAAGAAGTGTTGGAAAATTGACAAAGCAGTGGATCAGCTGTGACAAGAAAGTAATGATAGCTTTAATCAATTAATAGTATATACCAGATGTTTTCTGCTGCTGATATAATGATTTAAATGAAGGGGATAGGAAGGACTGGTCCTGTGGCTAAGTAGGAGCGATCAAGTTGTTAGTCACAGCTCTTTAACACCACCCAAAAAGATTTACTGGAAATATCGGCCACTTTAAAGTATGTACCTCCTTGTGCAATGGATAGGTTGGAGTTTAAGGATAATTTGGAATTATATTTCAGAGGGTTTAAGGAATTTTTTTGGGTAGGAGGAGCACAAAATCATTAAATGTTAAAATTATCTAAAATTACAAGACAGGATATGTTCAATAAGAAAGAGGTATATATATATGTAATAACCATTTAGAAATAATGTAACACAAGGGGTGTATTGTCGTAAAGCAAAATATACGCAAGTATTCCCCCAAAGAATGGCAAAGTGGTGGAAAGGATTCAAAAGTTTCATTTCAGAGGTGAGGACACCGAAAACTTACAGACCCTAACAGTGCTGTATGGGCAGCACCTGGTGTCAGAACAAAAGGCAAAGGCCTTTCATTCCTTCCTTGGGCTTTACCATCGTTTCCCTCACCTCAGCTCCCCCACTGGCTGCCAAGGCCTTGCAGCACATCTGTGAGCATTATCTCTTTTGTGCTCCAGGGAGTAACCTTCTGTGGTGTGCATGCAGAGAAACATCCCAAAACTCTGTCTGGGAAAAATGCCTTGTTCCAGGCAGGAAAACTTCCTTAGGGAAAAATTGCTGTCTCCTCGGTGGCAATATCTTCCGGAAAAGAGCTATTTACCCCTACAGGTGTGTTGGCATATTTGTATTTCACGTCATTAGTTCAACAGCTATAAAGCAGAAAGGAACACACTGAAAATGCACTCTTTACTGCCATTGTATTTTAGGTACAGGTTTTTCCTGAATCTGGATTTACACAGCTTTGCTTCCAAAAAGTTTTCAAACAGAAGTTCTTAGTGAAGGCTATAATGAAACTATTACTTTGTATTTGAATTAAGTTACAGATTATATTGAATACATTTCCTATTTTAATCTGAGTAATTAAAAAAGTTGAATTTACTTCAGTTGAAACAGTAGAATCATTATAGAAATTCTTTTATACTGCATTCAGATTCACATAGGAATATAACCTTTGCAAATATCACCATTTGAAGAGGGAGAAAGGCACTTAAACCACTAGAAAGAAAATCAGGAAGTCACAAAAGGCAGCCATTCTGCAGCACTGTTTCATAATTCTTAATATTCGCCTGACAGTTAAACTTGGGATTCATAATTGACTTTTGTTGATAAGACTCTGCTATGCAGAGAAAAAGAAGACATGGGTAATTAAACAGGTGAAAGAAGCTGCTTTATTCGGTTGTCTGCAGTTTCAAGAAGTGAAATGCACACAAAGGAGAAAAACATTTTTAATCCACATACTCTTCTCTGAAATAACAATTGAATTATAGTAATAATAAAGAACCCAAAACAAACAACTGAAATCCAAGATAGAGGGATTTGTCTGTATACAAAATACCTGACAAAAAAAAATGGTGTCTAGAAACAAAATCATTTTTTTAAGACTGTAAATAGATTGTGAATTTACATTACCATTTCTAGAAGTCTAAAAGTATGAAAGAATTAGTAATTAAAGATAATGCTAAATATAGGTTTAAAAGATGAGAGTGACAGAGCATAAATTGCTAGCTTTTGGTGGAGGTGAAATTTGAAATTTTGTTGTCTTTGTCTAAACTACAACATGCAGATTTGGAATTTGACTAAAAGACATTTCAAATTAAAAAGCATCATAACTCCTCATAAGCTACAATCTTGTAAGAAACGGTACAAGATCCATTTTACATAGAGCAAGTACAAAAAAGGGCATATTATATGTTGTATTTAGCAAATTTGAAAACTTATGCATTCTGTTATCGGAGTTTTAGTGGAATGGTTCTGTTTGTGCCTTTAGGAGAATTTTGGTGCCTGATAAAATAGTATTTCTAATTATATAAATATCATATCTCACATTTTCTTCCATTTTATAAAGATACGGAGATACAATAGTTTATTCTTTGTTCAAGTCCACAAATTCAATATAATTAAATTCCAAGATCATTCTGCTAAAATTCTACTTTCCATCTTTTTTAAATTATAAAAATTAACTGGATAAGACCATAAAAAAATGAAATCTATTTTTCTTTGTTGCTTTCAGTGAGAGGTTGGACAAGATGGCCTTCAGAGGTCTCTTCTAAGGTTAACAGATGAATCTGTTATGCTTTCGTCCATCTTCTAAGACAGTGTTTTAAATAAAATTGCATTCTAAAAGGCTTGTACACTGGAACATTCACATGTAAATTTGTTATGCATATTGCTTTTTCAAAAATTTCTAAATATTTTCATGGCCATTTCATACTAAATACTTCAGAGATACAAGTAAGTATCCCTTAAGTGATGGGAAAATTACTACCATTACTATGATTTTAGTACTAACATTAGTAACATTACTATGATTTTAGGTGAACAAGTAATGATTAGTACATCAGGTTAAAAAAATAGAGGTGGGGAAGGGGAAATAGATACATTCAGGGCACAGCTAGCTCAACAGTTGTTAGATTCACTAACCCCACTGTTGCCTTTGGCTCAGGAGTTCATAACTTTTTGATTGCTGGAAGAGTAGTGGTTTAAAACAAGAGAACAAACAGGTGTAAAGAGCAAAGCTACTCTCTGATTGCTCCATTTTTCACTGCACTTGTTCCATTTTCTCAGGGATGGACTTCTCCTCTGACACAGCGCAGATATTATTTTTTTATATACTGTCAGAATGGGGTAATGGTAAGAGACATATTACAAAAGAACTTAGATTCTTAATGTAAGCTTCCAGCTAAATGAGAAATTCCCTGATCTCAAAAATTTCAAGCATCTTTACATTAAGCTTGATTCTGAGGGATTCCAGGGTCAGGAGCTAGGAATTTTTCTTGCTAATTCCCTGTGATTAAATGCATGCAGCCCAATAAAGAGTTTGAAAGTGGTAGTTGCTGCTTTCTTTTTAGAGGAGTAAGAGAAGTTGCCTCTTTATCTTCTTTTCCTTTGGTATAAAGAAATTCAGGCACATAGTATTCAGGTGTGTCCTGTCCAGAAATCTGTTTGCTCTTTATGGGCAGGAAACATGTTGCCCTTCCAGTGAAAGGTGTCTTACAATTCAAAAAAGAACTGACAGCTAATTATCTGGAAAAAACTTGTGAGACAGAGCACAACTTCCTAACTGGTCATTTCCAGCAGAACAAATCCAAGATTATGAGTCCACACTGAGCATTATTTACACATTTTTCAATATGCATAAGTATCTTTGAACTAAAGACTAGAATTTAGGTCTTTTTGCTTGTGATTAAAAAAAAAACAAAAACAAACAAACAGAAAGTTTATATTGAAACACTCTCAGTATCTCAGTATATTTCCTATTAACAAATTCCATCTGGCTCCCCACTGAGTGTTTTGCTTCCAGATGACTGGGAGTGTCCAAAGTGTGTTGGCTGTGGTGACAACCTTTTAGAGAAGCCTAGCAGTGTCTTCTATCCTCTGGGAAACCTGGATGCATGATCTATAATTCTGGGTTTTCTAGGAATTATGTTAGATTTACTTTGGGTATCTGTTAGAGACAGCAGTTAGGATAAATGGATTTAGGAACTACACATGCAGTTACCAGGTTCATCTGCCATGTCTTAATCACATAACTGTTCTTCTACAATAAGCCAAAAATATGTAAAGGCAGCAAAATTACCTTGGCTCACTTCATCCTTAAAAAGAGGAAAGAAATTTGCTAGAAACTTCTTAAATTTTAGGAGCAAACTGTGTTACAGATGCTTACTTTAGGGATAGGATTTAGATACAGGAATGGCTTTTCTTAGGACAGCAATATTGTTTCCTAACAATTGCCTCAATCTGCCTTCAGTGGGTCACACTTCTGTTACAGGGACAGCTCATCTGCTGAGCCATCACAATTTTGCAGTACAGAATGATAAATAAAATGGTATTGTTTGGGTTATCAGTGCCCAAACTGATAGCAGAACACAGTTGTTTGGATTGTGTAAACTGTAGCAATTCATTATCTGCTGGAGGGGTAGGAACCAAGGCAGTCCAGCTGAACTTTATGGAACCACACTTTTTCTTCCCTATTTTCAGAATCAGTGCCCTTAGCTGATATGACTGTAGCAACTTAGCTGATTTATCTGGGACTTAGTCTTCCAAATTCTTTCCAGACTCGGCAAGAGATTCAGGGAAAAGATCAACATGCTAGAGTTAATTGTTGCAAATTCAGAATAAAAATTTTGATATCTAGCTGGTATTAACTGGAAGATGTTAATTTTTGTTCTCTTCCATTTGTAAAGTATTCTTATGTCAGCAATTCTATCTAGTAATTATTCTTTCCATCTTTTCTGTATTCCTGCATCTTGTGGTTCTAAAACTCAAAATTCTCCAATTCATTTCCAGCTTGCAATTGATACCTTTTCAGTGCTGCTATTGATCTAACTGTTTGGGGGGAAAAGCCTAGATTTTGCTTCTTTGTCCCAAACTTTTCAGGTGAACTGTACCAAAACCAGAAGAAAGTATGCAAGTCCCCAGATTAATTGCATGTGATATTGAACAATTAACAGAAACCAACCATTTGCATTTTAATAACATTCTAACCATCTGGTAAATGAATCCATTAATCTTTATTAGCTGGGTATCAGACACCGGATTTTAGAGTTCACTGTTGTGTGTATGAGTAAAAAGGAGAATTTAAGTCATGTTTGAAATAATTTTTCCAGCAAAATCTAGAAATAATAAGTCAAGCTTGACTAATAAGACGTAAGATACTGGTACTCAGTAAGATAAAAAAAAGTAAAATCTGAGAGGTTTAAATAATGTGGTGGCTGTCACACAAACCGAGTAGCTGGGTCATCAAAATGAAATCAATACTTTCCATCTACCTTCTGATATTAAGATTAAAAGAAAAAAACACTCTCCAGATTGAAGTGGAAAAAAAGAGGTGCATTTGAACATTTTAGTACCAGGACTGAGTCTAAAATTAGACTTCTTAGTCACTGGCTAAGAAGATTGGAAATGTTATGGAATTAGAGTGTGGCTGCGCTCAGGAAGAAGGTCAGACTGCTACCAGTCTCTCGTACAGAGTACATCAAAGCTGAACAGACAAACAGCATGAAGTATATATATTACTCTGAGGAGATATCTTATTCTTTTTTCCCACAGGCCTTGTTGGTGGGTTTGCATTCTCTTTTATGCATTATAATAACAGTTTCAGAAGCAGAAATTACTAGTTAAATAATCTAATTTAAGCAACAGTCTTTGTTTCTGCAGAGGGTAGACCTTGACGGTGTAACCTTTAAAGCTGCTATTTGACTCTATCTGTGATTCTTTGCAGGGTTTGCATCTGTACTTATTATTCCTTCATTGCTGCTTACTTCTCAAGTAATTACTTCTCCAAGGAATTACAGGCGCATCAAATTGTTGTCAGCACCTCTACACTACCCAAGGAAAGCAACTTTAGTCCTCATTTCTTCTCTGATACTGAGGTGAAAACTGGATAAATGGAAAACAACTGCAAAAAACATATCCACACCTTTTACCCTGAAAAGGTATTGAGACTGTTTTGCTCTTGACAATAATTAGTATGTGTTCTGCCTCTCTTTATTTCAACCCACAGGCTTTTCCAGCTGATTTCCCCCTTTCTCCTCCATCCTTGTTAAGGATGGGGAGTGAGAGAGTGACTGGGTGGGGATATAGCAGCCGCTCAAGATCAACTCACCACAAAAGCCTAACATCTAATTTGCTTTATGAATAGCTATTGAGTATCAAACTGGCATTTGCATGGAACCAGCTATTAAACTGGTAGTGGCTTGCTGATAACACTTTGTATGTGGGTCTTTACAGGCTTGAGAGATGGGCCCGTGTGAACCTCGTGAGCTGTGTGGTCATGCAGCTGGGTCAGAGCAATCCTCAGCACAAATACAGGCTGAGAATGGATTGAGAATGGATTCAGAGCGGGCCTGAGAAGGACTTGCAGGAGTTGACAAGAGGTTCAATAACACCCGGAAATGTGTACTTGAGTCTAAAATACCAAACATATCCTGAGCTGCATCCAAAGAACCAACAGGACAAGGGTGGTGATTTTGCTCTTCTAGTCCATTCTCAGAAAACCCCATCTGGAGTGCTACGTTCAACTCTGGGACCACCAACATACCAACACCAACTCCTGTTGGAGTGAGTCCAGAGGAGGGCCAGAAAGATGATCAGAGGGATGGAACACCTTTCCTATGAGGACAGGCTGAGAGAGTTTGGGTTACTCAGCCTGACAAAGAGAAAGCTCCAGGGAGACCTTATTGCAGCCTACCAGTATCTAAAGGTTCTGTGCCAGCCAGCCTGCCTTTTGACTGACAGCTGCTCCAGGGCTGCTCCCTGAGGTTGCAGGTGCTGCCATGTGGGTTACAGCCTGACCTCACCTCTGTGAGATTCGACCTGACCCTTTCCCCTGGATACACACACACACTCTAGTTGGTTCTGGTCCAATAATACAAGTGTCTCACACCTCCTTCTGCTGAAAGAAAAGGCTCCTGATTTCTAGGATAGCTTCCTCTCTTTTTACTGATTATTTTTCCCATTCAAAGCAAAGTGCTTTTGATATTTTGCCATGATTTCTTATTGTACAAAAAGTTTATACATACTTGAGTCCTGTAAGTTCATTTAATGAGTTTAAACTTCAAAAATGAACCACATAATGGGCTTTAAAATGAAAGCTTAACTTAAAAATAATTCAGGGGTTACTAGCCTGATATTCATGTATATGGTAACACAGAAGAAGAGAATAAAGCATAGAGCATTTTTGTGCAGGTTTTAACATGGCTTTGTCTTCCTTTTTTTTTTTTTGACAAAAAGGAAAAGCTCCCTTTACCATTATTTTTCCATACATTGGTTATTTCTATCTTCTATTTCTATTCTTCTTTTTCTATTCTATTTCTACTTCTAAAGTAGTAACTGGTAAGTTTATATTTTTAAATTTTGTATCCTTTGCATCCAAAATTTTGTATCCAAAAGTCACAGCATATGACTGTCATTGAGGGACACATTACTCAAAACCTTATGCCCTGGCCTGAAAGGCTGCATACAGGGATGAATTCTGATATGTATTGTTACTTAAAAAGTACAGGCATCAGAAAAGACAATTTCCCTGGTGTTTTGAATTGTGACAGAATTGGAGGATCTGCCGCTTTATAGCATCTCACCCAATCACTGTCTTATTTATATTTTCCTTCTTACAAAACTGAGTATCATCATGATGTCAGGGGATTTACCATTGAGTGTAATTTCAGTTTTGTAATTTAGTAGGTAAGCATAAATAGTTGGAAGATGAAGCAAGAATAAAGTGAAAAGTGCAATTTCTTTGTTATCAGGTGATAATATCGTGTAATATACTTAGTACACCCTGGGCAAACTACTTTGAATACATTATTTTCAAGGAAAACATAATGTCTTGCAGCATGAAAACTATCATGAAATCTGGAATGAAATTGAAAGTACTTGGGAGTCATCCATTTCAGTTTTCACAGCATGTGCACAATGCTGCATTATGAGGAACTCCTCTGCAGGTGGAAATTTAATTTTATTCAGTGCATGACATTCTTCAGTGTCTTTTCTGACAGAATATTTCAGAATTTGGTATTGTGTTTATTGAACTCATTAAACAATTTCTTTCTTGGGTAGCTTTGTGACACTATTAGTGAAAGGTCAGCTAGAACTGTCTTTTTAGACTATCAAGATGCATGTCATGACAATTCATACCAGCTGCTGTCTATGTCACTGGCCTGTGATGGAATCACAGTGAGCTTGTTTTTATAGTTTATTACACCTGTTGCACTTTTTCTCCATTTTGCTTCTCTCCTAGCTTCCTGTATCTGTTCTCAGTAATGCTTAATTTCTTGCCCCATTCCTCAGCAGAATACTAATTTTTCCATCCATCCATCTTGAATATATCCAAAAGATGAGATGTTAAATAAATGAGAAATTGCAATGAAAGCACAATTTCCAGAAAGTCTGACCTTTCCAGGCATAGTCATGGTTACTCAGAAAAAGCTTCAGTAGACGTGACTGTAGTCTAAAATATTTCTTTCTTTTCTGAAGCATTTTGTACTTGTAATTGCTTCAAAGGTACTTAAAATTCAAGGAGACAATGAGATGGGATTCTGCCTCTCTCCAGTTCTGCACCACATGTAAAAGAATCTGGCCTCAACAAGAAGCAGTTTAATACATTATGTATGAGAAAATGTAACAAAGTGGAAATTAGTGTATATAGTAGGAACATCTGAAAATTAAAACACCTGGCCATTTTAATGAATAGGATTTTACATAGCTGCCCTGGGAAAAGACTTATTAAACAATACTTTTTTAATACATCAAGTACAAATGCAGTTTATACAGTGGGAATACAGGATGATGTGTTTGCAACTATTGTCTTGGTGTTCACATGGATCTGTAGACAATCCTGTCCCCACTCAGGAGTCAAGAAATACTTTTTGAAGAGAAAAAGTAGTTTCATGCTTAATAATGAGACCAAGTTTTTACAGGTAGAGGTTTTCTCATGGAAATTGGAAACTTTTGAGAGATTTAATGCTGAAATAAGTTAGTATTTCAATATGCTATAGAGATAATTTTTTTTGCAAATCAGAAGGATAAAATATAATTATCATGCCTCTACAGTTTATCCCATCAATAATTTATTAAGCTTTGTGAAAGTATGTTTTCCACACATTTTTGCAAGGCTCCTAATGCACCTTGCCTAAAAGCAAGTAGGGAAAGGCAAATTTTTGAGAAACATATAGGAATGTTTCCTTTAAGAATAGCTGCAAATTAAGAACAGTTCTGAAAAAAGGCACCTTATAACTAACCATTAAGAAGCCTACATGGCACTACTTCCCCTGCAGAATTTTTGTGGCTAGGTTGTCAGTTGTCTGTGAAGTACTGACATTTCCTTATCAAATTATTTCTTGAAGTCTTCAATTTTTTCAAGCCATGGTTAAGAGTTCTTAGATCATGAGAAAAGACCAGTTTTTTGTAACTATCATTTTATTTTTAAAACAGAATTTGTGGTCATAATTTTCGATTCTGGCAAAAAAAGGTTTGCTGATTTTTCTCAATTATTTTTTTTACTTTTCAGCTGAATTTCCCAGTTTTCTGAGTTTGCCTTCAGTAACATAAACATTCTAGTAAGATGTGTAAAAATCAAATCATTGCTGAAAATATGTAGTTTTGATTACAAAGAAGGGATATTTATTTAAGGAATTTTACCTACTTTCTGAAAAGCTGTTAGGAAATACATATCTATTTATCTAGCTCTTTCTCAGGAATCTTATGAGTAACAATTGGGTAGAACTTGTCAAAAGTATCTGTTGAAAAGCACTCCAATTTTTTCCCATTTCTTCCATGCACCCAAAACTCTCAGTAACATTTGCAGTGATTTTAATTGTCCTTTTAAATCATATTGGATTGAGATCCAAATATGGGGAATATCAACTGGAAAAGTTTTACATAATAATGAATCAATAGCTGAAAGAGTTTGATTAGAATAAAAGTTGAAATTCATCACATATTACATCCTTATTATCACAGACAGTACTGAGATCTGCCTTGCAATATTCTTTAGAACTCAAGTGTACCTGCTAAATGTTACATTCATTACAAACTGCCTATGACTAATTTAATTTGAAGGAGGACTGATTCTAGCTATGATATGAACAGCTGCAACTATAAAAGTACAGAGATGGCTACCTCCATTATCATTAAAATTCTGGGAGGTGGGTTAAGCAGTTCACATCTTCATTGAATTATTTTTCTATAACAATCAAAATACTGTTAGAGTTGATGAAAATGTTATATAGTAAAGGTCCTAAATTACACTATAAGTTCCTATTTTAAGGTGCTCACTGAAATATTAGAAAATTACTCCTTTTATTTTTATTTCTTATACTTTTTGAGATAGTAAATCCAGTGAAGGTCCAAAGTTTCTTTAAATTTCTCAGTGTATGGTTGAAATTGGTCATTCTAGTAGTCATTAATGTGTATATATATATAGGTATTGTTCTCATGTACCTTCTCTGCAGAGTTCAGATGACTGTCAGAGTGTTTTATTCTATCTGCACAGGTGGCAGTTTTATCTATTTTAATGTTGAACAGGTTTTGTTTCAACAATGGTCATTTGTTATTTATTAACAAACTGATTCATTAAGGTGGAATACATCAAGTGAAGGCTCTGTATTTCTTAAAAAAAAAAAAAAAAGACAAACATCTTGATTCCTTTTACACAAGGCAGAAACATCTTGAGTCATTTTCATCTACACCAGCTGCAGTATTTTGATTTTAGCCATTCCAGTAACTGCTCTCGTCATTTTCCCTTTTGCATTAAACTGTATAAATGGCTAGGGCTCAAGTCTATATCCATGTCTATAATGCTAAACTGACCGTGCTCAGGATTACTATCTAGTGCTGGTGTCATCTGGCATGGAATGGCTGCCATCAGTGCTGTTAAGCTCTCTGTTGGGAAGGGTGCCTATCTATGGCAGCTCAGGAGGCATAAGCAGAAATGGTTTGAAAAACCATTAGGTTATCCAGGTTGAAATCATGGCAGGGACTATTGTAACCTTTGAACATACACACACGTATAAAAGAAGAGATAAAAAAGACACCCTCCCCCAAAAAACCCAAACAAACACCAAAAAAAAGAAAAAAAAACAAAAGAAACAAAAATCTAGCATGTAAGTCCTCATGAAATTTTCCTGGCAGTGTTTAAGTTGAAAATATGGATCTAGTAAAATCTAGTTGGTGCTTATGTTGCTGAACTTTACTGTCCCTTGATCCCAAACTCAATCTTTCAGCCAAGAGTTTGGGTCAAAACTCTCTGTCAATACTCTGTCAAAACTCACCACAGCCAGGATACTGACTGGTGGATGCATTGACAAAAAAAAGGTTGAACAGAGGACCATCACGTCATGAGGACAGAATTAATGCACATTCACTGCTGTACATCTCTTTTCCCCATTGCTTGCTCCTAGAACTAGGCATCATGTTTATCTTCTAAAGACTGCCCCTTCTAAAGACTGTAAAACACTGGAGCAGAAAGATTGAGAATGAACTCAGACCTCTATATCTCCTGTTTTATCCTACAGCAAAACTATACTACAGCAGTGACTTTAGAGCCCCATCTTAATCTAAGGCAGATCAAAACACATTCCTGTCTTTTAAGCAAGCACAGTAGCGACCTGATTCTAGATTAAAAATGTATGGGCAAAATATATAGGATATAGGTACAAAACATTTCAAGCATTGTAAAATTTTGAAATTATAGGAGCAAAAATTCCTTATTTAGTAGAACTTAATAAATCTCACTTTCGCATCACCTGCAGATACAGTATAATATACTGTAACTACAATGATGTTACAATGCTTTCAAAGGTTCATGCTCTGTTAATGAGAACTAAAGACATTCAGCATGGGTTGTCATTATGTTAACTACTGCTAAATTTCTATCGACTGTTCTACTCTGGAAACCAAATCAGCTATTCCTCATGCGACTTTAGTCTTCTTACCCAGAGTAGCTCTTGCCCAAGATCTCTTCCTCTATAAAGGAAAGAACAGAGGCAACTTACCTAACACAGAGCAGTTCCAGCTGTGTTTCTTACTTGGGCTAGACAAAATCCTCATCTGGCCACAAATTAGAGGGCATAATTTTATCATGTCATGTTAGGGATTAACCTCAATGTAGTGACTTATTAAATGAGAATTATTATTATATCAAATATCCAGCCCAGATCTTTATTTTAGAGAAGAGGAGGATACTATTTCACAATATTGAAATAAACCCTACCCATGGTATCATACTCAGGCCTCTAGCTAGGAATTTGAGCCAATAACAACTGTGAAGTTAGTTTTCCTCAACTCTTCCAGCTTTGTCCTTATTGTTCTTAAATTTAAAAAAAAAAAAAATAATTGTGTTAGAGACAGAGTGAACAAGTAACAAATTGCAAAGTATGTGTAGTAAAATAATAATCAGTTTCCACACTTCATAGCTACTACAGTGTTATACATCATCTGCATAAAGAATTAGCAGACTTAGATAAAGAAACAACAGTTCTTCAATCTAGTCTATTCATCTGTCCCTCAAAGCAATTTCTTTAGCCCTTTTTCTTACCTTTATTTGCTTCACTTTTTGAACAAAAACAATCAAGGTTATCAATTTGCTTTGTACATAGGCCAGTACATTTTCTCAAGGTTGCTTGTATGAATTAAATTAAGTCAAATTTCCAAAAGTGCATAGTGCTTCTCCTACTGACACATCTTTCTCAATTACATGTTCATTATGTTGGTGGTGCTTGTCACAGTACAACAGTCTTTGAAGTTTCCACGCTTTCAAAGTTTTTACATGTGCCATAGTTGCTAAAATTATTTGTACAAAGCTTTTCCAGAGAGTTACTCTGTAATATACAGCTGCTCAGCAATTCTTACAAGGTATATAGATGAACTCTTAGAAAATTCTTTGAAAATGTACTTTGCATGTGCGAACACAGTGCTTAAATTTCTGACTCTGTCTTGAGATTTCGTGATAAAACTTGAAACATTATTCTCGAAAGTTTTATTGAGAAATCTTAAATAAAACCAAAAAAACCTCACCAAAAAAACCCAAACAAAATAAAAAATAAAAATACCATATTAAAAAAGACAATCAGAAATTCAGAGCAGAATATAAATGTAACAGTGAGCCTGTGAAGATGAAGAAACCATCCAAAGTGCCTTTTAAACCTGAGGCTTTTTTACTGCATTGTAAAATGGAGTTTGCTTTTTCCCCTGAATCACCTTTCTCCTTCCCCAGAACCCATGGGAGGAAACCCCTTACCTTCCTAATTAGTATGCAAGCCTTGGCCAGGCTGTGTAAAACCTCCCCTGATTTGTCCATTGTTAACCCTTCCCCTATTTGTTCCCTCCCCTTGAATCCTATAGGCTGTGAAGCCTATAAAAGGCCTGGCCAGGTGAATAAAGCCCTCTTTGCTTTCCTGCCCCCGGTGTGTGTGTGTCTCTTTGCTGAGACCTCTGGAGACCACGTGGCCCGGGAGGGGACAGGAAAGGGGGGAGCGAACCCCCCAGCTTGCTGCATATAAAGGTCTGGAACATGACATCAGCTGCTTAGATCCCCGATAGCTGATGAAGGACATTAAATGATATACACTGTGGACACAATGAAAGCAAAAATTTCAAAATTAGACACTTAGATTAGCTAGAAAACTTATTCATAGATTTATAGATCTAGACACCAAAAGCTATTTTCATTGAGTCTGAACTTCTGTAACTACAGAATGATAATTCCTGACTTGTAAAAGGAGGGTAACTCTTATATCAATTGAAAAAAAAAATAGAATTCAAAACCTCACAATTAAGGAACCTTGTGTCTTAATGCAATAAAAATAATTTTAGTTCTGGAAACCTTTCATATAGTTTGTTTAATGTATAATGTTTGACAAGGGAAGATATCGTTTTATGTCTTATGACTTTAACTCTTAAAAGTACAAAAAGTTTGCATCATAGTGATATATTTACTCTTAGTTAACACACTAGTAGGCCAAAAGGCTTTGAAATTTCTTCAGATAGTGAAGGATATAGTTTGCATATGTTGGACATGTTTTTCATTAATGTTGACATCAGAGAACTAGAAGCTGTTCTATTGCAAAAACAAGTGTAATTGATGCTTTCACCAGAAATTTACCTGATCTCATTGTTACATACAAATATGTATTGCATGATGAGAATTTATTCTTTTGCTATATCTGTCAATATAATAGAAGCTATTATAAGATGATTCCCTGGAAGATGAACTAAAATGTTGTTTTCACCAAGAAATTATTCTTTGTCTAACCCTGCAGTTTTTTTTAAAATAAATTATTGTCAATCCAATATAATAGTTATTTTGTTTGATCTCTCCTAATGAACCCAAATAAATATCTAATCTTCAGAACTATGTGAGTAGCACAAGCACAGTCACATAAAAATTAGGCAAAGAAACACAATGAATTGTTAAACAATAGTTCTTTTACTAATTTTAAGACTATTTCTATTAAACACGGTACTATAAGAGCTAACTTGGGCTCTCTATTATAACTGTTTAATGGAAATTATGTTAATATCATTCCCTTTTACAGATAGATTTATAACTAAAGCTCAACGGATAGGCTTCAAATACTTGGTCCAATAATAAAGCTCATGTCAGAAGAAAAAAAAAAAAACAAATTAAACAAGATTCATGTGATGGATGGGGTAAACTGCAGTAAATTTTGTTCTATTCAGAGGGTAATACAACTGCTTTAGGCAACTAAATCATCAGGGAGGATGTAAGTATGCACAGTGACCAGCAGAAACCCCAGTGCTATTATCCTTACTAAGAACTCACAGTAAGAAGTCAGGGAAGACATGGGGCCCTATATTGATAGTGTAAATATACTGTGTTCTGCCTACCATGTACCAGTTGCCTGTGTGCTCTTAAATATTTCTTACTGGCAAAAAGTGTACTCAAACATTTCATAGATGACTGAACTCTCTGAGACCATATTTACAACTCAAACTACAATGCAATGTAGAGCTACTCCATCTAGTTTGGAACAAGCTAGTTTAATTGCGGAAAACATTGGAATGAGCTAGCTAAATACAGGAAACATTGGAGCCAGAATGGCATAAGCAGATTGCACTGTTTCATGAGCAGGGACATATAGTAGTCTGTGAACACCATGCTGGGAGGTATATTTGATAAGAATGAGGCAGGCACACTCCTTGCACAGCAAAAGAGGACAGTATACAGTGGGTTCTTGCTAGCAATAGTGAACTAATTCACACTCTGTTCACCTGCTTCTAAATTCCTAAATGTGTGGATAAATCCTAAAACTCCTGGGAAGATAGAGGTCTCCTATTAAAAGTGGAAAGTCCAATGTGCATGTCTTTTAAATTCTCCTAGGAACATATAATAGAAATTGATCTAGAAACAAAATATGAACTCTCTGCGGCACTCTTTGCTTTTCCATAGTTATTTTGTGAGAGAAATGGTGATAGAGCTCCTTTAGAGACTTAAGTAAGTGATACGTAGAAAAGAGATATAACAGAAATTAAATGGAAATTTTTTGGGGGGGTTTTGTTTGATCTGGTTTTTTTTTGTTGTTGGTGGTGGTTTTTTTGTTTGTTTTGGTTTTTCTTTTTTTTTTTTTTTCACTTCATCAGTTCTTGTTTCTAATAGATGTTTGTTGGGTCCTTCTCATCAACAGTAGAAATTCCAGAACATTTCCAGCCAAATTATTGCATGATGTTCCAGTCTCATAATTACTTTTCTTTTTTTTTTTTTCTAATAAATAGACAGAAAGAGGCTTTGACGTTTCTTTTGTTTGCTTTGATTTGTTTTGTTTTGGTTTGGTTTTGTTGTTACTGTTCTTGGTATTTGATACCGCTGACTGCTTCAGCTGTGTTGCCCTCACCTAGAGTGTATTTCAGCTAGATACTAATCAGTGCTGAGAACACTGGAATTTTTAACATCTGGTGCCCATACTGCTGTTATATATCCCATATGATATTTATGTTTTTTTTCAATGTTAGCTGAAATTGGTGACCCCCTCGAATGTGTGTTCTTTTTCTTTTACCTTGGAATGCCTGTATTCTTTTTCTTTTCCTTGCTCTGTATCTGCAAACTTGACTGTTCTTTTTAATAGCTTTCCCTCCATTTGCATTTGCAATACCCCCACCTTGTTATCCTTGTGTTGTTTTCTCAGTGCCCAAAGTGTCTTTGTTAACTTTAATTCAGGAGGATGTAGCTGCCTCCTACTTATGACTTAATATATGAGCTAATTTTAATTAGGAGATACTGTTCCCTGCTGATTCATAGGTCTGTGTCCCTGGAAGATCTACGTCTTTTGTTCCTGTGATTGATACTGCTTCTAGCATGTGAAAAAAAAATCTCATTTTCATCTTAAAAAGAAAAAAAAATCGATTCAATTTAATTTTTCATACTGTCTTTCCAGCTTCAGATCATTTTGAATTCTAATAGTCCTTTCATAGTGTTACACTCCTTTGGGGCTGCTATTGCTAGCAATCATAATAAACATTCCCTGAAAGATGGCATGCATTATTTCTCTGATACTGTGTGAGCCAATAATTTACTTGAAACATCAACAAAACCACCAAAACTCAATACCTTAACATCTGAGCTGTATTGATAGAAACATAGATAGTACCTTGGAAGGAGTTTTAGTGCCCTTTTTGTCACTTTTTGGAGTGTTTCTGGAATATTGTATCTGGTTTCAGGCACCTCAAAAGAAGAAAAATGTTAATGAACTGGAGGAACCTGCGATCTGGTAGAGGGCTGAAGCACTGTTTGACTTAGTTTCTGAAAAACATATTGAAAGAAACAATCCAATCTCTCTACTGTAGTGCATTGTTAGGAAAAAAGAAAGAAAACAACAAACAAAGCCAAACCAAACCAAAACAACATTCATAAATTTAAAGGATTAGCTTCAGACGACATAGTAACAGATTGGAAATATTTTTCTGAGGCTGGACTGGCAATTTTGGAACTTTTGGAGAATGCTGCACTTAAGACCTTCCAGGTTCCCTCACCTTCTTTGCTCTTTGGAGCTGTTCCTGTATGATTCCACCTACCAGCTCCCTGAACAAGCCTCAGGCTGTTTCCTTGATGCCTGAGGTGTGGACTCTGCTACTCTATTCCTTCTTTCCCCTTGGGATCTTTATGTCAATTTTTCATGCTTACTATGACCAAGGCTGCTACAGATTGCTGCATCCTCATTGTATCATTATTCAGCTTTAAGCTGAAGCTCATCAGTGTTGATGACATTTTGACTTTTAAAATTTGTACTCAGAAGGAAAGAATAATCTGAAGAGTATTGTCTGCACAACTTAACATTAACGTTGTTTTGAGGAATATTTATTCATTTGTAGAAAAGAGAAGAAAGTAAGAAGGTGATGGAAATCTAGATGTACATTTGTGGGTTTATTATTGTTTAGTTTGTGGTGAAGTTTTTTATCCGTTTTGTGCTTTGTTTTGTTTGTTTGGGATTTATTCATGGAAAATATTGTATGAATATTTCTAGTAGCTGTTGCAAATTTCCCTACCTGTGTCATCTTTTAAAGCAGTTTTGTCGGTAAGGCTCAGAACTGTATGCCTGTGCTGTAGGTCTTTGACTTCTACAGTCCTGTATCATCCTTAGCTCAAGTCTCCCCAAGATTCTGTGGCCTGGCTCTCAAATAAATTGATTCAAGTGGCAGGTACAGCATGCTTGACATTGTTAATGACACATGGGAAGACTATTTAAAATTATTAGCATTAACTTTAAATAGACTCACAAATGGGTCAGGTTCATCCCTCACACCAATGTTATGAACATGTCAAAGAAGAAAACAACCTTCAACATAAAGCAATGAATCATACAGTCATATAAAGTTAAGGGACTGGAATAAACTTGGAAGATCGTTTAGTCCCAATGTTCCCTGCAATGGCTGCAATGTTAATTATGAATCATTCTCTTTCCTGTTATACAAAATTATAATAATAAAATTATCAAAATAAAAAGGTTTGGGAAATCATTCATTATAATGAATATAATGGTATCAGAGATTAGTATGTAACTTAACCAGCTTCATGACAACTTGAAGGGCAAAACTGAACCAGTTCAGCACTTCTCAGCAATGAAGAGAAATTGAGGGAAATTTAAGTTTCTTTCTGCAGTCTTAGCTTATACCTGAGCTGTAACAGATTCTCTCTTATATTTTGAAGATAACTCTTGTGGGTTGGATAACCTGTGTACCATTAAGTTCCTATTAAAAAAAAAAAAGAAAAAAAAGACTTTTGCTATTTAGTTGCAGACCTTGTTTCAATGTCACGTGAAATACCCAGCTAATACAGGTTCTTTTATGATACCAAAATATAAGCATTCTTGATAATAGTTGCTTCTTCAAAACTCTGTAAATAAATCAAAGCTGTTCTCATTTTCCAAGGGAGGTTCTGACTGACAGAGAAATAAAGGGACTTACCGTAGTTTATATTAATAGGCCATGGATGAACAAGCAGCTAAACCCAGCTTTGTAAGGAATACCAGTGGTCAACAGAGAAAAAACTCAACAGTTCTTTGAACTGTGAAAGAGTCCTTTGCAATAAGATGGCATGCTGCAGTAATTTTATAGGTAAATTGGCCTATATTTTCTGCACTTTACTTAAACTACTCATTGCCACATTCTCTTACTGTACATACCTACCTAGTGGTTCAACTACATGTTTTCCAATTAAAGGAATGCATTCAGCCAGCATACAGGAATTATACTGTTTTAGGTGTAATGTCTCCCACAGCTCCCTTGGAGCATGAAAGAATATTATTTCTTTTATGGCAAAACACTCTTGCCCTGAGCGCACTTCTGAAGACTGTAGTGTAGACCAACATAACTAAATCTTTCACTGAGAACAGTGTATGTGAAAATATTCTGTGCAAATTGCCTTACTCCATGGTCAATCCTTTGTGAGCTTTGTGAGTTATTCATCTGTGATCAGCATTTTTCCCTCCAAGGTATTCCTGGTAATTTATGCATATTTTTTCAGGATAAAGCCACCTGCTTTGCTTGTATCCAGAAGGTACAAATGGGTAGGCAGACCCCTAACTCCTTCCTCCACTACAACCAGAATATCTCTAAGTATTCGGCATTACTTTTGCATCTATGTCACTCTTTAAACTCTTTATCTTGATAAACAGATTATCCAGAAAAAGTCAGCTTGATGTTTAGGAAAGGATTCATGGAACTGAATATTAAGTATTCCATTTATGCACAGATGTCTGTATTTTGTCTTGGTATGGTCAAAGGTAACAAATGAGGTAATTTTAAATTGTTTTCACATCATGGAGGGAAGAGGAATAGAGTAAGCAGCCACTGTACAACAGAAGTTCTCAATTTCTATATGCTGGTTTTCATTGCAGAATAGGCTGTGAAAATATGCATAGGAATTAGATACGTTTAAAGTATGGCATCAGAGGGTCATTAGAAGAAGTGTGGTTTATTTTGTTTTGGAGATATTTTCAGGAAGAGAGAGTGAAAGAATGATTTCTAGGGAACAGTAGGACTGCCAGCTATGGACTATTTGCTAACAGCCTCGAATGTAATTATATGTATGTGTTTTAATTCTAACACTAGGAAGTTACTTGAATTTTCTGAGTTTCACTTCCATTATCCAAATTATTGTTCAAAAAAGCGGATGGCTACAGTGGGCTGGGGTTTTGCAGTTTTCCTGTAAGTGAGGCAAGTTTAGTCTTTCAGTTGGGAACAGGAAAATCGGGGAGAGGGCAGGCAGTTAGGCTCATTAAACATCTTTGAAGGAATAAAATAACATGGAGGGAAATATCAGACAGCTAATAATGTCATGCTTGAGTTTTAGATTGTTCAGTGATTTATTGCAGGTCACTAGATGATAGACATAAGACCAATCTTTCTGATAGATGACAAAGATTAATTGCATTATTTTACTTTGTCTCTTTACCTTGCTAGTGTTAGTGGGCAGTCACAGCTTATTTAGGTAAGTAGCTTGTTTTACGTATCAATATAAGAGTTTTCCAGTGTGTAGGAATGTAGCTTCTGCTTCTGTTGGCTTTGAACCATCTGTTCCTAGGTGTCCTGAGAATCTTTTTTTGGCAAACTATATCCTGTCAGAGTTCGCTGTGTTGTCATATTATATATTCTCTATTTTTAACCCTAGCTTTTTGAAGGTTTGAAAGTAAAGCCAGAAAAAAAGATACGTGAGAATGACTGCTAATGAATACATTGTAAAGACTGTCTCTCCTACATTGGAAGTCTCTTACTTTGCCTCTAACATCTCACATGTCCTTTGCTTCCATGGGTTAGTTAAAGAAATTTTACTGCAGTTGTTAACTTTTTCTTTTTAAAGAAATTGTGATATATTTCTTATCATGGTTTCCATACAGTGTTATGCTTTATAGTGTTAAAATATGAAAATATCCCTCTAATAGTATTATTTGGAGTTATATTAAAATTTTTTCTTCAGCTAAGAAAATTAGTGTTTTGGTAAAGATTTCATGGTAGGGAGTGGAGAATTATCCAAATGCAAATTGGAATCATCCATCACTGGATTAGGCCCTTGTTATCTGTAGAAAGCTGGCTCCCTTATCTGTGAACTTTAAAGAGTAAAAGGGTTTATGCAAACTGCTTCTTGAGATATAATCAGTTTCCAATGAGCCTTCCAAATTTCAGCTGTGTCCTCCATTTCCTTCATGCTAATTTAACTGTGGAAAACGACTATAGCAGAGAGAAGGACATAGGTCCTTCTTACTACTTCTCCAACTCATTATTTCATTCTCAAGGTTACTTCCCCCACGTCCTCCACTGTGGTTTTGGTCACCTGATTTTTCTGGTTTTAAGTCCCTGAGAAGAGCATGTATCAGAACTTTTGAAAATCAAATGTGTAGTGATTTACCCATCTTTCAGAGTACAGTAGCTACCAAAAGAATCTCAGAGACCAGCCGCATAATTGTGAAATCACATATCATTCCACATTTGAAGATAACATATAAGCTTATATCATTGTATATTATCTCATTAGATGGTTGCTATACAGTTGATAATTGCTTCCACAAACAACAGAAATGTCAGATAAGGGGGAAAAGGTGTCAGTAGAATTTTTCTTTAGAGGAAAACTGGAAATTGAGATAAATTTTGACTGGAAGATCTAGTCAACATTCCTTAACCTTTTCCACTTAACTCAAGATTAAGGAACCAAACAAATACTTTTCCTATTTTTTACAGTTATTTTCAAAGCAGAATATTTTCCTGTCTCTTGTGAATCTTGATGTTATTGAAAAGTGAGAAAGCACAGCACAAGAAATTAACAGTGTTTTCCCTTCAGATTTTATTGTTATAATATGTTGCATTGCTCATTTTTAACATATAGTGTTAGAGAATTTTAAACCAGGGCAAATGTCTCAGTGACTACATTATAGTTATCTCTGTCAGGGGAAGAAATCATACTTTGTCAAATACTTTCTCATGGATTGAGGGTAACTCTCACATTCTTGTCCTTTCAGCCTTTTCAGCTGGCAGTGAAATGATATTTCTGCAGAGATGGTGTAGCTAAAAAGATTTGTTTCTAATCTTTTCTACAGTGATAACCTTTTAAATATGAAACCAGAGGGAGAAAAACATTTGAAAGCTACCTTGTGTTTCTGTTGTCTTCAACCTGAAGACCTATATCCCTTTTCTCCTGCACCTCATTTGTTTCCCATGCAGAGGAAAAGCTATTAAAAAGCTGAAGACATACCAATGGTTTGGCAAAAATGAGTTTGCATGGTACATTTGGCAAATGTATACAAATTCTCTGTTCACTATGTAACATTTCATTGTGTTTATCCTGATTTTAACTAATAGTTAATAATGTTCAATTTTTTTTTCTGAAAGAAGAGTGAAAATTGCAGGAGAGGTAAATTAAGTAATGTGATTGCTATTTATAATTCCATGTTGTTTAAGCATAAGCTAATTAGATGTTGCAGTGTTTAATCCAGCCATAAATGTGAGAACATTCACTGTTGATTAATTGCATCTCATAAACATTCAGTTGCTGCACATTTGATTTAAAATGTCAAGGAACACAGTAAACATTTGTAAGTTGTTTGTTTGTTTTTTGTTTTTTTCTGAACATGCATGCAGTCCTTCTATAGAAGCAAACAGATGTTCCCTCTCATAAATAAAAATACAATATTAAATATGTTTAGAAATCATTTAGACTATTATTCTATTCCTATCCTCTTTGATTAGAACCTTGAAAGACTACTATCTTTGAAACATTTTCCAATTGTGTGATTGACAAAATACTGACTAAAGCTAGTCTCTTCTTTATATTTCGAAGAAGTTTTAAAGTGAGAGTGGTATCAGGCTAACATGGATGCTCCTTCTTTCACTTTAGGATAGCACATGAAGTTGCTCAGATAGAGTTCCTCATTGTGCTGCTGGGAATCTAATCCTTTGTGGACACCTCCAGGTGTGGCAGAATAGTGATTTACATAAACTTTCACTTCTTAGACAAACTGTCTGTGTCTCTCAAAATAATGAACTTTACTATAAGTAAGAATTTAGCTGAGATGACTGAAAGTTCATTGTTTAGTGGGCCTAGGGAACAGTAACTATTCTTACTGATTTTTAACAAGCACTACTTAAGATCAACTTTGTTTGCTTATTAGAGAAAAGTTTGTCAGGTTTTCTGTGTTTTTGTTTTGTTTTGTTTTGTTTGCTTTTGAATTAGTATGCAATGATTGTGACTCTTTTTAGTTTAGGTCTGCTAATAAAAATAAAAGATTTATACTCCACCTATAAGTGATGGCTAGTACTCCACTTCTCCATTTCCTTTTCTCTGACAAAAAAAACCCACTATCCTGATAGTGATATGCAGGAATGAATTCAGTGATAGGGCAGTAGTATGAAAATCACTCCCTGACTTGCTTTTCTTTGCAAAATTTGCATTTCTAGAATTTGTGGATACTGTCTTGACTGTGGTGTTATGATGATAAAGAATGCAGAAGCTGAGGCAGTGCCCCTCATCACAGTATTAAAATGTTTGAAACATAATGTTTAGATGTCTGATTACTTATTTATTAAAGAAAATATTTAATTTTACCAAACACGAAACTATTTTTTACTCCCAAGTAACTTCTTTACACTGATTCCTTTCAGAGATTAAAAGTTCGGGAAAAAAAATTCAATGGAGACCTACAACTGAAGTAACAAAAATAGTAAATTTAATTATCTGAAAGTATGCACTGCCTTAGAAGAAGGTATGAAGACCTATTGTGATTTTCACTTATCAATATGTATGCTTGCAATGAAGTTTTCAAGGAAATTGGACATTAAGACAAATTAATCATAGAATCATAAAATGATTTGTATTGGAAAAGAACTTAAAGATCACCTGGTTCCAACACCAAGGTGTCTTGGGCAGGGACATCTTCCACTAGACCAGGTCACTCAAAACCTCATCCAGCCTGGGCAGGGACACTCACCAGGATGGGGCATCCACAGCCTCTCTAGGCAACATGTTTCAGCGCCTCACCACCATTGCAGTGAAGAATTTCTTCCTAATGTCCAATCTAAACTTGCCCTCTTTCAGTTTGAAGCCATTAACCCTTGTCCTATTACTACATGTCCATGGTAAAAGTCTCTCTCCAGCCTTCCTGTAGGCGTCCTTTAGGTATAGGAAGGATGCAATAAAGTCTCCGTGAAGCCTTTTCTTCTCTGACCTCAACAACTTTAACTCTCTCAGCCTGTCTGCATAGGAGACTCCAACCCTTCAATCATCTTCCTGCCCATCTCCTCTGGACTGACTCCAACAGGCCCGCATTCTTCCTGTGTTGGGCGCCCCAGAGCTGGACACATTGCTCCAGGTTGGGGTCTCATGAGATTGCAGTAGAATTATGAGAATCATCTCCCTCAACCTGATGGTCACATCCATCCTGTGTTTATGATTGGGATGTCCCCCATCCAGGTGCAGGAACTCATACTCAGTCTTGTTGAAATTCATGAGGTTCATATGGGTCTACTTCTCAAGCCCGTCAAGGTCCCTCTGGGTGACATCACTTCCCATTATGTCAACTAAAGTGTATTAAATTCATGCGTGAATCAAAAAAAAAATTAGTTTGCTCTAGAAAGACCTCTAACACTTCTGTCTTTGTAATTAATTTGGGTTTTAATGTTTTTTTAAAATTTTATCTTAAAATGAAAATTAAATTACTATAGCCCCAAATCAGAAAAGAAATAGAATTAATATTAATGGGGCCTTCTATTTCCTTTCACTATAGGAAACATGGACAGGTACAGCAAAAGTCTTTTAATTGCTAGCATTTTGGATGAGACCTTTAAATCCAGCCAGTATTACCTTAATTGACAAGGCTGCTTTTCCTTAAATATATTGTTACATCAAGGATTTTATGCACCCATTTTTGAAGCTCTGAGTAACAGATTTTAAACCTAAAACTGAATACGAACATTTCCCTTGAAGACTGCAAATATCTTATTGAAGTGTAGATCTATTCACGATGAAAAAAAAAAATGAGGAGTGTGAGAAACATAATTTAGTTATGGTTTGCAGTTTGAAGTGCTATCTCCATTAAATGATGCAGAGTGGAGGAGAAGACAAGAAAAAAAGTCAGTGTCACCCATATTTCATCATGGCATCATCTCTGCCTTTTCCTGAGAGTAACTGAGCAGGCTCAGCTTGGAGTCAGCCAGCTGGATAAACAGACTGATGTGAAGTTGGCAGAAGAGGTTAGAGAAGCAGTTTTGCAGCAAATATCATTATCTGTAGCAACCAGAGAGAGGTTGCAGCAGAGAGGACTGGATAAAAAATCTACCCAGTTTTTTGCACAAATGATAGACTTGATTGTCAGGTTTTCTATTCAGTCTGCCTCACTCTCATTAGACTTTGATAGTCTCAGTCTTAGCTGTTTAATTACTTACTCTGGAAAGTCATTATCTTTGAAAATAATCTTACCCTCTAAAACTCACTATTGTAGAATGAAGTGGAAGCTTTTGATACAGTGCTTAAAAGAAAAGCACCTCAGGCCCTGAAGCTGTGAGTCTGCCTTGCTAATCAAATGATTTAGAGTGGTTTGGAGGAAGTTAATAAAAATCTCAAAAACAGTAGAAAAAATACTTTTTTTTAAGTAGCTATTTGCAAACATCTATTATAGAATTGTCCAGTGTTTATCACTGACAATAGTAAGCATGTCAGAAGAGTAGAAGAAAGTTTTGCCTCATCTTCAGCTTGCTATAAGCTCCAGGGAGAAGTGCAGAAAATCCTTCTTCATCCTACTCTTCATGAAGGAAGCAGAGTTTCACAATTTTACTTTTTCTTGTCTAATTGGTGTTTCCATACATGCAGTGTTTTGGGTTGTTTTTTTTGGTTTTGTGGTTTTGTTTGTTTGTTTGTTTGTTTGTTTTGTTAACTGACTGATTTGTTTCATTTGGCTTCTGTTAAGGAATTTTTTTTTTTTATTAATCATAATGTGTCTTATTTCTGTTTTCATGTTGTGGAGTTCTAAGCCTTGCTACACTTTGTGGCTACTTCTTAAATTTACAAAGAAGATGGACTGCAATATCTAGGTTATCTTCAGTAATGTTGAAAACTGTTGTCTACCACCTCTTAGTTTAAACCATTGTTATAGTAAGTGTGCAGTTGTTGAAAACAATGAAGGAATGGCTAAGCAAGAGATAAGATATTGAACTCTGCTGTGCTTACTTTGAAACTTTTCTAGATTCTTTTACCATCTAGACTAGACGGTAAACTAGATTTGGTAAAACTAGATTTCCGCTTTCACAAACTAGATTCGGGAAAAACATCAACAGTTTTCCTCACATGCTTTTTATTTGCTAGAACTTACCATCATTTCCAGCAATCAGGGTACCTTTATCTTACCTTCTGGAATAACAGGAGTATTTTCTGGTGATATTTTATGTTGAAAAGCAATATGTTCTTTTACATATTTATTTTCCCTATGTTGGATGTCTTTATAAAGATCTAAGAACATTTAATGGGGATCTGTTCCTTTTAACTGTGACAGGAGTTGCTGTGGACTGCAGTTACTCTTAAGCTGTGGTAGAGCCATTAAAGGTGCTGCTGTTTGACAAACTTAAGCATCTTGCTGATGAGCTTTTAAGGCTTACTCACGGACATTTTAATGCCCTCTGTCATTTCCACACCTGGATCAGCTAGATAAAACTGATCTGTGAATATCCAGGAATGGTTCTTTGCCAAATAAAACCTTGAGTCACATAATTACTCTTTAAGCAGTTTCTATCTTAAAAACAAAACCATGAAAAAACCAAACCAAACCAAACCAAACCAACAGAACATAAAAAAGCAAAGCAAAACAAACAAACAAAAAACTAAACAAAAAACCTCCACAAAAGTTAGACAAAGTACTTGAATTTTGGTTACCAAGCTGGGTATTTTTTTAAGTTCAGTAGAATAGAAAGTGAAATATAATTTAACATATTGCAGTATTAAAATGCAATAGATTAAAGCTCTGAGCACCTTTGTGTCTAGCTAAGCATCATCTGTTTGTGTTTTTTCTGCTAGTGACTCCTGAAGTTCAACCTTGACAGAAAGAATATAGAATGAACTACAAAGGTGAGTTTTGTTCACTGTCACAGCATGAATTAACCCTGGGATTTTAAAGTAACTGCTAATACGATGAAAAAATTGGTAGAATGCAATTCATTAATCTATTCCCTCATTTTTAAACTCTGATTTTATTAAGATATGCTTTCTATCTGTAACTTGTCCCAATGTATTTGCAAGGTTTATCTTTTGCTGTGCTTTTATATTAGACCTTGTCAACACAAAATTTCAGAAATGTTGTAACAATGTAGTTTGGGTTTCAGCTCTGTAGCCTGACTACAGTTTTACCGATAATGACACATTTAGTAGATGCACGGAGATACTAGTAGGAAGATTCAACAGGTGTGCAGAAGAGGTCTGTACATCTTTGATGACATCTGAGACATGCATGAAAATTGGGCATGAAGCTCCTTTGCATACAACAGATAATTTTTATGTATTAGCAAAACATTGGTTTTCCATTTTGATTTTCCTCACGCAATTTTCTAGTGCCAAAAAAATCTGCTGGCTTACTGATAGGTCTTTTCACCATGCCTGAAGTACAGTAAAGCCTTATAGGATAAAAAGTAGTCTCTATATTACAAGCCTGCAATAACAAAATGTGTGCAAAGAAGTAAAGATCTCTTCTACTAAGTAAATATTTAGCGCTATGGACTTTAAGGGTGCAGGACTACACTTGCTCTGACACCTCAGCCAGCTTACTTCAAGTTACTTGAATGTTTCCCTTCAAAGACTGTTGTTGGTTGGAGTGTCTTATGCTGAAGTATTATTAAAAAAGTAATGTGACACACACAGTACAAGAAAGTGTGTGAAAAGCACATAGTTAAAACAAATTTATTAAGAAATGCTCTTGTTTTACCATTACTATGTAAGGCCCAATTCTGCACCAGATCATGTCTGGGAGTTCTGCTGCTTCTTCCAGAGTAAATTCAACTAGGCGCTGTGCATTAAGTGTTATTTCATACCATTTTGCTTCCCACTTAATGACCTAGACCACATGACTAGTCTAGGATGTACATACAGAGTGGGGAATGAAATGCTGGAGGGCAGTACCACAGAAAGGGACCTGGGGGTCCTGATCAGTGTCAAGCTGAACATGAGTCAGCACTGCCCTGGCAGCCAGGAAGGCCAACCCTGTCCTGGGGGGCATCAGGCAAAGCATCGCCGGCTGGTCAAGGGAGGGGATTGTCACGTTCTGCTCTGCTCTGGGGTGCCTCACCTTGAATATGGTGGCACCACAACATAAGAAAGATATTAAGCTATTAGAGAGTGTCCAAAGGAGGGCAATGAAGATGGTGAAGGGCCTTGAGGGGAAGCCATATGAGGAGCAACTGAGGTCACTTGGTCTGTTCAGCCTGGAGAAGAGGAGAGGAGACTGAGGAGAGACCTCATTGCAATCTACAACTTCCTCATGAGTGGAAGCGAAGGGGCAGACACTGATCTCTTTTATGTGCTGACCAGTGACAGGACCCGAAGGGATGGCCTGAAGATGTGTCAGAGGAGGTTTAGGTTGGATATTAGAAAAAGGTTCTTCAACCAGAGGGTGTTTTGATGCTGGAACAGGTTCCCAGGGAAGTGGTCACAACGTACGCTTGGGCACATGGTGTGACTCTTGGGGATGGTTCTGTGCAGGGTTAGCGGTTGGACTGGATGATCCTTTTAGGTCCCTTCCAACAGTATTCCTTGATTCTGTGATTCTGTAGAAACTAAGTACCTTTTCTCAGCTGTACCTCTCTAATGCCGGCTGAGCTGGAATATTTTGCTTTCTCCCTTCCATCACATAATTGGAAAGTAATATTAACAGTATTTTGCTTTATAAAATGTTTTACCACACCCTAGTGACAACTATTAGGATCACTGAAAAGTATGTGAAGTTCCAGGGATTAATACTGATTTATAAATACCAGAAGAGGATTTTAATTCGCTTTTTATTCTGGGTTTCAAGACCATTATAAAATAAAGCATGGATTTTACTCCTATCCTGGAGAAAAATTGCAAAGAATTTGAAGTTGGGGTTTGGTGTATTTTGTTTTGTTTTGTTTTGTTTTGTTTTGTTTTGTTTTTTTTTTGGTTGGTTGTTTTTATTTTAGGCCACTAAAGAAGTTTTAAAGGATTTTATTGTGTTAACTTCTATTACCTTTCCAAAAAACAATCATCAGTTAATTTACATACTGATTAAACATCTTCCATGCCTTTCTAAATTATTCTTAATTACAAAGGCTGTATCCATAGTTACAATTTATATCTTAATTTCATTGTAGATTTCTTTCCACTTACTCAGCTCATTCCATTTATCTACCTTATTTGTTATTTGAACTACACATAAACTGCAGGGGTGCTTATCTCTTACAGCTTTTGGAAAGGAAAAAATATATTAAGGCAGAGATAAAAGTGTTTAGTATGCACCTAGATCAATTGCCATGGATAGACTTCTCTCTGTAATAGAAATACAGGCCTTTGAAGAGAGTCCATAAGAAAATAATCAATTAGATTATTTTAGAATTGAATAAAGTTCAATAATCACTATTTAAAATATGTAATAATTTTAACAGCCATAATTTTTACTATGTTTGTGAAAAGTCATGGAGGAATTTAAAACACTTCTAGATAATTGTAGTACTTAAAGAAGCCTATTAATATTTTAATTAAAGTTGAAAAGTATTGTTCATTTCTCTTTATTATGCTTATTTCTTCATAGAAGGCAAACTTATTTAGAGTAAACCTGAGAAGAATTGGGTGGTTGGTTGACAAAAAGCCAAGGTATGCTGTGACCCAGAAAACCAACAATATCCCGGGCACGACCAGCAGATTGAGAGAGGTGATTCTGCCCCTCTACTCCACTCTCATGGGATCCTATCTGGAGTGCTGTGTCCAGCTCCGGGGTCTTCAGTACAGGAAAGACATGGACCTGTTGAAGTGAGTCCAGGCCAGAAAAGGGCCGTGAATCTGGGGGCTGTACCCAACCAAAAGATGATCAGAGGGTTGGAGTAGAGATCAAGGTCTGCTTGACCAAGACTTTCCAGTGTAAAGTCTACAGCCACTTAATAGAAATGACCCAGCAGCTCACTTGTGAATAACATATTTATTCTAAGGCTGTATATAAAATCTTTAAATTTTACTTCATCCTTTTTACTAAAGAGTGAGAGCAAAACAGTTTTCAGGTTATTTATTCACTAACATTTTACACATTGAACTAAGCTTTTGGCAGTCCTTGCTCTTTGACAGTGCAATGCTGAATTAATCAAGAATGCGAAAAAAGAGAGATGCCAGGTTTGTAATAGGTCTTAGCCATTGTTAAGTGATAGTTTATGACCAATCTCATACTTGACTATAACTAGACTGTGAAAACAATTTCCATCTTAGTTTGAAAGTGGACTTGTTTTCTGAACAATTTCTTGCTTTTATCAATTTGTTGCTTAGATAGCAGTGCTGAAATTATGTCCTCCAGTATATCTGCAAGATGGTACTAAGGAAGTCTTTGGTTGCACAGGTCAAGAAGTGAATTTTACATTTTCCCCTTGCTGCTCAGCCATTCAGTGGAGACCTCCTGTGTCCTGAGGCTTAGACTTTATGTAAGGTATAGACTGAGCCTCCACTGCAATCAGCTAACTGGCAAAACTGTGTAGTTCCAGAGGTCATATCAATCTAACAGTAGCTGGAATGTGTTCAAACTGGATCCAGAAATGGCACACTAATCTTTTTATTTTCATAGCATGAAGTGACTGCCTGATGTCAAAAGGGGTTTCTTGCACATTGCAGACAATGCCATTATGTTCTCTAAACTGCTATGCTTTCCAGCATAGCAACAATATTTATCAGCTTTGTCTTCTTTTTCCTCTTTATTCAGGTAGTTCAATCTATGACATGTTTATGAGAGTTTCCCTCTTTAAAGTACCTGGATTTTGCTTTAGGGTATATCCAAGTAAAAAAGTAAAGCAGTCTGATCTCTAAACTGCTTTCTAGTCAGCAGGGAGTAAAGGGGAGACAATATATTTTATTTAAAACTGGCCAAACACAATGAAGAAAAAACAGTGCATGCATATTTTGCCGTTACAGCTTCCATGGTATTTCCAGATTTGCATGTTTGATGCCATAGTTTGATTTTGTGTCAACTGTGATGTGTGTTCTAAAACTTTTTGAAGACAAATGAGGAATTCTCATTGATCATGATGGCTTTTAAATTGCTTGCATTTCTGGTTGTGCTTTTGATTACATCATAGAAAGATCATCTCCCTTCTCTTGAGCTCTGAAAAAGAAAATGGAGTAGGTTTTTCAAAGAAAAAAGGCTACAATTGTTAACTTTCCTGAGTAAAGCTTTGAAGCTGCTGCTTTCCCTCTTCTCAAAGCTTTACAAGACCTTTGGGAGTGTATATCTTAAAGAAATATAAATGAGGTTAAATTCTAATTTCTTTTTCCTTGAGATTTTACACCCAGATAAATATTTTGTACATTGACGGGGTTTGAAAGACATTGTATTGAATTACATATGGCATGAAATTTAAATTTCAACTCCACAACAGCCATTGCACCAGAAGTGCAGTGCACTCACTCCTTCCTGCTGTCTGGGGCTGGAACATATGGAGCTATATGGTTAGTTCATAAACCACTTGTCTGTACTATCAGCTGATAAAGCAGGACAGGCTCAGCAAGAGAGAGTTCTCAGTAATTCTGTTTCTCAACTTATGAAGGTCTTAGTAATTTCTAAATATATGCACTTTTAATGAACATGGCTGATTTCAGATGATGTGAACTCAAGTTTAAAGGTTAAACTGCAATCCCTATACCAAATCCCAGAATCCTCCAAATGGAGATATTTCAGTATATATTAATCTTCCCTCTTGTCCACCTCAGCCTTGTTCTTGAAAACATGTATTCTGACAGACTAGTGAAGGATGTCCTCCTTTTCTTCATTGACCTGTGCCCCACCCCTCTTCTCCTACCTGCTCTAAATTAGCTTAGACAAGATTAGCAGAATGACTGAAACATGGCAAAGTAATTAGCAAATGAAAACAAAACCATGTAAAGAAAAACATTAGACAACACTAATAAAGTGATAATTCAACTATGAAAATATGTTAATTGATTTGCTACTTTTGGAAATCTATTTGAAATTCTGCATGAAAACTCCTGTCATGTAGCCACATCACATTCTCTACCCTTCTCTTATGACTTCTTTTTTTCCCCCAGAGTAACAGAAGTGCTTAATTCTTTGTCTAGTTCTATTCATTAATTAAAAAAGCAATTCTTGTCAACAAGTTATGTATTTCAACATACCAAGCCTCTGCCTCACTTTTCTGGTGACAGACTTTCTTATTATGCTACTTGCTATGAAAAATTTGGCATATTTATCCAACTTGCTGTGATTGAAGTTGAAATATTACTTTAAGAGGCCAAGGAATAAGTATGTCCTTAATGAGTTGCAAATAGTAACTATGAACTGTCTTTCTTTGTTTCAGTAGAATATAGGCTGAGAAAAACTGAGACTTGGCCTCAAAGCAGCTATCGTTAAAGTTTACTTCAAGGAAACAAACTTTCTTTGTTACCTGCTTCAGTGATAGCTGTAGCCTTTGTTGTATTTAACTGCAGACCTTTCAAATTCAGTTGACAAAACTGACATCAAATTGACAAAGAGAGTGCTTTATCTATTTTGAGATGTAAGTAAGTTTTTTTTTCTTACTTGATCTTATAGGAAAGACATACTTCATGCTAAACCATCTCATAAATTCACTTTGCCCTATTCATCTTTTGCTATAATATTTTAAGAGAAGTGACATTTAAGGAGTCATATCTTACCTGCCAGCACAGATGAATTAGTTTAGAATGTACATTGAGCAGTTAATTTATAAAGGACTGCCTGTGTCACTGAAGAAAGTTGACTATCATCCAGTGAAGCTGTGTTATTAACCTGCGTATGATGAAGTGTCTCATATTCTTAGCACATTAAGTTCCAGGTATCATTCAACCTAATTCTCTTTTTCCCTAACATTTATAAGAATTTCTATAGGCCTTCAAGGTATAGCTGTCAATTTTCTTAGATGAACAATGCATGGAAGAAAGAAATGGAAATATATGGCTTGGCTGAGATTTTCAGTCATTTCTGCCATTTAGAGAAAGGATGCTGTGGCAGCTGATGGCTCGAAGTCAGAGAGAACAAAAGGAACAAGAGGTCAGTTCTGAATACATACTCAGGATGTGTTGTTATATGTTTGGGGTTTTTTATTCTGTCTTGTGGAATAGAAATGTGACATTACTTTTACTTGAGTGGCCTCTAAGCAATTTGTATGCTATTTGATAGTATAAACCCTGGAACATAAAATAAACTGAGGAACTAATCAAGTGCATGTGAGGGTTAAAATAAAATCTTGTTCATGTTTGAAATATAGCATATATAAGTATATATATATATGTGTGTACTAGAAGTGGACAAAATAGTTGCACAAAGTATTTCATAAATGTTTCAAATATGGAGTCATAGCTATATGACACCATTTATTTAATTTGCTTTGGCTTACACACAATACTTGAACTGTGTTTTATTGTCTATATGGTCTTGACCCACATAAAATAAAGCATTTATTTAAACCATTAAGACTCAGCTGACTACTGGAAACTCATTAAGATGCCTGTAACTTAATACTTCATTAACATAGATGTAGAAAATCTGTTATTTGATGAGAAGGCTTATGGGTTTTGAAAGAGTGCTCATTAAACTTCCTCATCGTCTTCCTTATCCTTATTATGTAATTTTTTCCTGTAAAAATAAAATAAAATGCTTCTTCCCAACACACCTTTTGCATGACTTTGAAAATTTGTTATGGACAACTAAATACAGTCCAAAAGTGATTTACTTCATAACTGACTCTTGCTTGTTGCCTCTCATTTTCAATAAGTGTTTTGAAATTATATTAAAGTTATATTATTAAAGAGAAAATTATTGTTCCAGAAGACTTACTGTTTAAGATTCTGAATAGTCAAGGAATGGCACAAATACAAGAGTAAGAAGTTAATGAAGACAATAGAGAAACTAGTTGCATTAGAAATCTGTTATCATTTCTTAATGTTATTCATTAACAGAGTAAGTGCACACCTTTGCTGTAAACTTAGTAACAGTTGTATTGCTTTTCAGGATCTCTGATATATGTCATTTTTCAAGGAAAAAAAATGCCTTGTGAAAGAGAGTTTTAATGATTTTTATTCTTAAATTGTTGAAGTGAGAGGATTAAATACAGCATGGAGTATTCATTTAATGGTAGTTGTCTAAGAGTGTTTGATGTAGCAGGACAAATAAGGCAAGGATCTAGTCTAGTACTAATAAGAAGGCTTTACTGAATGGTGAAGTCCATTTAACTCCTGTCTCTGGCATGTTTTTGGGACCTGCATTGTCTTCTTGGCTAATTATTTCGCTTTGCCTCACAGAGTCTTTTCTACCTGCTCATGCACTTGGTGTTACTTAGGGTGTTCACAACCTGTGGTGTTATTAAAACCAGGATGTATAATGGAAGACTGAGCAGCAGGCTAAATTTTTTCACTGCAAGAGATACAAAATCACTTAATAACTGATCTTGTATTTTTCCACATAATTTTTCTGAGTTCCATGCAGGAAAAAAAATGTTATTGTGTCTGTAACTAAATACAATTTGTTACTGGCCAACAGGAAACTTATCTATTGCAAAAAGAACGTATTTTTTTATTTCATTGTATGTTTTAGATAAACTATTTAATGATAAAATCACTCTTTTTGGGCTAATGACATGTGATACTTATACTAAATAGTCTGTAGTGATGATTTTTTAAGCAGTACACACATTTTGAATGCCCCCAACCCCCACTGTTGGGTTGCAGAATAAGTAAAAACTAGAATACTACTCTAATCAACGACTTTAATAATGACCTTCAACATAGTAATATTAAGCAACCAGATTACAGAGACTGTAGATTATTTGCATAGTCTAAATGAAGGGCAATTAAATTTTCCAGTGCAAGGTGCTGTCCTTGCTTCAGTCTCTGAATACTGCAGAGAACTCTGGGAGTGCACCTGCTAATGTTAAATAATTTATATCAATCTGAACCCACATTGAACAAAGGTGTGTCAAGGTACTTTCAACCATTATGAAGTTCACCATGCAACTACTGGCAGTGCAGTGTTTGAGGTACCCCCCTTAATTTCGAAGAAGTCAGCTCAGGAATGAGAAGTTGTAGTCACAGTGAAGAAAGTCTGTGGTTAAACCACCCAGGAGGTATGTTCACACAGCCATGGACAAACTACTTCTAGTATTTAAGCCAGCTGGTTTACAGCAAATGCTGATATCTCTGTGCTACAGTTAAAATTGTCATGTGAGGCCATTAAACTATGACAAGTTCAGTATTAAGGCAGTAATTTACATCAAAGATTGAAGAATTTTTATAACTCTCTTTGCATAATGATACTTGCAACCAGCTGAGAATAAAACCTAAGCTATGTGAAATATTTAAGGGAAAAAAGTGTAAAAAACCCCCAAACCTCAACATTGTGGTTACACAACTCTCTCTATAAAATGCTATTTATTAATAATCTTATTTTTTTCAGTACTTCTGAAAGGCTTTGCAGGCATACATTTACATTTCGCTAAATGTATCAGTAGCATTCTATTGAGTCATGTCCAATCTCCACTACTTGACAGTTTCTCTTTTGCTGCAGAAGTTATAGCCATATTGACGGAAAACTGATTCTATTTAAAGGTGTGTAAAGTTTCGTTTGTAGATGCTCAGAAAGGTGGGATCAGTGTTGGCTCTTTAAAGGTGAGTTGAAGATGAATGGAGATGCATTGCTTACAATACTGATCTTATAACCTGTTTACTATATCCTTTTTTATACTATCAGTTTTTAGTATTGGAAGTGATGTTTCTTATGTTAGTAATGTTTTACTCATGCTTATTTTTGGAGCTAATTCATTGTACTATATTTGAGTCCTGTGCACTTAAAAATTTCCATGTTTGCAGAGAAGTTTCCTCTCTTTTTGTTATGCTTATTTGGAAGATGTCTTTGCATTGTCTGAGTGTGGAAACAACTTAGTATATTACCTTTTTAAAACTCATGCATGTTACCAGTTTGATTTCATTGGTGACAACCAGCATGGCCATTTGTTGGTTTTGTGCTTAGAAATATTAAGGACTTCTTCTATAGATAGATCTAAGATACTGTTCTTCCAGGCTTTCAATTGCTGCAGTTCTGCTGTTGATTACTATAGTGTACATGAAGGGAGGAACTGTTTTTATTTTCCTCAGGTTTCTATTTTTTCTCTTAAACTGCAAATACCTGCTCCTAAGTAAGGTTTTATAAACTGAGGGAAAGGGTGACACAATTTCATGACAGTTATTACTAGAATGAACCTTGATGCTCAGTATTATTTATTTATTTAATTAATTGTTATGTTGCATGGAATATAACAGGATTTCTTTCATGTTTCCAAAGAGTTTTAGCTTTTTAAATTTTGTCTTTATATTTTTATTTTAAATTAGACTGAGAATTATTTGCTTTGGACACATGTAATAGAAAATTTAGACTAATAACAGCCCAGTCAAGCAACTTTATTTTAAAGCAGAGATGTGTATGCTATGAGCTGTTCACTGATGTGTTTGCCAATTGCATGTAGAAAAAGTAACATTTCATATTTGGTGGTGACCAGTTAATCAGAGAATGTTTTCCACACAAATTTAGAAGTAGTCCTTAAAGATCCACTCATCTTCTAGCAAGAGCTGCATTTAAATATTTGACTGTGACATTAGGATACAGTTGAGTAAAAAATGTGTGAAGCAGTTTAACTGGGGTGCCTGAATGTAAATATCTGTCCTGTCTCTTCTCAGTCAACCCTTTTCTTATAGGCTGAAGAAGCTTCTATGATTTCATTACTGGCTGTACAGAATCTCTTCCACCTTTCGTGCAAGCCTTTGTGCTCTCTTCTCCATTCTTTTGAAGGTGGGGAAGAGAACACTGAAACTGCATGCAGTTTGAAGTTGGTGGCCACTGGAAACTTAATGATGTTCTATCTCTGACAAAGTTCCTTCCTAATTATTCCTAAAAACTGATCTGCTTCTTAGACCACTGCTGGACTCTGAATTCATGTATCTTTATTTATCATACCCTAAAGCCTTTTCCATGAATATCAAGGACTATCTTAGTGAACATAATTTTTTTTTTCTGGGCAAAAACTTGGGGTTTTAGAGTGAGAGAACTCCCTTCACGTATAGCTGTCTTATATTTAGACTTCTACTGAATCTTGCAGAAGACCTCTACAGTTCTTCAAAGATGTCTTTTATTTTTACTCTTCTGAAGTACTTTGCATTATCAGTGATTGTGGTCTTACTTTTCTTTCTCAGTTTCTTTACCACTCTATTTAACAGTAGTGATCCTAGCACAAATTCCCACATAACCCCACTGATGACTATGTCTGTGGTGAAAACATGTAGTTTACTCTTACGTTCTGTCTTTTCATCAATTATTTATCCATGCAAGATCCTTTCCTCCCATGCCACTTCTTAAAAAACACTCAGTGAAAGCTTTCAACTAAAGCCTCTTATAAATTTAGACTGCCTCAATTAATTTTGATCTGCATTATTCCCAGGCTTGCTGAAATTTGCAGAGGAATTCAGGATTCTGTGACACATTATTTTCCATCTTTTTGAGAACTTCTGGTCTCTTCCCTATAAGATAATATTTAGTCAGGTGGCCAGATTTCTGCATTTTATTTATACCCTCTATTATGATTCTCCCACTGTTGAATGCCAGGTTTAGAAAACTACAGTTTCCTGAGTGTCTTTGGCTATTTTCCAGTTCTCTGCTATGAAGGCAGTTTCAGGGAAGAGGTTAGTAGTTTAGGTCTTTCATTTTTAAGATCCCTAGGTGATCACCACCTGGCCTTGGCAGTTTGTTTCCTTTCTTTTTACTGATTTCTTCCACAACCTCTCCTGCCACCATTTTGTTTCCTCTTCTGCCCCTGCACGAATAAAAGCTCAACAAGAAGAAATACAGAAAACTCTTTCTAGTATGTATTTTCCTCTTACACAGCAGCTTTTATATTAGATTCTTTTACTGTTCTTCCAGGTTCTCTGGCATGTTTCCTTGTAATTACACATCTTTTGCCTCACCTGGAAACAAGAAAATGTGTCAGCTGGCTCAGTAATAAGAGAAAAGAGACTTTTAAAGGCCTCTGACATATTATTCTGGAAATGTGTAAGAACCCAGCAAGGCTCTATGAACAACACATACCTTTAATCTCTCCGCTGTCACATAGCTACTGTAGTATTATTGATTTAAGGGACAAAAATATCATTCAATATAGAGATGTAAGAAATTTATTTTGCATGTGTTGAGGTTCAACTCCAGCTGGAAGCTAAGTATCCCTCAGCTGCTTACTCACTTTCACCACCCTCACTGTGTTAGGATGGGGAGGAGACTCAGAAAAAGGTAAAAATTCAGATAAGAACAATTTAACAGCAGCAACAAGCAGAGAGAAATAAAACCCAAGAGAAAAAAGTGATGCACAATACCATTGCTCACCACCTGCTGACCAATGCCCAGCCTATCCCTGAGCAGTGATCGGTGTCTCCTGACCAGCTCCCCCAGTTTATATACTGGGCTTGGTGTTTTGTGGTATGGGATATCCCTCTGGGTCAGCTGTCCTGGTCATGCTCCCTTCAGCTTGTTGTGCACCTCCTCACTAATAGAGCTCGGGAAACTGAAAAGTCCTTGACTTAGGTAAACATGGCTCAGCAACAACTAAAACACCAGTGTATTATAAACATTGTTCTCATATTGAATCCAAAACACACTACTGCCTCAGCTACTAGGAAGAAAACGCACTCTATGCCAGAGAAAACCAGAACAGCACATCAGAACCCATATGCTGAAAATTTTCTAACATGTCATCTACTAAAAACATGTATGGTGTAGGAAAAAATATACCTGTGAATAAACTTGTTAAAAATAGTAATTTCTTTAGTTATCGGGAAGAATGTCTTGCAGGTTGCATACTGTTTTTGTGAAGAGAATATTCTCTCAGGCAAACCTGATCTACTATTAACTCGTATAATCTTTTTCTTGCATTTGAGAAAATTATCATTCTCTCCTTTCTTTTAGTGTTTTAAGACATTATGTCACTTATGTGACATATAAAAGTTGTAAATACTGTTTTTATTGAAGCCTTTGGATGAAAAGTGTTACTGAGGAAATTCTCACTCTGGGAAATCTGCTTGAGTAAAGTAGATTACTTTAATCTACTTTAATCTGCCTCTGTAAAGTGCCTGTAAACATGCATGCTGTATGGCAAAAAAAAAAAAAATAAAAAATAGGAAGAATCAGAGGTCTGTGCAGTTACAGGGTTGAGATCTCACCAGGATCACAAAGAAATAGTAGGAGAGCTCACACTACCAGAGAATTACAATTAGGGTCATTAGGAATGGCAGGGTGGGAAGTCAAGGAAGAGTTGTCCTTTATGTGAGAGACTACAAGAATGTCTGGAGTTCTGCCTAGGGGCACATGAGGAGTCAGGAGGGGGCTGCCTAGGATTGGAGGGCAGACTAAGGTGGGTGATGTTATGGTGGGGATTTACTACAGACTTCCTGATCAAGACAAAGATGAAGATTTCTTCAAACAACTCAAAGAACCCTCATTTACCCCCTGGACCTCACGGGGAACATGAATAATTCTGGTATCTACTGGAAGGGCAAGCCTGCAGAGAACAAGCAATCCATGAGGCTTCTGGAGTTCATTGGTGATAGCTTCCTAACACAGGTGAGTAAAGAAATGATGAGGGAAGACAATTTTCCATATCTGATACTGACAAGTAAGGAAGGACTGGTCAGAGAGACAAAGGTTGGAGGCAGCCTCAGTTGCAGTGACCATGAATTGATCATACTCAAGGACACTGGGATCCTCATGTACAAGAAGCTGAATATGAATCAGCAATGCGCTGTCACAGCAAAGAATGTCAGCATTCTCCTGGGCTATATGAGGAAGAGCACTGCCAGCACGTCAAGGGAGGTGATTTTCTTTACTTGCAGTGGTGAGGTAACACCTGGAGTGCTGGATTTAGGTCTGGGTTTTCCAGTACAAGAGGCACATGGAATGAATCCAGTGGTCATGAAGATGATAAATAGGCTGAAGGATCTAATGCAAAATGAGAGGCTGAGAAAGCAGGGTACATTCACGTGGAGATGAGAAGGCTCAAGGGTAATCTTAGAAAGTGTAAAAAGATACAGCCATGCTCTTCTGAGTGCTGCCCAGTGACAGGACATGAGGCAATGGATGCAAATTGAAATGCAGAAAATTTTATCTAAACGTAAGTAGAAAAAGCCAGTCAAACACCAGTACAGCTTACTCAGGAAGGTTTTGGAATCTCCATTCTTGCTGGGCAAATGATCCCCAGAGGTTGCTTCCAAAATCGACCATTCTGTGTTTCTCTAGTGGAAGATAAGACTACATTACTTGCTACAGTAGGCACACTGTATTACCTGTCTAATTGCTGTTATAGGCACTTAAGTTTCAAAATAGTTAAAAAGAGGAAATTAATTAAATTTCTTATCAGAAGGATATATTTTCTGGAAATTAGGTGTCTGAAAGAGCTTCCAGCAAATGCATCATTAAACAAATTTGGAACCAAATTCAAAATATAATAAAATTTTGACCTACGTGTTTGATATTATAATTCAAATACTGCCAAAAATGTTACAGTTTTGAGTAAAAACTTTCAACCTAGCATTTTAAAGTATATAGTTGGCTTTGGTGCAGAAACGTGGCTTCTAATGTTATTTTCTTCCTTTGAGAAACCTGAAAATTAGGTTTGAAAATTTTTTAAGATTTATTTAACCCACTGAGGCCTTTTTTTCCTAATCTAGGTTTGTATTCTTCTAAGAAGAGGAAGGGAGAAAAGTGTCTCTAAGAAGGAAGGCTAAGTGGATTAGTGATATGCTGATTTTGAAAGTAAAAGTAAAATGAGCAAGGAATGAAATTTAAATAAATCTTAAGATAAAACCTGTGGAAAATTTGAGATTTAATTTTTTTTAAGTGTGCAGACTTCATTTTTCTTAGCAACTTTGATCATAACTGATGCTGGGTTTTCTTTTTTGTTTTTCTTTTTTTTGTTGTTGTTGTTTGTCTGTTTGTTTTTGTTTTTTTGGGTTTTGGGTTTTTTTGTCATCTGTGTCTGAAATTCACTTTGCTATGTAATTAACATTTTATGTGTGCTCTTTGCCCATTTACACACAAGTAGTTGCATTAAAACATTTGAGTACTGACAAGTTTTAATGACATGACACAGAATGTTTGATTCTTTTGTAATTGTGTTACTTTTGTTGCAGGATAAAGAACAAATGCTTCTCATTAGAGATGTCCAATACTCAGATCAGAAGAAAAAAATGTGGAATTATCATGTGTATTTTAAACCACTTTGACCATAAATATTAGGCAAAGACTATAATCTTAAATATTTTAAATTTCAATTGTAGAGTTTTGTTACCTTAGCAAGCAGGGCATATTTGATTTCTTTCTATAGTTTTTCTTTAAATAATAGTGATGTGCTACATTCATTTCCCCATTTAATGGAAACTTTTTGAACTCCTTGATTAGCTGAGTAGGTGTCTATAATGATAAAATGGTAGGTGTTACGCGTATATTAAATGAATAACAATTATTGTGTAGGAGTGAAGTAGATTAAAATATGAAATTTGCAATGATCTGATGTGGAAAAATACCTCATTCATCTGAATTAGAAAATCATATTTAACATCATAACTCATCTGAATTAAAATGGGAAAACTCCTCATGATACTTTTTTTTTTTTTTTAACGTAAAGATTGGGAAGTATTAAAGTGTTTGGAGTCAAGTTCTAATATCCTGTCCATTTGTCATTTCTGTCCTCTAGGCAGACTCCTGTGGACAGATTCTTGTTTGCTTCATGGTAGTAGGAAAGATGTGAAATGAAGGAAGTGAGCTTTGCCTTGTCTTAGGAAGCATGTGAGAGTGTGTCTGGTATCTAGGGGAATAATTCCTATATTAATTGCTGGATACTTCCTTCAAATAACCTGTTTGTGAAGCAAACTCTCATTTCAAGAAATTCTGCTGAAGTCACAAACCCACAAATCTAAGCACTTCTTTATGGAAAGCTAGCTGTTAATATTTTCAGATGGACAGGCTGTTGGCTTGCCTGTTAGTTCAGGACAAGTAGACCTTTATTTTTAAAGGAGCCTTAGAAGATATTTACTGTCATGCAGCGGGATGATCTTAGCACGGTCCCCGTTAGCAACTACACACACTCAGTTGCATTGCAAGAACAAGATCCAGCACGAGAACCTTTATTACATTTTATGACACATATTTATACCCCTAAGCTCTAACAATGGTGGTTCTATTCTTTATTAAGGATTTCATATGTTTGCTACAATATTTGAGATTACTAAACAAAAAATACAGAAGACCTTATTCACTATTGTAAAACACCTGCTGTGCTGGCCATGACTTGTTACTTCTGTGATCTTTCTCAAGGCTTCCTTCCCATGAGAAGGACAATGCTGCTTGTTTCAGCAGCAGGCCTGCTTGCTTCTGCTACAGGGCTTTTTGCAGGGGAATCCATATTTTGAACCCCAACAGAAATATCAAAAAATATTAAAAAGTGTATCAATGCTTCAATGCTGGTTTGTTTCAGAGTGGTTTTTTTCTGTGTTTTTGTGGGGTTTGTATTTTTTTTTTGTTTGGTGGTGGTGGTGGTGGTTTTGTTGTTTTTTTTTCTCTTTCCAGTGTTTTATCTTCAGCAGAAAAGCCTTGATTTCCCCAAGTTTCATTTTGAAATTATACTACTTCTAGTGTACATACATTTCTAAAATATCAGATTTCCCTCTGGGGTAAATCTGAATTGTTCATGGACATCTCAAAAATAAATCCTTACCAAGCAGGGAGAAACCTGTAACCTTTCTAACACATTCACTTCAGAAGATGTGCAAAAATTTCTCTTATATAAATGTACTTCACCTGGAGGCCATTGGGATAATATTCTCTGGTTTGTGTTGTATCACTTTGGGTGTGATAACATTGACTAAAAATCTAAAACTGTTTCTTCTCCAATCTTTGCAGAGAAGTCCAAGGAAACTTTAAATACTAAATGTCATTCAAGTGTTCCCTGAAGCAACATTGCACCGGTACTGTGATTCTAAAGTCCTTTGGCAATGATATTTAAGATGTCCTGACTAAGAATTCCCAAATACCATTCAGGCTTTCATGAACAATCACAAGCCTTTAAAGATATTTTCATTTGACTTCTGATCTATATTTAGTACGTATAAAAATAACACTAATAGCTATGAGAGTGAGCTTTCTCTAATTATGGTTTCAGAACAACCCAGCATGTTCCAGTGTCAATCAGTTGTTCATTTAAATGTGGTGGCAAACTCATTCCTAATATTGCCCATAATAATTAGTATCCTTCCATGGAGAGACATTCTTACTGTTTTTAGCAGAGTTTTGCATATATACTTATGAAATCTAGGAAAACATTTTAGGCATTTGATTGGAGTTTTGCAATCCAAAGAAAAGGATGCTTAGAGCAGATGTTTGACAAAGGACCCATTAAACAAGTCAGTCATGTATCTGTGTCAGAGGTGCTGAATGTCCTTAGTGAATATGTGTATTCATATATATTATCAGAAATAATGGATACACCTTGATTCAATTATCCACCTCTAAATGTATATATGATATTGCCACTCAGGTCAGAAACTTGCACCCTGATGGATTGCCTAGTTAACCCAGACATCTTTGGGGCTAATATCTAATAGTTAGGACTGTAGCAGGTTTGTCTACCTCAATAACTACCACCCAAATGAGAGACAAAGCAGCCTATTTCACAGAGCAGAACATAACAAGCAGACTGAGTACTCTCCAGGCCTAGCCTGGTACTGTGAATTGTTGAGTTTGATGCCTGAATCAGAAGAAGTAAGCAAGCAGCAAACAGCATGAAAGAAGATTTTAAGGGTCAAGGTGTTTTGGCAGTCAGGGCAATTTGATTGCTTATTCCACCAGGATGAGAGATACTTACTTTTTCTTGTAATTCCTCTTGAGAGAAGAGAGCATCTCATTATAAGGACTGAGGACTGACCTGTTGGACTGTGATAATTTTATAGACTATCATAAAAACACCTTAAACTAAAAGGAATAGTGTGATGGAGGACAAGAGATGAAAAGGCAGTGAGATTTCATGGTAGGTAAAGAGGGCCTAAAGGAGACATTGATAAAAAGTAGATATGCAATTGGAAAGTATAAGGTAAATAAAGTAATATGGGAATAAGGGAGTGTTTGAATACTACATGGGAAGAGCATGGACAGAACAGATAAGTGACTGAAGGAAAAAGGCCAAACTGGAGTGGAAGTGAAATGCAAGAGTCTGAGGAATTGCTTGTGCTCCTCCTGAGAAAATAAAAGATATATTTTTTTTTTGTATTCTGGGTTTGTATTGGCTTTGGTTTCTTTGTTTTTTGGTTTTTTTTTAGTTATTTATGGCTCAAAAAGAAAATTTCAAAATGCCTCTTTTAGAAGCTTTGTTCAGTGCTAACTGGGTTCTCAAAGCAGATCCTGTAAAGCTCCTAATAAAGTCAGCTAATGCAATGACAAAAAGGTGGGGATGTGGCAGGATAATATTAAGATTGCTCTTATGGGGTAATTTTCTTTGAATCCTCTGTTTTTGTCCTCATTACTCATTGGAAAGGTATACTATAATCACAAATGTGTTTTTAGATTGTTTTTTAATCAAAAAAACTCTTAAACAATCAAGTGACTGTTAGTCACCACAGATAGGTTTCTTTTCATTTCATGACAATGCTATATAGTGTGGTCCAAAAACCTTTTAAGTCTAAGAAGTCTGCTTTGGAAACATGCCAGCCAAGCTTAGTGTTTCAACGATTATTTTAGAACAATCATGAACGTGAATTTCAGAACTAAAGAAATAAATAGGCCAGGGGAACTCAAAATAAGTTTATAGTCTATGAAAATATTCCTTATCCAGGTAGTCATGCATGCCTTTTTTTTCCTAATCACCACAAAACATTCACACATACACACTTTTCTTATTTGTATCTTTATTTTCTTCTTTTTTTTTTTTTTTTAATCTTTTGATGCTGTGGTACTTAGTATTTAATATATCTATCTCATGAAGATTTTTGTGAGCCCACTTCTCAAGTATGTCCAGGTCCCTCTAGATGGTATCCAGTCCTTGTGTTGCATCAACTGCATCACTAATCTTTCTGTCATTTGCAAACCTGAGGGTTCACTTCATCTCACTGTCTGTGTCATTGATAAAGATATTAAAGAGCACCAGTCTGAAGTCAGAGCCCTGATGGACAACACTTGTCACTGGTCTCCATATGGACATAGAGCCATTGACCCCAACTCTCTGGTTGTGCCCATCTGACCAATTCCTTACCTATCAAATAGTCTATCCTTCAAATCCCTGACTATGTTTTGCACATAAGGCTGTCATGTGGTGCCATGTTGGAGGCCTTGCAGAACTCTAGGCAGATGACACTGGTCAGTTTTCCCTTGTTGACTGTTGCTGCCACTCCATTCTAGAAGGCCACCAGACTGGTCAGATATGATTTGCACTTGCTAAAGTCATGCTGACTGTCTCAAATAACCTCCTTGTTTTGCTTTAACTTTGGTTCCATGAGTGTCTACTTCATGATCTTCCCAAGAAAAAAGGTGAGGCTCTACTGTTCTGTAGTTTCCTGAGTCTTCCTTTCTACCCTTTTTAAAAATAACGTTTCCCTTTTTCCAGTCACTAAGGACTTCACCTGACTACAGTCACTTTTCAAATCTGATGGAGAGGATCTTGGCAACAACATCAGCCAGTTCCCTCAGGACCCTGGGATGCATGTCATCAGACCCTGTATGTAGACTTGTGGCTATTCAGTTTCATCAAGTGGTCTCAAACTTGGTCTACACTTAGATTGGGAGGGACTTTGCTCCCCCAACTCCTGCCTAAAGGTTCAGGAATTTGAGAGATGCGGAAGGTCTGACTGCTAGTGAAGACTGAGACAAAGAACTCATTGAGTACCTCAGCCTTCTTCATATCCATTGTCACCAGTTCTTTCTTCTCATTTATACTTATGGAATCCCTCCTTGTTATTCTTCACATCCCTTGCCAAATCCAGTTCTGTCTGTGCCTGGTTTTCCTGACCCCATTCCTACACTTCTGACCTGTATCTGTGTATTGTCCCCAAGTCACCTCCCTGCTTCCACTGGCTGTATGTTTTTGTCTTACTCCTCAGTTTAGGGAGCAGATCCTTGCTCAGCCATGTCAGTTTCGGGGCTGTCTTGCCTGATTTCCTACACATGAGAACGAAGAACTATTGTGCGCTAAGAAATATGGCCTTAAAGAACTGCCAGCTCTGTTCACCCATGCTATCCCTAAGGACAGTCTTCCAAGGATCTCATCCACTAACTCTTTACAAAGTTGAGAGTTGTCTCTTCCAAAGTTCAGGGTTCTGACTTTACTCCTCAATAGGCCCATGCTCTTTGAGATCATGAACTTCACCATGGCACAGTCACAATGGGCTTGTAAGACATGTTAGGTCTCAATTATGAAACTGGACAGGATTTCATGGGGGCAAAAAGGAGAAAGAGATTTCCCACAACTTCAGAGTCCCAGCTTTTAGTATGATGTTAGTGCACACATGCTGGCACATGCAACGATTATGGGTGTTTCAGCATTAGAGAGTGAATGCACATTTGCAAATATGAGCAGGCACATGCTAAAAAGAAGCATGAAAAATGTGCACAGACATTTATCCTCTCTCTGAGACAAAATGAACCACACAGAAGAAGCAAAACTTGCAATGACAATCAGGGTCATGCCTGTGTTTAATTTGCTTTTGTTTTAAACCTTTTTCCAAGGAACAGCATTTTATTCAATAGTTCAAAAACATGGTTTGGCCTAATTGTATTTTTATTTTGAAATGGTAAGCAGTCATTTAAAACTTTTCAACTACATAGTATTTATATACTTAAAGGTGCTTAACAATTGTGAAATCACAACCTACTGATTTTTAAAGAACACATGAAGCATTCATTTCTTTTTGTTAAACATTATAGTACTACAGACTTTCAAGAGATATCTAAGAGTTATAAGTAATATTGGTTTTTAATATCTAGTGTTTATCCTCTGCAATAGGTGATTCAATAGGTGTATTGAACCACAAAGATTGTGTTTGAGCCATTTGCAATTACTAATCTACAAATCAAAAGCATGCCAGTAATTTTTAATTTCTCTGAGTACCAGACTCTCAGATCTTAGGTGTAAATTTTGTATGGCAAATGCATTTGTAAAAGCCATTTGATGCATGAAACCCCTTTCTTAACTCTGCTTTGGAGAGGCTGGAACAAATGAAGAGAGAAAGACTAACAACTGCTATTGCCTGCTCTGGACAAAACAAAAATGATAATTCAATGAAAAAATTGATTGAAAAGAACAGGAATTAACAACTCCTAGTTCCTGTATTTCATTACAATTCTGATATTGCTGAGATTATTAGGTCACACAATCAACACTCTTAGTAAGGATGCAAATTAAATACTTATTCTTAGAGAAGGAATGATTTTGTTGCAAAAAACCTGGGTAGCTTCAGAAATAGGCTGCATGGGAAATTGCTCTGGAAACTCCAATCTGAAAATGTAAGCTCTTTAGCAATGTTTTAGGCAAACTTGCAAGTATTCGGCAAGGTTTCCAATTATATTCTCTCTACAGATCCAAAAATTTACATGGATTTCTCCAAATTAGCACTTTAGGACAAAAAAGAATACAATATTTTTTTTAATTCTCAACTAGTTGTACTTGTCAGACCTCGTGTATGCCATTTTCCCAGTTTCAGACAGGTTAGAGCATGGTTTACTAGTTTGTCAAAATCTTATTCTGCAGCTACACAATTAAAAGAATTAAAATAAAAAATAATAATAAAAAGGTGTTTCCCAGTAAAAATGGTTTCTTCATGTTTGGTTTTTTTTTTGCTATAGACCAAATATTTTTTACATCTCTCTGACTAGGTTCACATGGAAGATACGACCATGATGAAAGGAGTTTGGAGGAACAGAAAAATACTAATTTAATCTAAGAGCAAGTCACTGTTCTGTCTTTCACCAGAGGCCATCCTATTGACACTCACATCTTATTAAAAATATGTTCCTAGGACTTATGGATTGTTATTTTAAATAGCACTAATAATTAATTGGCGATAATGGCAAAGGGTTAGTTTCCATCAATGGTTCAGCTCAACAAATGAGGTTCATGCTGCACTGAGTGATCAAATGTGGCAAAATCAAGACCAGATAATGACAAGAGCAGAGGGTAAATTTCTGAATTTTCTTGATCTCTGAGTGGTTTATATCAGACTTTTAAGTCACTTTTTTGGTTTAAACATGCTATTAGGAAGGACTGTAGATTTCTTTGGCACACTATTATTTTTTTTTTCCCTTGAAACATAGATGAGGGCTATTGCTTAATAAAACTAAAAGCATTTTTGCACAAATTGAAACCACAGCAATTACAGAATTTCTGAAAATATTTCATACTGTTAACCAGCTTTACAACCCAGGTTTTTCACCATGGAAACCCACACATTTCTGTGTTTAGGTCCTGTGTTAAATTAACCAGACTACCTTCTGTTACTTGCTGTCATGGTTTAACGCCAGCCTGCGCCTAAACTCCATGTAGTCACAGAACAGAAAAAGTGAGAAAACTGTGGATTGAGGTAAAGTTTAATAGGTAAAGCAAAAGTTGTACACACAAGCAAAGTAGAACAAGAAATTAATTCACCATTTCTCATCCCCAGGAGAACAGGGTTCTACCACATGTAATGATGACTTGAGAAGACAAACACAATCCCTCTGACTGCTCCCTTTCCCCCTTTCCTGTCTTCCTCTTTCCCCTGCTTTATATACTGACATCACATTGTATGGAAAATCCCTTAGGTCAGTTGGGTTCGGTTGTCCCAGCTGTGTCCCCTCCCAACTTTTTTGTGCACTCTTTTCAGCACAAATCCAAAACGTGGTACCATAGCACCTACTGGGAAGAAAATTAATTCTACCCCAGCCAAAACAGACAAAATGACTTAGTTACAAAATTAAGCTGAAAGTAGTAACCACTTTAGAGTTGTAATGCATATAATACTTCAAGATAATATTTCAAATAGGCAAGATTTTATACACTTGTTTTTATACTAGATTTTATACCAGATGAGGAGGAAAACAATGGACAGTAACTGAACTTGCTAAGCTAGGCACCAATCTATTTTCAATACTTTGAAAGAAGACTGTAAATTTTTGGTGGAGGTTAATAAGATCATGACAATTCGTGATTCTGAAACCCCTGAATTCTGGGATATCTACCCTGAGGTATTTCACAAGTTATCAACTTTCAAACAGAATCTGATAAGCGTTTTCTGAAATCAGACCATTTAATGTACTTTGAGTGGGTAACCATAAAACACGGCCTCTTGTGAAAATCTTTACCAGAGGATTTTCTGCATCACAGGATGGGTCTTGTGGCACTGACCTCTGAGATTATGTATGAGCTTTGCATGGCAAGGTCCTAGTAGTGTGAGGGGTACAGGGGTGGCTTCTCTGAGGAGCTGCCAGAAACTTCCCACATGTCCAAAAGAGCCAATGTCAGCCAGCTCCAAGAGGGACCCACTGCTGGTCAAGGCTGACCAGATCAGCGATGGTAGTAATGCCTCTGTGATAATGTATTTAAGAAAGAAAAAATCTATCAGACAGAGGCAACTGTGGCCTGAGAGGAGAGGAGTGAGGATGTGTGAAAGAAACAGCCTTGCAGATGCCAAGGTCAGTCAGGAAGGAGGGAGAAGAGGCATTTCAAGTGCCAGAGCAGAGTTTCCCCTGCAGCCCATGGAGGTTCATGGTGGAGCAGAGACCATGAAGGAGCCCATGCCAAAATAGGTGGATGCCCAAAGGAGTCTGTGGCCCAGTGGAAAGCCTGTGCTGGAATAGGCTCTGGCATGACCTCTCAAGTTTGTTTTGCCTGTGATGGTAACTGGTGAGTGATGTCTCCCTGCCCTTACATTGACCCACAAGCCTTTTGTTATATTTTCTCTCCCCGTCCACTTGAGGAGGGAAGTAGTAGTGCAGCTTTCATAGACACATGACATTCAGCCCAGGCCAAACCACCACAGATGGACAATCTTACACATTTTTAGAAGTAACTTTGGCAAAAAAATAAGCAAATACTGTCTTTTTCCCCCTTGGAAAAGTAAATAAACTAAACAAAGGTGGGTATAATATTCACAGCCTATTGTAGCTTTTATTTTTATTCTAGGAGATCAGTACAATGACCTAGGTGATGAATTGGGAGAAGAATATGATTTCAGGGGAAGGAAGGTAGATTAACTAGGCAAGTGCACAGACTATTCTCTACAGATAGCAAATTGGAGAGATTCATCACAGGTCTTCCCAGGAGAGCAACTATTGAGACTTCTACTACAGTAAAAGGCATACTGTGCTATACTACATGGTTTTACTTATTTGTTGTTTTCTTTTTCTTTTCCCCCTGCCCCCCCACTAGTAATAGGTTCTATTTTGCTCATTTGTCAACATCTTAACTTTAGAATAATAGATACCACAGTATAATCTGAAATACTCCTTTCTTCAGTTTCCTCCAGGGCAGTTTGGTGTCAGAGCTCACATTTTACTATAATGACCAATGTAATTATAGGAATAGAATTGTATGGGAAATAGGAAGCTCACAAAACACTGTGTGATTTTATTTGATTTTATTTTTGTTATTGTCATTTAATAAAATCACACATAAACTAAGTGAAAACCCATGGATATATTTAGGTCTCTTGCAACAGACAATGTTGTGGGTCTTTTCTTCTTTCCTATGTTTATCCCTGAAAACCACAGACATCTACCCAAATTTGGATTTTAGCTTAAGGGACAAGACTAATATTTAACCAGCCTTTGTATATATCATCCAAGAGAAGATGTTATTCCTTGAATGCTTAGCTTTCTGTGGTGATACTTAGAAACTTTTTGTACCAAAAAGTACCTTGTAAGTTTTGTAGTTTGAAATGTGATTGTGCATGAATAGATGGTTAGCCTGTTATAACAGGTGAGAAGAAAACTGTTAACTTTTGGGAGTTGCGGGAGGCCTAGTTCTCTAATTAAGCAACATTTTGTAAATGTAGTGAATTGATTGCTTGTTACTGTATTGCATATTGCATACAGCTTCAGATTCACTGTATTTCATTTATACGGTTATATGGACATCTTACTCTACAGACTCTCACACTTTTTGCCTTTCAAACAAGAGCATCTGTTGTAAGAACATTGCCTTATGACAGACTGACACCACAGTATTCTGCTCAAAGGAAACTTTGGTGGTTAGAGATTTGACAGCAGGTATTTAAAATGTGAGTGATATTCACAATCCCCTAATTTTTGAAAGGGTACATGTGATCATGAGGAACATACAGCTATGGAAAGAGCTTTGCTAAGCTGAACAACATCTGGTACACCTGTTTGAAAAAGGACATTTATTATGGATTCAGTGGTTACAACTCCCCTGTTTTTTTCAAGGATTATACTTGAGCAAGTACATAGTGTGGGATGCAGAAAGCAACAGCATGATTTTCAGTCAGTAGTCTGAAATTCATTGAATGACAATTCTAAATGATTGAAGAAAAACAGTCAGAGAAAAGCAAATTCATAGATGTTCCACAGTAACATGTGTATGAAAAGCTCTCCACACAAAGAGCTTTATGGAGTCTGGGACTGTGATTTTTTAATTTTTTTTTCTTTAAATCCACAAATTAAAATATTCAAAATACCAATGAAATGAGCTAAAGTAGATAAAAGTCTGGAATCCAAGTAATTGATTGAATAGGGGAAGTTTAATAGTAACTTGTGAAAATACAGGAAATAATTGTATGGTATCTAATTTGCTTCTTAGCACGGTAAACTGGAAGTTACTCCCAGTTTAGATCAAGGCAATCAGTTAAAAATAAACTCTCAGGAAGCAACTTATACTGCTAACTGAATCAAGGGGACATGGTTTCATTCCCATGAGGTTTTATTGCCTATTAGATGTCACTTTTTTCATAATATTTTATAGAGAGGTAACTCTTGACATAAGAGCACAGAATTATGTCTTCATTTGAACTTTAAGGATACATTTGTGTGCCAGGAATAACTCCAGCAAAACTGTCGGAAGGCTGGATTTTCAGTGTAGCTTAAATCAGTGCAGTTCATGAAACCAGCAGAGATGCACTGACTTATATCACCAAAGGAACTTGTCCCTCACCTAGAAACAACTTATGGTACTGACATATATTTCACTGTCCTTTATGTCTGTGTGTGCACATGTGTGTGTATTTTTTTAGTGTTACTGCTGACTATTTATAAAATGAGCCTTTGTCTGTGTGGCAGATACGTTTTTCTTCACCTCTGTCTTCAAAAAATAAAGCTGTTCTCAATGAACAGTTTTATTATGATACCACAACCATAATTTCTTATTTCAGCAAGTAATTCCACAGTTATATTCTTCTTTATAAAGTCTGACATCTTTATAGAAAAATCAAGACATTTCTTAGTCATATGGAAGCTTTTCACAGATTACTTACTTGTTTATGAAAGACTGAATGCTGATTCAACAGATTGTAATCTTCCTTGAGTCAGGTGTGAACAAATGTCCCTGAAGGGTGCTAAGAGGCACCATACTGTGGGAAGTATTTCTCATTAACAGAGTAAACCAAGTTTCAGTTTCAATTGGATTAAGGTGGGATGGTACACTAGCCATTTCCCATCATTGTCTTGTTGGGTTCTGTATTAAGTAATCCATAATATGGGGCTACACATTTCTTACTACCTACCCTCCCCCACATGTACACATATAAATTCCATCCCTGTGTCACAGTTTCATCAACTCTTAAAATTCCCAGTACAGTCATTACAAGGGTCAGAGCTATTAATCCTGATTTCCTAAAAAAAATTCTATCTGGGATAATCAAGGATTTCATTGCAGTTTCAGCCGAGTGAGACTGATTTTTGTATCTAAAAGCATGATGGCAGGTGCTGCTAAGCAGATGGGAGGGGAGTTCTCTAAGATGTAGGTAGATCTCACGGTAGAATTTCACAAACTGTTCATTCAATAATGGGTCAATTTAACAAATCTTAACTTTTGCTCCTTCCTGTTTATTCTTGTGATCATACTACCTACTTATTTGTGCTGATAGATGTTGTGGGATGGGAATCACATCTGATTTAAAAGTAAGATAGTGGTTTTGCATTAAGGTTATTTTTTATTTCTGTTATTTACTAACTCAGGTTCCCTATGTGATTTATGCATATTTATAGCTCTGCACGTGAAGGGATAATGTGGAAATAGGACACTGATGTGCATTCCAAAGCTGTTTAAACAAACAGTACTTAAAAAAAAAAAAAAAAAGTGTTCATGGTGCTACATTTGCAGTGGTGATGCAGAGGCTTTGAGGCTTTCAGGCATAATTTTTTTATTAAGATTCAGGCTTTCAGTCACTTATTCAAATATGGTTAAAGGAGTAATGTCATTGCAGATGTAATGCAGCTATCATACATTATTTCCCTTCTGAAACTAGAAATGTCTTAAATAATCCAAGAGCATGTTAGAATTTTCTAACAACTTAAAGTGGTTTAGTAAAAGATACTCTCTGTGACCCTGTCTCAAATAATGCCAAACATTGACATTTTCACAGATTTCGACAGGACTGCTGATACTAATAAAGAACTGCAACTATGTTCATGATTACAGAATTGTTATTGTTGTTCACAAAAAAAATCTTTCTGAAAATATAAATATAGGATATTTTAGATGTCTGTCCTGTTATTCAGAACTGACATAGACAAATTTCAAGTACACAAAGATCTTTTCCTTGTAAATATCTCAGGTAATGAGGAAAATTTAAGGAGGAAGTAAAATCAACAAATTAACCTCTATTAAGGTTGTGATATTTTTTTTCCCCCAGAGGACATCTGCAATGGCTATTTAATGTTTCTTATGTAGTCTAGTAACTTTCTCTCCTTGAACACTGTGACCTCCTATTATAAAGTATTTTATTTGCAGACTACCCCAGTTCCTTTCCCAGCTGAATATAGTCACAAACAAATATTTTAATAATAAATTTAAAGGTACACAAAGCAGCAGAAAACCTCCACTTGCTTTTTATTTCATGCAAGCCTTAGCCTGTATTCTTACAGTCCATGCTCTTTAAGTTAAAATCTAGGCATAAAGTTTTCTCACTTGGCCTTTGATAACTAGACAGTCAGTGAGAAATAAAGAATGACACTGTCCACCACTTGCTGCTAATCATACTTTACAATATAACTAAGGAGAAATGTTCTTTCTGCCCTTTTTATTACATAACAGTGTCACACACAATACTGTAAATCCTTTGTGTCACAAAAAAAGCAGTAAGAAAATTGAAACTCAGTAATGGTAGGCTTACAATCGTAGTAGCTCCACAAGGTATACCTACTTTCCTCTCTCAGTCAACAAAAGTAAATGTGGCAAACTACACAGCTTCTCTTAATGGCTAACTGGACATGGCTTCATTACAGGTACTGTAAAATTAGCATATCTTCACTGGCCCCTTGCTCTTGGCAGAGTTGCAGAATATGGAAATGTACTCACTAGGAATTCTCAAATCCTTTAAAGTATTATGGTGTGATTTCCAGAAGAAATAACTCCAGAAGACTACAAAGGTAAAGCAAATCTATCATCAGGACAATAGTGTGGTGTGTTGAGTGGATCTGCTGTAGCTACCATTTTCTTTACTGAACCCCTGCTCTTCTATTTTAAAGCTGTGTATTGACACTACAGACTTTTGCAAAATAAATCCAAATTTTAGGAGAATCAAGACTTGCTTTCTGTGGGACCTGGTCTGTCTTCCTGTTCCCATTTCATTAGGGCTGCCCTCATGGTTAAAGTTTTACTTCTGGCCACAGTACATGGATAACTACTGCCTACAGAAAAATTATAAGCCCTCATTCTGTGACTTTGATCTGGTCCACCTGACTCTGCAGATGGTAAGCTGTCAGAAAGCAGATTCATATATAGCCTGAAGCAAGAAGGTGTGGTATAGTTTGCTGACCCTGCTACATGATTGTTCTCAAGTACTGCTTCTAGAAGGATATAGATTTTGAAGTTCTCTTAGGAAGTTACAGTGAGCAATTAACATTTACCACACTCTATAAAGCAAGATATAAATTTTTATTCAGCTGTCACCCAAGAAGGCACATCGGTGGATGTGGCAGCTCTTGTCAGGATGAGGCAACTGAAAGTTAGTTAATATTGAATGGTTACTTTAATGTACAAGGTCCTATCTGTAGACCTTAAGTCCTTTCCTAAAAGAAGTGAAGAGCTTCTTTGTTTTTCCTTTCTGCTTTGTTGGACATACACTGTTATTTTTGAAGAGATAACTTGTTTGCATAAAGAATCCTCCTGGTGTCACCTTATTCAGCAGGTAAGAAGCATCCTTCCTTCCCTGATTACAGACCAAGAGCCAGAAAAATGCACAGATCCATTTTTTTCCCAATGGCATCAGATAGGATATAATGCTTTTGCACAAATCTTGTTTGGATAGTGATTCTTACAGCAGACTAAAGCTTCACATAGACGTGACCAGCTCATGCTATTGCCATTTACATATTATGTAGAAATGATAATGTCTCAACTTGTGATAAGAGCAAATCCATACACTGACAGTCCTGAATGAGGCCAATGTTTCAAATGACACACAGTAGAGGCAAGGTCATGAGACAAGCAACCTCTACCAAAGAAATAGTTATTCCTTGAGGCATCTTTGGCCTCAGGTCTTATGACCCTTGGACTTTGATACAGTTTTACTAGTTCATGATGAAGTGGTATAAGTGGATTTTACAGCAGCTGAGCTGTTTTATACAGGAACCTTACAGAGAGCATCCATATTCACCACATATTGTTTCCTAGATCACCACTTTGGATGATAAACCCTCTTTGCAAAGGTGAACAGAAAGCGAGCTCTTACTGTGACATCTCTTAAACTATCAGGAGTCATGAGGTCAGTATTCATCTTCAACTTGCAGGAAAAACCTAATACCTGGTGTTTTGGTTTTTTCCTCATCTATACAAGGTTTTCTTGGGTTAATTCAGGCTCTCAGTACATTCAGTAACTAACAAAGGTTAGTAGCTGAAGTTACTGCAGTTCTGAAGAAACTGCTTAATTTTCACGAGATCTGTACAGTAACTACTTATTGTCCTATGCTATTTCCAGCATTCCTGAGAAGGACAAGATGTGTTTCAAACTTTTTTGCTCATAGTTCCAAAATCAATAATGTAACTAAATAAATTTGCCTCTTTTCTCTCTAAATCTCTCTCACTCTGCTTTTTTTCCCAGTCTTCCTAGCTCATTGATACACCTCAAGTTGGTTTTTTGTTTGTTTGTTTTGTTTTGTGATTTTTTTTTTCCCTAAATCTGAAGAAAAGTTTACAGGTTAGATTTTTACTCTCTTGTTTTTTTGAATGACTGTTGCTATTACAATACTGACAAGTTCCACATTAGTCAGACTATCATTTGTATTGTACAAATACATACATTCTGAGTGAAAAATTGTCGAACAAATTGCAGTGTACAGGAGTCAGGCCTTTGTCTTGATGACATACAGTCACATCCCTAGCAGCACATCCTTCACAAACTTTCACAATTAAATCATGCAAGCCGGGTTCTTCAGTAAAAATCACTGGCCTGATTACAATGGCAAGTACCATTAAAATTTTGGTAATGCCTGATTTTTGGTACTGGCACTTCATTACTATCATAGAGCTAGCCCACTGTAATGACCACAACTTTCTAAACTATAGCCATATCATTTTTTAATCTAAAAGGAAAGTTTTCACTTGACTAAACCATCTCAATCCTTATGGCATTTATTTTTAGGCAGCTATATTCATTACTTACTACATTAAAAAGTGAGTAACTTTGCTGAAGAAAACCCACAAAATCACAAAATCTTAATGGCACCTATTCAGTTTCCAAGGAGGTATAGACAGAGAAGTTAGGCCTCCTAAGAAAATCACAGTAGGAGCTGATAACTAAGAGAGTTCTTGTATGTACTGTTTAGATTACTTTCATAATGACTTACTTTTGCATTTTTCACTCCTTATGAGAGATTGTGGAAAACGTCTTGACAGAATGAAATAAGTAGGTTGTTTCTGATGGAAGTAGCATGGAAAGAGTTCAAGGTTCAATGCCCAGTTTCTTAATTCATATAAGCATGTGCGTGCAACATTTGGCACATCAGTTCTGTGACTCTTAGCTGCACTCATAGACTTCAAGCTGGTTGTCTTTTATTCAAAGATCCAGGCACAGCATGTGATTTCGGTTCTAGGGAGATATTACAGCTGTGGAATTGGTCTGCAGAGTCACTCCACTGTTTTGCATTTGTGTTAGGTCAACACCATATTGACAGAGACCCAGAGACTGATGTGCAACTAAAAGTTGGAGGATTTTCAGTTCACACTGTTTTTCTTCTAGTTTTAGCTAAACTATGCCATGCATATTTAACAAGAATAAGAGACTCTGAGGTCAAATACATTGATTTTCCATCAAAGTACCTAGATTGATCAAAGTTTCAGAGAGGGTCTTTATTCTCTTTTTCTCTGTACAACCTATTAACTGAAAGAATTATCCATATTGGTTTCACTTAATGAAAATGAATGACTATTAAGAAAGTCTTGAGAGACAATAAATTCATAAGGTTTTAACAAAATACTGCTTCCTGTCTTCCCTCTTCATTTCATTTGTTGTTTTTAATGAATGTATTCCATGATTACTGAGGAACTATGATCAATATGACATGGAGAGTAGTAGGGAATGAAAACAAAACCAACTCAACCTTCAACATTTCTTGTACTATTTGCCTTCAAATAGTACATGTTATTAACCACATCATGAGTGGATGAACTAGGTTTTGAAGGAGCATAGCAACATATTATGAAAAAAACCCATAAAAGTAGAGAGGAAATTTTAAGCACTTTCTTTGCTTTCTGTTTGGCCTCAGTAAGCTAGATTGATGGAAGCAAGTAAAATTGTTTACCTTATGAGGATACTAAACAGCTAAAATCTATTTGAAATTTGTTAATGCTAATTTTAAGTTTATTTCTGGTGACTTTTTGTTTTTCACTTTGAACTCCATCTTAAGCAATTTAAAAAAAGAACCCTGAAATTTTTGTTTCCAACACTGTCATCTCTACAAACTAGCCACAATAAGAAGTACATTAAAAACCACCTTGAAGAGACAAAGCAAAATAAATGAATGGATACTTTAGGTGTTTTACAGTTACTAAGAAGAGTGAATGTAGCTGTTTTTATTGCTGATTCTATCTTGTCCAGCCACTTCTGTGATGCATACCTTTGTAAATGCAACCACGTTATTTTAGATGTGAAGGATTTATTTTGAACTATTTCTGCTTCAGATTTTATTAGAGGTAAAGGAAGTCTGATGTTTTAGGCACATTGGAGACAGACTCTGTCATGGTAAGAAAGAGTCCAAACATATCAGCTTCCAAGCCCTTACTAACTCCAACACAGACTCCTTCTTACAAGGTACTTTTTCCTGAGGATTTGCCTCATTGGCTGAGTTGGTAGAGAAGAGTCTCAAAAAAGAACAGCTCCACAAACAGTGATCCTTTCTTATTTCAGGAACCCACCATGCTGCTGTGGATGAACAAACAGACAAACCAACCAAGGTGATTGTCTTAATGCTCACTTAATGGGAAGCCCCAACACGAACATCTGAAGAAATGCCTCAGTGTCCAGCTTTTTTTCATGGAGTGCTTTAAATTCTTCCTCTGTAAACCCCTTTAAGCTAAAGTAAAAATTTTCTTTTTTTTTTCATAAACAAAATGTCTAGGAGTACATCATTTCTCTTGGATCTTTTTCCAGGACCCTTTGAAAGATTGTGTGGGCTTTCTCCAGGCAGCCTGTCCTGAAGATGTGCAAACACAGCCAGTATTGTCACGCTGCCACTTTTCATAGCATTATTGTGAGTCCCAAAACATATGGTGTTTTTCTTAAAGCTTCAACTACCAGTGTAATGACTGTTTACTGTTTATGTATGTTATTGGCCATGGAGATTTTAATATTGAGGCATTTCACAGGCCTTACTTGTATGAGGCAAAACCCCACCAAATCCTGATTTTGCAAGTGGAGAACTAAAGCCTTGAAAAGATTAAGAAATGTAAAGTCACAGAGAAAATCTGAAATATGTACCCAGGTTTTTCCAAGCCCTTTAGGGTAGTGTCCAAATCACTGATTCATATTTCATTCAGTTTTTGTGTAAGATTAGCAAGCAAAATTCAGAAGACTAGAATATTTTGATCATGTAAAAATGACTGAAAAGGTTACATCTAAAACCTTAAGGTTCTAAAGATAAATAGGAAGAAAGATTATTTCTGCTTTATAACATTTAAACAAATTTCATTCAACTTAGGCCTTGAAGCTATGAATTGTTACACCCTCTATCATGATAAAAAGAGGAGTTTTTAAAAGAACACCTTTCACAATATTCCTTCTGTCATCCACTTATGAGAGAAGACTTGTTGAACTTCATGACCAGATTATAATGATGTAACCAACCACGGCTATATGTCTTATTAAAAGCATAATAAACAGCTTTGTAGCATTTTTAATTCTCAGGAGGCCAGTAGAAAGAACTGACAGGTTTTAAAGTGACTGACAAGGACATGACGAGACCATTTCTGTCCTGATCCAGGAGAAGCTGACCTTTCAAAAGAATTCCTGCAAGAAGACACTGACCTGCCAATACACTCAGTGCCCCTTATATGTAAAAATGCTTGATTTCAGCAAAGACCCTCAAGAGTACAGAAAGAACTATTTCCTTTTAGAAAAATGATAAAATAGTTAAGTTAGCAACGAGCTTTTGAATTGTCTTCAGAAGGTAAGGTGTCATGTCCAGACTAGTCTACAGTACCCCTTCCCACATAAAGGATGTAAGTACCAGGATCTCCCCTTTGGCATTTTTTCCTACCTCAAGATACGCAGGGGTAGGAGAGCTGCTCAGGAGCAGATTTTATTGCAGAATTGAAACAGTGATACAAAAATCAATTGATCCAAAATGCAATGAACTTAATACAGGCTCTCCCTTTGCTTCCTTTTCCCATTTATCTTGCAAACCCAGCACAAAGCCAGCAGAAGTACTACTTTTGTCCTTCCAAAACAAAGTCAAATAAGGTATGGCAGTACCTTAATTTCGGACTAAGGAAATGAGATAATTTGAAAACCTAGTTGTTTGCTGACACAGAGGTCCATGTTACTTTCTTACAACAGTTTATTATTCATTTTTTTCTACTTTTTTATTGAAGCATATTATCTTTGGCAACCTCAGTCCTCAGACCACTCAATAAGAAGGCATATTTCTTAAAGCAAAGTAAAATATAAATATATTTTATATATATAATAAAATATATAATATATATAATAAAATAGAACATATATAATAAAATATATTTTACCTAATCTTTTTTTTCACTTCCTTATTTTCAGAGCTACATTATGCTGCTGTCCATCCAGAGCTTAATAGCTAAAAGAAATGTATTTTACCTCTTTATTCTCTATCCAAGAGTCCCTTAACAAGGTACTTTAGCTGTCCTAGTCAGTAACCTTACCTTAAGAAATCATTTTTAGGTCTCTCTTCCATTCAAATACTTCTGACAAACAGCATCTGCTGAACAATTTAGATCTCCTAGATCACAGTCTAGGGTTTCCCTTTCACAGAGATGAAATTACAGCATTTTATACTTTTGTTTCTCACCCTCTTCTTTCCTCTCTGCATTCAAAGAAAAGAACTTCACTACTTACAAATAATGGCCAAAATACTAAAGAAAGCAGGATACTGATTACAATGGCAATGGGAAAAAAAATGGGGAAAAAACCCCCAGGAATTTAATGTTAGAAGCCTTTGAGCTGGGACAGACCTTACTTGCTGCTAAAACACAGATACATATCAAACTGTGAATTTAATTTCCAATTCTCCTCAAAATGAGTTAGTAAAAGGAAAGGGCAGGGCAGAATGATTTGCATTGGGGAAAAATAAAACACTGTAAACCTACAAGCTCCTAGAGAGGAAACCTCACTCTGATGGTCCTGACAAGATAATTTCCTTCTTGATTATGCTTGAGAGATGTTAAAGGAAAACTCTAAAACACTGAATTGAAGAAGCACATTTGCTAACTGCTCTGACAACCTGCTCTCTGATCTTAGAAAACGTAAGCACACCAAGCATGGCAGTGTCGTGATCTGTGTCTTGAGTGCTTTGTATTGCTAGAGAAAATACACTTATGCAAAAAAAATTTATACATAGTAGCTGTGGAATAGAAATCAGAGTCTGCAACGCATGTTTTTAAAAGGGTATTTAATTTTGGCTGAAACTAAATTACTCATAAAATGAAATGAAATGGAAGATCATAGTCAATTTTGTGAGTCCTTCTAAAGGCTTTTTTTTATTATTATTTTTTTATTAGGGGAGTGAAAATACTGAGAAAATCTCTAGCACTGGTAGCAAAAACTTCTAATAGAACAGCAGCCTTACATACTCTGACATTAGAGGAAGCAAAATACTGTGGCTCTACCATGTCAAATGATGAAACTTCTGATTACAGTGAGTAGTTCAAAGCTTCTCACAAACATTACTGTCACTGTGCATTCACAGCAGATTTAAACTTCAGAGAAGTACTGTGTTTCTTGCAAATGTATGGTGTAATTACCTTTGATAAGCATAGGACATAATCATTGGAGGGTTACCTATTTTTACAAACATAAGTAAATAAATACAAGTTGTACAAACTAAACAATCAAAAGTAATTTTCATACAATAAGCTTTTATGCAAGTACCTGTATTGATCATGCTGGAAATGGAGTTTTGCTGAAGCCAAAGGAATTGCAGGGGGGAGAGGGGTTTAGTTCAGTTTCTAACAGTTAGTAGTTCAAACTTGCTCTTCACACCTTTTTTGGGGGCTGGGGGTCTTGGGCAGGTAGGCAGATCTGGCCAGATTTTAAGCTTCCTAGTACTAGCTAATAGGAATGGAAGCAGCGTCCCTCTCCGGCCAGGATAGGGTATAAAAACCTCTGTCTCTTGTTGCTGGGGGTCTGTCTCTTGGGCCAGAGAGGCACACCCGGTTTGGACGAACTGTTTAAATAAAGGTTTAGTTTTGCTTCGATGACTTTGTCCCGTTCTGAATTTCATTGGTAAGTATGAGCATTTCTCACAATCACAAAATCCAAAGCCTTATCAATGCTTTGACTTCTAAAGTTCATTTGTAGTGCTGTCTTTGCAATTTATATTTCTTCATTCTTCCTATATAGAAAACTAAGGTAAATCACAGATCTCAAGGTCTGGGGTATTTTTCTGTGATGGGGTAAAAGGCTCACACATATTTCAGTTTTACGCAATTTCGTCGTTTAACCCCAGCCAGCAATCAAGCCCCACGCAGTAGCTCGGTCACTCCTCCACTAGTAGGATTAGGGAGAAAATTGGAAAGATAAAAGCCAGAAAATTCATGGTTTGAGATACAGACAGTTTAATAGGTAAAGCAAAAGCTACGTACATAAGCAAAGAAAACAAAGAATTAGTTCACAGCTTCCCATGGGCAGGCAGGTGTTCAGCCAACTCCAGGAGAACAGGGCCCCATCACACGTAACAATTACATGGGAAGACAAATGTCATCACTGCAAACCTCCTCCCTTCCTCTCTGTTTCCCCCCCAGCTTTATATACTGAGCATGATGCCATATGGTATGAGCTATCCCCTTGGTCCCTTTGGTTCACCTGTTCTGGCTGTGTCTCCTCCCAATCTCACATGACCCCTGACTTCTTCACCAGTGTGGCAGTACAAAAAGCAGAAAAGGCCTTGGCGTTGTGTAAGCAGTGCTCAGTAATTACAAAAACATCTCTATATTATCAACCCTGTGCTCAGCACAAATCCAAAACACAGCACCATACATGCCACTGTGAAGAAAAGTAACTCTACCCCAGCCAAAACCAGCACACCTCACTACAAGCTGGGAGAAATCAGAGGTTGACCAAGTTCTGAAGTGTGGAGACACTCCCAAGTGGAGACATCCCACAAGAGCAGAAGTCTTGTGTTATGTATGCATAATTAATTCTTATCTCGTATGAAATAGTTTTACCAGACTCTCTTCATCCTTTCCAAATTGTTAATCCTCACTCTGCTTCTTGCACAGCTGCATTTCTGCTGTAAATAAACTGTTTCACTGGGAGAAAAATCAGCTTTTTTAATGCAAATGTCCCTATAACTCCTGTTAGCAGCAGTTTTCTGTGATAAAACTACAAAGGGATTAGCTTCCCAATGTATCTAATATGTCCCTTTTCACTGTCAGAACAGTCATTCTTAAGAGAATTCACTGGAAAGATTGAATTTTTTTTTCCCTCCACTATTTGACTTTATATAAATTTGCATAATGCCATTCATTTTTCATTTTGACTTTATAACCTATACGGCCAGGTTCATCAGCTGTTATGTCACTGTGAGAGTAGATCAATCATTTAAGCCAATTTTGTCTGACATACTAATTGTTGACAAAGATTAATTGCTTGTATTGAAAAATTATTGGCAAGTTCTGCCAGAAGTCAAATTTCTCCTATACCTCCCAGATCCACCTTCAGTACAGCTTGTGGTCTGAGGTGATTAATTCTGTGTGCATTTTTATCCTAAAAATTTAAAATTGGAGAAGCATTTTTCGTATGCTTCTTGCATAGGAAAACAACTGCAATCCACTACAATATGTGAAAATGCTAAAGCCAAGATGTTCTTCTCTCTCCTGTTAAAACCTGTGGAATAACCACAGAATATATTATGGCTCAGAAAAAAAATTACTGTAATGTACAATTGCATCCTAGGAGGAATGAGTTTTCTATTGCCTCTGTTGGTGAATTGGGAAAGCTCTGCTTGAAGCAGCTTTTTGTCTACATAACATCTATTTCTTATTCCTTTTATGATAAAAAAAATGTTCAAGTAAATAATTCTGCTTGGACTTTCTGGATAGCAACAGATTTATTTCTAAGTAGCTAAATTTTTGTTAAAACTTCATATGTATCCCCTACTCCCCTCACGGTTTCACTGGAGATGCATAGAAAATGTCCAAGACCAATTGTCTGCAAATGAGATCTACCATGGGCTACAACATCAGAAAGAAATCCTCACTGGTAAGAACTGACTTATCCAAGTTTTTGATCATCTGAATCTTCAAGCTGGGTTATTTAGTGAAACTTTCAGACAATAATGGAAAATGTTTCTCTGGTACTGTCTACATTTTTGCAAGATACAACTTGATGATGGAACCTCACTGGTCTGTGCCATAAATAGCTTGGTAAGCAGGAGAAATGATGTTGCACAGGAGAAGTTACCCAAGGAAGATTGCCACTGGTTGAAAGTTGGTGAGGGTCTTCAGTAGACTAAGAAAGAGAAGACTGACCTGAAGATCTTGAACTCTGCAGAGCTTTCAGACTTTTTAGAGATATCAGTTCCAATCTAGGGAATTCCTCTGATGCCTTCAGTGAAGTTCCCAGGACAGTTCAACCTGATCCTAATTCCCTGAAAGCACTACTCACCACTCACACAGCTGATGTCAGGTTGAATCACCTGTAGATAAAAAGGTGAAAGTCACTTGAAACTTTCCTTTCTCTGAGAAATCTTTACTTTGCATTCAGAGTTAGAGCTCTTTTTTCTTTTCCTTTATTTTTTTCCCCTTGAGTTATTGAAAAGAAATTCTGACTTTTGAACAACTTCTGAGAAGCTTTCTTGAACAAAATTTATGGTTTCGTTTCACTAAAAAGACAAAAAAAATAACGAGAAGACAACAGTAGATTTTAAAAAAAAAAATAGTGCCACAGAGAAGTCTGGAGCCAGACTAGGAGAAGGCAGCCAGTCCAGCAAGTCCATTAAAACAGTGGATGATATACACAGTTCTTGAATCTGTTGGAAACCATTAGAACAGTGTGTTTATTAATTAAATGCTGAGAGAGACATTGTAACAAAGTAGGAGAGTTTAACTAGCTGGGATTTCCTTTGATTCATTGCTTCCAACTCAGGTAAAGTTTCTTTCACTGTACTTAGAGGATTTGAAACCTATCAGGCCTGATAGACGTCTCCTTGTCTCTAGCAGAGAGACAGGTGGTATTTGTTCAAAAGGTGGCATAGTTCCAAAATATGCCTATTGTAAGAGCTGCTGAACTCTGGCAGAAGAGAATGTGAAACTTAATTAGCTATGGATGCCTCTTCCCAATATTTATTCCTACAATTGAGTTCTGTGATGAGTTTGGTATTATTCATAAAGCTGAGTGCAAGCAGGAACTCTTCCATATGGTATTTTTTTATCTGAAAGTGATAGATTAAAGCATTTTTCAATTTTTTTGTAAAGAAAGAGACACTATGATTTTTCAGAATGAGGTGTCAGAATTTTGCATTGCAAATTTACTCTTACAAATACCTTACATTTTAACAGTTAAAAATGTAGACAATTAAATTTAATTTAAATATAGAAGTACCTTTCCCTAAAATAATTCCAATTACGTTGATAAAATCCCATTATACATAGTTTCAGCCATATCTGTTGATAATTTTTGACTGCATTTAACCATTTGTGAAAATTCAAACTATGATGTCACATGCTGTAAATAACTCCAGTATTAAATGCTGCAATCTTGACCAACACCACTGTATGAACACAGTATGGAACATTCATATGGCAGCATATTGTATACATTTTATTTCAAACACTTTGGCTCTAATTTTAATAGAAGTTGTAATGATTTTCCAAAGAGGAAGGTGTCATTATTTTAAAGCAGTAAAAAGTAAATGCCATATTTCAGTGAAAAGAATGTCACATGTTCTTAACGTATGTGTTTTCACTGAAGGAGTTATTTCTTTTTCTCTTTAGATCATTAATGATGGTGAGATAACATGACAAACACTGCACATGGTGTATTTTTGCTAAGATCTTATATTAACTTCTGTTTTAAGTTTCTAAATTATCAACTCTTTATATTTGATTTTTATTTTTGCTGTAAACAGTAAAAGAATTTCTACTGAAACTTCTTACCTTCAGTTACCATTGAAATATCCATATGGGGTTTTTTTCTTGAATAAAATGTTTTTTTGCCCCCTCCTATACAGTTATTCAAAGTAGCTCATTAGGAATAAATTAGACTTAAATAAAGTAAAATTAAAAATTACATCCAACTTTGTTAACAAAATAGACCACTTTATTTCATATTACATATTGGAAACAACAACAAAAGAAGTAATTTCCTAACAAAAAAGAAATATAATGATTTAATAAATTATACACTTCTATATGCATCTTGGAATCCAGATTTTGACTCTTAGCTAGTGTTAACTATGGCATCATGACTATTTTTTTCTGCATTTATAAATTTAAAAAAATATACGGATAGTAAGGCTGGCATGTGAACATTGATGATAAAGACAAGATGAAATATAATATATGTGGAATTATTTAATTCTTTGCTTAGCTGATTAACTGAAAGCTAATTCCATATATTTTTAAAAAATAAATTTTGCAAAAGAAAATGTCTTTTAATTGATATTTATTTTGACTTAGAAAGGAGTAAAAATAAGCTTCAGATAAATAAGAAGATGAAAACAAGCTTCAGATATTCTGCAACAACTTGTCAATTGTTAATGGACCACACTTTCACAGTTCCTATTGCACAGCCATTTACAGTACAGAAGCTGAGCCTTTCCAAAATCATGAGTTTCTTACTTGGTTCATTGAAAAGAGAGCATAAAAGCTTAGGAAGAGCACCTTGGTGACACAAATTACTTTTCAGTTCCACAAATCTCCTTAAGAACTGCAGCAAAAAAAAGGGTTGGACAGACATATAAACAAATTGTTACCTGTGCTTCACAGAACATTTAATTTTCATGTGCATTATTAATTATAATGTTTTGCATTTCTATATTGCTTTCCATCTGAGAGCTTGAAAGCCCTTTTGCAATTAAGAATGAATGATTGAATGCAAGCAAATAACACTCTCTAGAAATGCCAGATAAGTAACATTATACCAGGACATTTTCTAGGAGTGTTTTCTGAAGGCAGCAGTAGGCCAAGAAACACAAGCAAATAGTAGATTAAGCATTTTATAGTTTTCCAGGTTGATCTTAACTGTGACCTTCTGTTTTAAAGAATGAAATAAAAAGTTTCCTTTTAGACTGTGAGGGAGGGAAACTATGGGTGTTAGAAAAACGTTTTGTGACAGCAGACTTAAAAAAAACCCAGCTTGTGCAAGTGAAAATGTGATTGCATAACTGACTGTAACAGGTCATGGGAAAAAAACCCAGGAAGCCATAAAATGGTAAATAATTTTTCTGACTCCTGAGTCAATACAGCTTAGTTACCAGACACTAAAATGCTTTCAGCTCCCCCACAGCAGAGAATGTAACAAAAGGGTTAGTCTTACCAAGGCATCTGGAAACAGCAGTCACTCAGTGAAATGCAGAAGTCTGGGTTGGCATGGGCTTTGCTGTTAGTGATGACTAATGACTAGAGGGGAAACCACTGGATCCTGGTGTCTTAAGTTCCCACTAAGGGTAGTCATATAAGGACAACGTGTATATGCATGTATACTTTTATATATGGTTACATTTGCATGCATATGCACAAACACACTTGTATAGAGAGATAATTCAGTCAAAGAAGTCGAATAGCAGATGCTGGAATATTTCACACATTCCTGTGCCTCACAGCCATGTGCATACTATTCTGTACCAAACACTACATTTAATCAATTGGTACCTTAACCCTACTAACAAAAAAAAAATAAATCTGGTTTTCCATATATGATTTCTGATAATAATTTATTGTGCAATGATACTTTAATCAAACCTCTGGAATTTGCAGCAAATCACATCTTTCTTTTTACTCCAATATAAAAGTTCTGTGTTATGGAAACTACCATTTGCCTTCTCAACTTCTTTGTTGGTTTTGGGGTTTTGTTACTATTGTTGATTTGGATTCTTTTCCACCCCCCAGTAAGAAAACTGCATAGTAGTCTTGCAAAAATGATTGCTCACTTACGATTAGGAAATATTATATTTTTCTTCCTTTTCGTCTTTCTTTTTCGTCTATTTACAAACATGTATGTTTGTATCCATGTGTGTGTAAATGCATGTATGAATATTACAAGACTAACTGGAAATCACAATTTAGATGTGTCATGGCTTATTTATTTATTTCCTACTTAGTCTATTTATTATCAAGAGATCCACTACTGGCTTTCTAATAAGTTTGCCTGACATGTTTCAATATAAATTATTTTGAGGAATCTTTTGAGAAGTTCTGACATCTCTAATGTTGCCATCAGTATCTGAAATTGGATGTAAAAAAATCCCAGGGGTTTAAAGAGTGTGTTTTCTTTTCTTCTGCCGTTCTGCTCAGGTGTGGTTGTGATATAATCAGTGGATTGCCAAGATTCCTTTTTTGTAACTTGTTTCCTCAGGAAAGATTCAGCAAACTGACCAACATAATAAATTGAACATGAACATCCTAATCTATGGGCTGGGCTGACGCCAGTGCCTTGGCAACAGCAACAATGGCAAATGATGAACTAGAAATAAATCAGTGATAGAGGAAGAGATGTAAGAAGAGGGAAGGCTGAGAGGTTCTGATCGGCCTTTCAGTTCCAACTCCCAACCCTAAACATGGCATGGAGGGAAGTACTGAGACCAAATACAAGCAGGGAAATAAAAGTGGGGAAAAGTAATCTATTCCTAATTGCTCATTTGAGCTCTAAATCCATCTTAGTAGTGCATCTTTCCCTTGTACCTTGTAGGCTACCTATAACAAAACAGAGATTAGAATTAACATAATTTCTGTAAAATAAAAGATAAAAAGGATTATGTTCACTTCTTTGACGTTATTCAGAAGGATTTATTATCACACAACACAGCATAATTGAGGCTGGAAGGGACCTCTGAAGGTCCTCTGGTTCAATCCTCTGATGATGGTCTAAATTCAAAGTTAAATCTCTTTGTTCACAACCTCGTCCAAGTCAATGTCTGAATGTCTCCAAAGTTGAAGACCCAATTTACATACAGTTATTTTTAACCCTTCTCTTAATGAAAGACTCTAATTCAACTCATTGAAAGCTCTATAAAAAAAGGCTAAATTTGAACAGATTAGATTAAATCAAGCACACCGATATAAGAAGCTGTCATGTTTAGATTTTTATGTAAAACCATCATTCTGTCACTCTGGGAACTGGGAAACAACTTTCAGTTACCTGATCACACACTCATCTTACAGCTCCCACTTTCACTCTGCATCCTAATCTCATTCAATGCATAAGATGGGTATGCAAAGAGGGAAAAATAATTTTGCATAAGCACGTTATGTCTGATATTTTCTCACTATCAAGGGAAATGTACTTGATAAGCAATAATCAAACACAGAAGCATTCATTCATTGAATTCATAATGTACTTGTTTTTTTCTTCTTTATTTCTACCACTCATATTCCACATATAGCTATATATACACATAAATAGATGCATATATTGTGTGTGTGTGTATGTAATAAAGACCACAAACATCAAAATTATAGTACAAAAATAAAGAAAAATACTCAGTAAATATATATATTAATATATTAGCAGAAGCAAACATCAGGTGAATCACTGAAGACATAGTATTCAATCACTCAGGTATTAAGGACAATGCTTTATGTATACCATGAAGAAAAAGTCCACTCTTATTTGAAGAACTACCAACCAATTAGTCAAAGTTCAGAAGATCCTAAATACAACTAAGAACAGTTATCTTCTTCTGTTTGCCCTTCCATTTTGAGTCAGATACATATTGGAGCTATTTTAAACCAGAACATTCATTTCAAGAATAATACCCCTGGTTTTGTCATCAATAAAGCATTTCTAGAGATTCTTTTCTTTTTGCTAACCTCTTGTCATTGCTGACCAGTAAGTTTGCTCTACTTTTACTTCCCCCCAGGCCATGGACCTCTTAGGAGCTTGTTCTTTACTCTTGAGTGTATTTTGTCCACCTGCCCCATTAGTGACCCTATGTATTAGTTTTAATTCAGTGCTAAGGATTGTCTTTATTATTGCTGGCTACATGAACCCTTATCAAAGTGACAGCAACTGAAAATAATTATTTCTTCTTCTTGAAAATAACATATTAATTTCAAAACATCTCCTACGCAGCTGACAATTACAGTGACAATCTCTAGCTGTCTTTAAATTCTGTAATCAGTGATGTATTTAAAGGTTAAAGAATAAAACCAAACAAACATAACCTAGCAACCATGTGTTCAGAAAATAACTCTGGGTTTGAGAACATGAGCAATATAAATAGGTAATAGATCCATTTGGGTGACAAACATCCACTAAATGCATTAAGAGCTGCAAAACCAGCTGTCAAAATCTAATTGAAAGATTGTCATCTTTGCAAGTACAAGAAAGATGCATAGCATACATCTTATACTACTACTAATTAATCTATGTGTGGTCCAAATTGTTATCTTCACAAGACTTATAGTTATTAGAAAGCCTCCTAAATTATGAGCAAATAACTGAAATAAAATCAGCTTTTTTTTTTTCCTTAATTATACATAATGGGGTAGCTTGCCTTTTTTTATTTCCTCCTACTGACCACGTGCCATTGTTAGCCATTAGATTTTGTACACATTTTTCTTTCTCAGTGATGCCCTTCACTTCTCTACAACAGGACAACGTGAATTATTTGTGACTCACTCTTTATGCAATGGAATGCACACGTAGATGTTAATAGTCTCCAAGGGACTATTTGTCCATTTTCTTTAGAGGAGAAAGGTCTGGAGGAACTGCTGGGGCTTGTCTTACTGGCAGTATGACCAGAAAAGCTGCAAATGGAGCGGAGTCCTCATTTACCAGAAGGGTTAGCTGGTACATATTTTACCTCTTCCCCTATATGTTCCCTACATACTGTCTCTGTGTCCCATCGTGCAAGGAATGTCCTGCTTCTGCACCCTCACTGCATCCAAATCATATCAATATGGGGACACCACATATGAGGAATCTTAAAACATTGCCTATTCCTTTTTGCTCAAGTAGTGCATGTTGTTTTCCTTTGAATTCTCAGATCATAAGAGCTGTATTTCCATATGACAGAGACCAAAAAGTGCTTGGGGCTCTTCTGCCTGAGGAATTAAAAAATGCTGTATCATACTTTCAGTGAGTATTACTTTTAGAGTTATCTAGCTTTGCATGCAGCAAAGTATTTTTGCGTACCTGATAGATCTAAGGAATATCATCCACTCTATGTACCACACACTATTAAATATATGCAACATGCTAGTGTTCATTCTGATATGTCCATATCTCACAGATACGACACATCTGTGTTGCATTATCTTTACCATCCACCAAAGTCATTAATTGAATGTGATTCTGTAGCCCTGTTTATGCAAAAAAAAAAAGTCACTTACTCTTGTTTTGGTACATAGGTGACAATCTGTAGGTAATAGGTACATAAGTGGTATGTAGTCTGACATGCTGCTATATTGCCACACTTGGAGTCTTATTCTTTCATGGGCTGAGCAATTAAGTAATTCAGATTCATTAATAGAATATTGGCACCAAAATCAGATACTCCTACACAATAGATATATCAGATGCTTTAGTTCTTACTGTATCCATCAGCATTTCTGCTCACCACCTTTCCACAAGTTGTCATTTCTGATGTCACAGTCAGCTCTATGCATGAAGATATGCTGAATAACATGTTATAACTCCCTGAAGGTCTACTGTTACAAAGAACAGGCTTCCTTTAAGAGAATCTTTTAAGTGCTTAACACCTCAAATCTCCTTGGAGATCTATACTTGTGAATATTGCATGTTTTATTTCATGATTTTACATTTCAAGAACAAACCAATTTTCAGTTTTCTTTGTTATCAAATCATGGAGGTGGTGAATGTAGAATACATGGAAATCATTTGATGCTATCAGTATATATTAATACCAAAACTATTTAAATTTCTTAATCAGAGAAACATGTTTATATTTAATAGTCACCTGTTAGAAGCTAAACACCTTCCTTATTGAACTCACAAATGGAAGCTCCAAAGACTATTTAAAATAAATGGCAACTGATTTCATCATAACTATCTAAATATAATGATTCTTCAAACATCAGGACTACAGTTGCTTGGATTTATTTAAATCTGAATTTCATCTCTTGTTAAACACTGATGAAGCTGAAAGAAGAATAAACTTATTTTACAGGTATTCAGTGAAAATTCTAGCACAAGAAAATGAAATAAATATGGTCAGAGATATTGTGTCACAGGTATTGATTAGATTAGACATTAGCAAGTTAAGTATCTTACTTACAAAATTATTGAGCCAGTGCAAGAATGTCAACAATTTAATTTCAGATGTAGCCAAGCATGAAAGAGGTATACTTCCACCTCAAAATTGCAGAAAAATGGTCCTGTTGGGGGTGGTGGGGGATGAGAGCCTGCACCAGCAGTGTGAACTCACAGCCCAGAAAGCCAATCATATCCTGGGCTACATCAAGAGCAGCATGGCCAATAGGTCAAGAGAAGTAATTCTGTCCCTCTACACAGCTCTGGTGAGATCCCAGCTGGAGTGCTGCATCCAGCTCTGGGGCCCCAGCACAGGAAAGATATGGACCTGTTGGAGTGAGTCCAGAGGAGGGCCACCAAGATGATTTGAGGGATGGAGTATGTCTCCTGTGAGGAAAGGCCAAGAGAACTGGAAATGTTCAACCCAGAGAAGAGGCGGCTTTGTGGTGACCTAATTGTGGCCTACCAGTACCTGAAGGGAGACTACAAGAAAGACGAAGAGAAACTTTTTGCAGGAGCATGTAGTGACAGAACAAGGGGACAAGGGAACAAGTGACTCTTCAGAATGGAAGAGCGTGGATTTAGATTAGATGTTAAAGAAGAAATTCTTTACTGTGAGGATGGTGAAGCACTGGAACAGCTTGCCCAGAGTTGTGGATGCGGCATCCCTGGGAGTATTAACACCAGGTTGGATGAAGCTCTGAGCAATCTGCTTTAGCTGAAGGTGTCCCTGCCCACAGGAGGAGGGTTGGAACCAGGTGATCTTTAAGGTCCCTTCCAACTCAAGATATTCTATCATCCTATGAAGTCAAGAGGCACTTCCATTTTGGAAAAAAAACCATAGCTTGAGTCTCAGCTATAGACTTTTGACAATATGGATTAAAACTTTGTTAAAGATCTGTATTAGTCATCATATGCAACTTGTTTTCTTTTTAGGAGTTTTTGAATGTTTTAAGTGATATGATAGTTAAAAATACGTTTAGGTTAAAGACCTAAAGAGGCAAACATCTTCATGTGGATAAGTATTTATGGGTAAATAAAAGACAAAAAACTGAGTGCATGAGTAAACTGATATTTTTTGCCATGAAAAGAAATCATGAAGTTCTCAAGGGACCTGGATGAGAACCCATGTTATTCAATAAGTTTGCAAATAAGCTGAAAAAGGGCACAAAGTGTAGTGACAAAGGCTGAAGTCTGATTTTAAGGAACTGCAGAAGAATGTCATTAGACTGGAACAAAATATGTGGTAATGTTCAATTCAAATAAATGTAAAGTGATACACATAGAAAAAATCTAATTTCACATATAAAAGGCTGGTTTCTTACATTCATCATCACCCTTCAGGAGTGAGGGTATCTCTCATAACCCTGTTAACAACATGGATTGCAATTGATTGGATAGCAAGGGCCTTGAAATCATCAGTTCAGTGTTTGGTAGTTGTCAGAAAAGCGAAGGAAATTTCAGCAAAAAATAATAGAGAGCAAACCAGAAGGCATTAACATGCCACTGGTATAAATCCATGGTTAGCTTGCATCTTGAAATGTTGCATTGTGTACCTGTGCTATTTCAAAAAGGGTATAGAGAACTAGAAGGGTTCACAAGAGTGCAGCCAGGACAAACAAAAATATGCTGTGGCTTCTGCATATGAGTGGAAATGTTGGGACACTGCAGGTTGGACTTGTTACTGCAGCTGACACCTGAGAAGAGTTGTGACAATGATTCATAGAATTATATGTGGCACAGTGAGACTGCAGAGAGATCAATGATTCAAAACCTTGAGAGCACCACACGGAGGTAGGAGAAAACACATTTAAAACAAACACTATCAGTTTCTTCATGCAAAGTCCAGCTGAGTTGTAGAGCTGACACCTGAAGTATGTTGTAAGTGTTTAAGGTTTGTATGATTTAGGAATAAATAGGCAGAAAAACCCTATTTCTGCTTACAGAGTCTCAGCAGAAAACAGCTGAAGGGTGTTCATTTGCCATTTCTTATACTTGTGTCCGATCTTGTCCTTGTTTGAAATAGGATACCTAGCTAGATGGCCTTAGGTCTGACCCAATACAGAACACTGTACTAAGGTATGGGAAAAACAGTGAGTCATGTCTCTGAATTAGCTGTAAGGGACACACAGACTAGCATCTGAATTACTTTTTCCTTTTCTTTGCTGAATAATGAAGCCCAAGCTAGTAACTTTTAAGAAAAAATTGTTCAGCCTCAGCAGTAGAAAATACACTTTTAACTTTACCAAACTAGTATCTTATGGTAACAGCTTGGGTTTTGCCTAGGCCTATTGGAAGTCTCTGAGCAATCTATTTATTGTCAATTATTATTTTTTTTTTCAATTAATTGTCTAATCAATTATTATTATGTATTATTTTATTATTTCTTCAGAAAGGTGTTGGTTTCTGTGTGTCACAGAGACTTACTTTGTTAGATTTAGCACCTGCTGGCCTGGCCTTTTTCAGCATGGCAAGAGATGTTCTCTAGCTCCTCAAGGTCCCTAAATATGACCTTATTGAGCTGTTTCTGCTGTGTTTGGCCTTGTTCCTTCCAAGAGAAACACACTTTCTTCAACCTCATGTTTTTTGTTCCTATTACTTTACTTTCAATACAAAAAGAGAAATAAGAAATGCGGCTAGACTTGTTATTTGAGGCACCTTCTGGAGACAAAGATTCACAACTTCATACACAGTTTTAGCTAATCTTAGCTACTTATTACTTGTCTTGCTGCTTAGCACCTCTCACCTGCAACCCCAATAAGAGTCACCAAACAAGGATGCAGTGTTCAAAAGAACACTTTTATTTGCAGGATTCACTTCACAGCTGCATGCTGTTGATGGCTCTCTTCCCACAGGTTATTTTTTCTTGGAGTTAGATTTTGGGGCTAAAATTGAAAAAGTTTCTGAAAGTTCTGTATAGAGCTAGCTGTCTCAGCTGTTTAACAGTGATCTCCACTCTGTCTGGGAAGTGAACTAGAGATACAATGCTGGGAATTACCCCTGAGGCTTGGGCAACTTGTGCAGGGATGCAATTTGCTGCCAAGCCCTTCCCTGCCAAAGAACTGCTCAGGCATTGAGGTTTTAGATATACATTACTTACACATACACTCTCTCGAGCTCGTGATCCTGATGTGTGGCTAGCTCTGTACAGATACCACATAGTAGTAATGAGTTCTTGCTCTTGATGCCAAGTTTGGTCAATCTGGACATATTTATGGAAAGGAACAGAACTCAAAACCATTATTAGAAGGCAATGTAACAATATATCATGCAAAGCCAGTCATTCCTTTATAATTCAAAACCCCGAGGGGGTCTCCTGCTCTGAGGACCAGCTGCAGGCTACACAATTCTCTGAATCTCTGCTCCTTTTTGTCTCTGACTCAGCCTAAAGGGCATCACATCTGACACAGCTGCAGCTCTCAGAGACAGAGCAACCTCCTTTTTCCAGGGGGTTTTGAATGTGAAACAGACAGCAGCCACATGCTTTCTCCTGCTCTGTGATAGCATTTATTAAAAAAAACAACACTGTGTTTATGATGAATCATAACTATTGAGACAGATTTAGTATCTGTCATACTCAAAACGAGCCATAAATCAGAAAAGTCAGGAAGGAAAAAATGATACAGATTTTGGAAGTGATAGTAGGAGGGCATGTTATTTTCAAGGACTGACAAAGACCTTACACTATTTTAGTAGGAGCTGTTGACATTTTATTCTGTGTTTTTATGTACATGATCCAAAAGTGTAGATGGGTAAAATAAGAGGAACTAGAACACTGGATCATAGGCTAGCACAACTACATAAATGGTTAAAAAGTGTAAAAAAAAAAAATATATATATAAGGAAGAAATAACATGATTATGCCACCAACAGACAAAATGAACACTTTGTAATACCACAGTTTCATGTAACTCCCTGCCCTAGTAAGAAACCTTATGCTTCAACAATATTTCTATATGAATTTTACCCACTTAGGGTTGGGCTCATTGGAACAGTGTTATAAAGGTTTTTCAAGGTCCTTAATCTGTGTTACAGATACTATTCATAGGCATTTAAAAATTGAAAAAAAAACCCTGACTTTTGACAGAAAAAAAAATCCTAAGGCTCTGTTGGAGCTGTTATAACCTGTGGATTTACAACTGAGTAGGGTTTTCTTAAACTTGCAGATCTTAGCCATTCACTGCCTGTATTATTGACATACTAGAGAAGCAATACAGCCTGTCAGATGTGTTGGAATTTTAACTGTGTATGTTGTTTTGGTGGGTTTTTTTGTTTGTTTGTTTGTTTTTTAATTGGGACTTTGTATAGGTTATTTTTTGACCCGCTTAGATAAGCACAATAATACAGAAGTCATCACAACTTATATACTAGAAGCTTATGGGGTCCTCCTTTGTAGGGGGATAAAAGGCTCTTTTATTTAACGTCCATATGGTCCATCATGTTAAGCTCTACTTCTTTCTATCTACTTCTTTGTTGAGTATGATTTTTATCTCAGTTACACATGTAAAACTTAGGAGTGATCCCACTAAATATATTGGAATTGCTAAGCTTTTATGTCAATGGAAGAAAAAATAATTTTGTTCCCAGTTTTCAGATCATTTGCACCAAGAAACATGATCTCTGTGGTGCTGTAATATTCTGTCATGTCAATGAAGTTACTATTTATGATACATTAAAAAAAATTTCCTTATAGAATAAAGAGAGAATAAAAGTAGCTGGCATGCACAGTGATTCACTTTTCTAGGGGAAATAACTTAGCTATTTTTCTTCATAAGACACCAAATGCATCCAAATATTTCCCATCTTTACCACACTACAAAAAGTTCTTTTAACATAGAGTTTTATTTTGTATTTCTGAGGAGTAGTTAACTATGTGAAGAGTTTAATAGAAATTAATTATTTTTACATCTTTTACTTGAGCTGCAAAAACAGCTTAGCTATAACAGCCCCATAAGCCTGCAGCACTGACCACTAATCACTACTATTTCACTGTTCTCATAAATTTCCTTTGACATTTTAGTCTCAATCATGGAAGTGTCTGTTTTCCAGGACTTATTTCAGGGCTTCTTTTCTGACTGAAAGTATCCCAGAATGTTCAGCAAGGCTCTCAGGATCCCCGAAAACCATTTTTAAAAGGTCAAAAATTTAAATTTTGTAAATGGTAACTGGTTTTATAAAGCTAATTCAAAAAAGTGTTTATTTTCCATGTTTAATTACATTCTTCCTGAATAGTAGCAGAGACAGGGAATTCTAGTGAATATAGGTACTCAGTTTTTACCACCACATTTTAATGAAAAGAAAATTGTCAGGGAACACCTGGCAAGTTACACTGAGTGAGAGGAAAAGAAGAAAAAGAAACAAAGAGAGACCTGTGCTTAGTGGGAAAGAAAAGAACCAGCAAGATGAACCAGGACCTGACGAGTTTTAAAAGTTCTTATTGTTCAGGTAGCTTAGAAGATATCCATTGTATTAGATTAGGAATAATTACAGTTCTATTATACGATTGTTCTGATTGGTTGTTTTATCCTGATCCCCCATTGGTTCTCTGTAACCCAGTTGCCAACTGGCACAATTTCCTTTTATGGTAGGCCCTGCCTACATATTCCCTTATATGGTTTCTGTCCTTCCCCTATTTCCCTTATATGGACATGCTCCACCCATGTTCCAGAACCTTCCCCTCAGACCCTATATAAGCGGTCCGTTACCCTCAATAAACGGTCATTCTTATTTCACCCTCTGAGAGTGTGCCAGTCCCTTCTTCCCTAAAAAAGGATAGCAGCAGAAAACTGTAACCTTTTCATTCTTTTACTTGAGATTATGTTCAAGAAAATATGCAGCATCTACCATCACAGTCAAACTGTCCAGCTTTGTTAGAGGGGGTTAGTGGGAACTTATGTGATGATGACATCAAACCTATAATGAAATCAGCTCCTCAGGTGGTGTAAATCATCTTGAATTCTGTTCTTCAAGTGGAGATAAACAAATTTACGCCAGTGGAGAATCTTTCCATGTCCTTTTGATTTCTTTTTCTCCTACTGTTATTATTTCTGCTCCCACATGTCACTTTTTAGCTTTATAACAATAGTGTGAACTCAATTGTGATGAACAATGCATACTTGCTGTCTAAACAGTTTTTCCTTCTGATTTGTGATCACATTTTCTTCTGAACATTTATACAAGATTTTTGACAGTAAGGTCAGGTCAAAAGTTGAGGAATGAGTGTTTTGACTTATATAGCATAATGAATTGAGATCCATTTTCTATTTGAAATAACCTGTAGAATAATAATTTTCTCTTTCGAGCTTAGGTTTTCTACTTTCTTTCACAAAAGCATCTGACTACTCTGCTATAATCAATATAATACGCTTTTTCCAGTTGATGAATGAGCTCAATAATGTTGTAATTCTTTCAGCATTGAAATAATGGGCATTAATTATGTTAGACATAAAGGGAACACACTAAATGCATTTGTAATCATAGTCAGGAAAAAGAAATCTTATATCAGTTTTTGGACTACATGACCTAGGATGGCATGGAAAAATTGATACCAAAAAAATCTATTATAGATTGGTTTTGATTGGTACATTGTATAGTGTCTCTTCTGTAGAAGACCTATGTACATCAATTCAGAAAATACTTTAGAGATTCAGGATTTATAAGGAAAAGAAAAGTTAATAATGACTGGTAAACAGTCAATTGCAACCATGATGATGTGTCCTACTGATTTGATGAATAAAGATTCATCTCTGGTAGTAGTTTTGGGAGGTTTTTTTGAGAAATGAACTTATTCTCAAAAATTTAACTGAAGTTAGTTAACCTAAACCCTATAAACAATTCTGAAGATTATAAATTATATTGTATTTATATATTTAGGTATAAGGAAGCAGATTTTTTACAATGACGGTGGCAGAAAAATGAAACCTCACACTGCCCAGAGAAGCGGTAGATGCCCCATCCCTCAAAAAACTTAGGTTCAGATTGGATGGTGTTCTGAGCAACCTGATCTAATTGAAGATGTCCCTTCTCCTTGCTGGGAGTTGGACTAGATGACTTTTAAAGGTCCATTCCAACCCCAACTATTCTGTGAGTCTATGATTAGAGTGTGTAA
>JAWWMP010000081.1:74534531-74551278 GCA_035047865.1 Dendrocincla tyrannina | reverse complement strand
ACAATGCTGCTTGTTTCAGCAGCAGGCCTGCTTGCTTCTGCTACAGGGCTTTTTGCAGGGGAATCCATATTTTGAACTCCAACACTGTCACATACATCGTAGATTGTTATTTAAGAGTATTTCCTTACAGCTTCAATCCTACTCTGAATTTTATCTAATTCTTGAGTTGGATGCCCTTGAGATGTCTTGGAAAAGCTCTATCAATTTCACTTCTAGAACCATGTAGAAATTGTTTGAGACAAAGTAAGGAAAAACAGAGAACAAAAGCAAAGAACAAAATAGGGAAATGGAATATGTATTTATTCTGAAATAAACTGCTGTGAGAGTGGATAGCTTCCTGTGGAGGTGAGAAAACTTTATGTTTGCAGAAACATATGCAGACATGGTAGTAATTGTTATTTAAGAAAATCATAGGCATTTTGAGTTTTTGTTAGTTTTACATCGAATACTATTGCACTTCAGTAATCATATAATCTTTGGACACAGCCGGTCCCAGCGGCTCCAGCGGCCCCAGCGCAGGGCACGGCTCAGCCCCTCAGCCCCGGGCGGGCGGGAGAGAGCCCCGGGGAAACCTGGGCAAGGGAGGGCAGAACGCTGCCCGGCAGCCAGGGCGGAGTGAGGGCAACCGGGGGAGAAACACCCCTGTGAGCCCGAGGGCAGAGCGGGAGGAGAGACCCTGGCAGGGGGGTGGCCCCAGCAGAGAGAGACCCTGGTGGGGCAGGTGTTTCCCTGCAGCCCCTGGGAAAGGCCATGCCAGCTGTTTAAAGCTTATATTGGCAGCCCTATTGGGGAAATTTTAAAACATTTTTTTTCTTTCCTTTTTTTTTTCTTTTTATTTTAATTGAGAATAATTCTTTATATACCTGAGATTCTAAAAATAGGGTGATATTCATGATTGCTTGTAAATAATGTGCACAAAAGCCAACTGTTGGCCTAAACTCAGAGAACAGTAAAGAAAAATAACAGTAAAGACTTCAGAAATACGGGTCTTTTGAAGAGGGGAGAATAAAGACAAAGGAGGGACGGAAGGAACATGAAAGGAAATATCAAAATAAGATCTTGGGGTGTTTGATAACATTTCCTCAGTGGCTACATCCAACTTTCCATTTCAAGGTGACTTGCTCCCAGAATCAATATCCCATTCTGTAATGCTTTCCTGCTGCATGTTGCACTGGTTAGAAATTAAGTATAGCATTTTTTTCGCTTATTATATCAATTGAACCAGTTGCCTTACTGTCTCTCCTGCAGGATGATTGTGCCTAGTGGTGAGTTAATGGAGCTTTTCAAATTAAGCAGCTGCTTGAGAAATGGTTAAATTGTAACATTCACCTGGGAAGAAGGCAAGACACTTTCTGTACTGAAGAAAAGGCAATCTTACAGAGCACTGTCAGATGTCACTTTCCCTTAAAGCATGTACATCAGGAAAATCACACTGGCTTCAGTGAGATTGGAATCTCAGAGGAAGAGGGTGACATATATTACATTTTGTGGTGAAAAAAAAAAAATCTAACAAGCGAAAATACCTGCACCAAATAACAAACCACCATCAAACAACAAATAAAAACCCAAACCAGACTCAGGTTCATGAGGTATGCTGGGAAAAATTGCGTTTTAAGCTTATTAATGTGTATTTATTCTGGTCTATTAAAAGAATATTTGCTTTTCCATTCCTCAAAAGTAGGAATTCCCTCTTTAAATGTGGGCAGCATTTTTGGTGGAGGATCCATCAGTCATCAAACATGTACTTTTGCAGGAAAAAGAGTCCTAGACTGTTCAATGAACAAAACTGAGGGAAAACCAATTTTTTGCATTTGGCATTTATGTAGTTTTTCTATCTAGGAAGGATGGCTGAAGAATAAGTTGTCTGTGGAAAGTTCATTAAAGCAGTTAAAGATTTAGAAAATTTGTCTAATAATTCAGTCTTTAAAATTTAAGCAAGGCTGTTTACTAAAAAGATTAGAAGGTGACTTGGTGATAGTCAGTCAGACAGCACTTGCATGGAGGAAAAATAATAATCATTTAAGAGTTCCCCATTCTATCAGAAATGAACATAAAAGAGCCAGTAACAGAAGCTAACTCTAGTTAACATTTAATACTAGTTAACTTTTAATATAAAATACAGTAAATTAAAATTGAGAGGAATGAAAAGATCAATATTTAGTCAGTCATATATCCTTTTGGCTAGCAGTTGATTTGGAGGACAATACTACGTTGAGACATCTATACTGTAACACTGAGGCACTGTGTCTGGTTTAGCAGGAACAGAACCTAATTCTTTAAGCATAACAATCCAATTTGTCTCAGAGAGTTAGTGATGCAGACAAAAGGCTGAACTACGGCTGGGAAAAATACCAAAACAGTCAGAATTATTAAGAGTCTAGAACATTCTCTTTTTTGACAAAATTTTTTTGTAAACACCCATTTAAAAAGAAAAATAAAATATTTATTTCAGGCGTTTATGCCTGAGGAATTTTTAAAATTTTGTTATAACTGCAGCAACATAGCAAAAATAAATTAGTCACTGAGGGATCTTAGGATGTTTCCAAAGACAGTATTTCTCAAGTTAAAATTTTATTTCACATTATTAATTTAGTCAAAAATCTATTAAAACTAATGAGCATTCAACATGGATTTTACTTTATAGTTGGATCAGGGTCTTATGAACATTGATTATGACTATTGTAGCAGTGAACAGTCTCCCCAAGTACTACTATTAACGTAACAACAGCTATTTGAATAATTTAATATGTACATTTCTCCAAAGCAGACATTCTGTAAAGCATATTTGTCTGCAATCCTAGTCACACAACTAGTTATAGCCTAATGATGCAAATGTGTGCATGGAGGGTGGCCATGCCAAGGACATTTTCTGTTGCTTAACACACATACTTCACCAGGAAAACTTTGGCCTCAAGTATTGAAGGAAACCTGGCCTTCCTCCACTGACATTTAAAACCTCCTTGGTACATGTTGGTGTCTTCAACACTAAAAGTTTTCCTCAAGATTTTCAGTCATGATAACCCCCCAGATATGTAACATGCTGACAAATTGAAATGTTGGAACTACTCTGTAAACAACAGTCTTTCAAAATGTCCTGCAGAGTCACCATTGCTGGTACAAGTGGGCTCTGCAGTGGTGTTACTGTGTGATCCATGCAGCTTGTCAGGATGCATGAAGAGGACAGTGGACAGCACTGAGAAAAATGTGGAAAACCACAAACTGAAAATACTCCTTTGCTGATGGTATTGAATTATGGTCTCCTAATCACAAGAGTAATTAGCAAAAGATGAAAATCTTGACAACAAGAGTGCTTTAGATACAAAGGAAGAACTGCCATGGATTAAGAATCAGTTAGAGAGATGGCATAACATCTCTGTGAAAGGAAGAGTCTTCTCTTGTCCAGGATACTTCGGTGCCCAGGCAGGGGATTTGGACTTTACAAAGCCAGAAAGAACAATATTAGATATCTGGTTTCCCTCCCATATAGTTCATGGTATAGGGACTTCAAATACTACTTCCTTTTTGAAGTTGAGCATATTTGAAAAGTGTAAAAGTCTAGACTTATTTCAAACATCTGCAGCAATAGAAAATTTGTGACAGTCACTGCCAAATTCAGGACTGTATTGGAAGAGGTTCGCACAACTGGTTAAATCTGCCTTTAATACTCCTTGCTTCAGTAGATCCCTGTTAGAAACATGCCTCTCCCTTCACTTCAGTTTGCACCTGAATCTCCTTACTGGCTCTATGTCTTGGCAAACTGATTTTTTTTCCTGTTGTTTTTTTTATTTGATCTCAGACTGTAAGTGCTTATTTTTATCACCACCTTTGCTTGAAAACAGTCAACAAAATTACACATTCTTTAGTGTTAATACAATATACAATTTTCTTATTCTTTGATAACAGGAGCATAGCTACTCATCTATCCATTAATGTTGGAAACCAGGTTTGAATATCAAATTAACCATTTGCTCTTTACTAATTGAATTTTCGAGATAAATACTACCAAACAATTTACAGTTTTGCAGTTTTGTTTACATGGAATTAGAAAGAATTACACCAAAGGCTGTTTGAAAGTATTTTTTTTTTCAAGTATAATCAGTAGATTTTAAACATAGGTTTTTACTTTAGAGTGCAATGAGTATCAAAACATTGTAAACATATTTGCCTTTAATTAATTCTGTCAAATGCCACACTGGCAGACAAAAGCATACATATTTGTCAGAAATTTCAGAAACAAAAAAGTTGCATATTTGTAAAGAATGACAGTGAATTTAACATGTTTTGAATTTATTAGATATGAATAATAGAAATCTTGAAATTCACATAAGCAAGATGTGTCATTTTTCTGAGAAACTGTAAAGCTTTCAGAAAGGAAATTTGCTTCTCATATATTGAGAAGCTTTTATGGCAATTATTCAAACCTCTAGTGGTTAAGAGGGCATGGTAGGAAAAAGCTAGTTGAGTATGCATTTTATTTGTGAGAAATTAGTACAGAAATTGTAATAATGTAGAAATAGGAGAAATACCACCAAAACAAGTAAGAAAAAAATAAGTTCTTTGGTACTATTGTAAAAATGTATTTTATAAGTAATTTGGGGTTCTAAGTCCAGGCATAATTACTTCAGAATATGTATTCAGCTGAAGACTAAAGTGAATATTTTGAAATCTCATGTGAAGAATTGGAATGTTTCACTTCTTTAGATTTGTCTTACGAAAGTACATGTAGATCAATGTTAATTTATTTTTCTTTGACATCACTGTGTGTAAAAACAAAAAAAAGGAAAAAATATTTGAAGTAATTCGAGTCCTGATTTCTCTTATTTTCTTTCTTTTAAAGAAATAAGTCTGAAATCAGGATGTAGGTATTGTTACACTGAGTGAAAGAAATATAAAAAATTTTCTTACACCTGATTTGCAAAGAGTGGCTGCAAAACTGTTCCGCAGAATTCTGTAGACTATTTTGTAGATACCACCGTGACTATTTAGCAGACATTTTGATTTAAAGGTCAGGAGAGTTCTCAGTCATTAAATATTAAGCAAATATTTAATATCTGGTCTTCTGTGATCAAAATAGATTTAATTCCTGTATAATCTTACATTAGTCAGTCTTTCTAGACCTTTGTATTCTGCCTACAGAAGACAGCTTATTATTTTTCTTTTTACATTATTATTCCACTCATCTTTTTGACAGTTCAGAATAGGGATTATTACAACATAAGAACTGGAAGGATCTTTAGATTCCAAGTTTCAGGCAGTATGTCTTATAACCCACTTCCCAAGCCTAGAAAGTTCCAAAGAGCACTTCTGATTTCTTCATGTCGCTTACTCTTACCTTTCTAGGTAAGAGGTTGCTTACTACTTCCGTGCTTAGATTTTTCTGTTGTATTTCTATGTAATAATTCTTCCCTTTCACCCTTTGTTTCTCCAGGTGAAAACAGTACTATTCTTCTAGTCTTTACTTACAGGGTAAGATTTCCATTCTGTATATTTGCTCTTGATGAACATGCATACCCAGAGTCACACTGGGTATTCCAAATAATAAACCTTTCTGAGACTTCCAACAGTTATGTTACTGCTTCTTGGTCTCTGATGAAAATAATTATCCTGATATGGGGATTTTATTTGTCTTTTTTGCAACTGTACCAGAATGCAATTTACAGTCATCCTATGGCCATTTACTGTATTCAGTGCTTTTCTGTAATTTTTAACTCTAGGGTTCATAACTGAAGGTTTTTTGTTAACCAGAAAAGTGTGTTTAAACTACTAGTAGCTGGGTATTCTTGTTGCAGTTTTTTGTTCAGTTGGCTGGTTGCTGGGTTTTGTGTTGTTTTTACTTCAGTCCCCAACAGAAGGGGACACAATAAGTTTTGTAGCTTGGCATTTTTTCCAACAGAGGCACAAGCAAAGACAAGAATGTGTAGCATAAAGTCCGAAAATGGTTAGTTGTTACTCTTGAAGTAACACAGAGTGTTACATTTAATGCTGCTATGATAGACCAATAAGCAAAATAACTATGTATGATTAGAGAGGAATATGTACAAACCAAAAAATGCTCATAGATTACCATATATACATGTATGTACTACATATATATGTAGAATGAAATGACCCAGTAATGCTCAAGACTGGACCCTGACTGTTTCTTTCAGTAGAAGTAGAATAAATAATCAAGAACTGATTATCTGGTGCTGATTAAAAAAATATTTTCAGAAAGTGGCTTTAATTCTTTGGGTTCAGGCTGCAAGGCTGCTGGGCAGCTTTGATCACTGACAGTTTTGTGCTCTAGATCTACCCTGAGTAAAGAAATCTGAGTGATAAATCCACTGTTGAACTTAGGAAGAGACAGTGAGCAGTATCCCATGGCTGTGTTATACCTGTTGAGTCAGCAGCAACTGGGTTATTGGCACTGGCCTGCTAATAACTGCCATGGTGTTTAGGCAGTATATATTAGTCTAGAAAGTGCTCTCTTCATTGAGCACTGCTAGCTGCTGCCCTCAGCTCTTTCTCACCGAGGCTCTGTGATCTTGCAGCTTATTTTCCAGTGTAACAACAATGTGACAATGGCATGTTTGTCTCTGTTTCACATTTTCTCTAATTGCATCCTTCATTTTAGTTTCTTTATCTTGCATGACAATTCTCAAGCTCTTTGTTGTAGATAACAGATCTGACCTCTGAGAATCTTCCTATGTAAAGTGCGTAAAATCTATAGCCCTCCATTTCCATGCTACCTGTTTGTGTATCTCCTAATCCATATATTATTTTGCCTGCTAATATCTATATTCTTTATCATAATCATTTAGGTTTAAAAAAGGTTTTATATCAGATGAAAATGGTGCTGAAATCCAGCTTGAGTTTTACTGTATTTTCTTTTTTTCAAGCAATGATTTATTCAAGAGGTCTAACTGATTACTTAGCCTTCCTGCATTATGTTATGTAACTTTCTGCATATTTGTACATTATTTTTTTCAGAATATGTTTGAAAATATTTCACGTCTTCTGTTTTTCCCTACTTCCCTTAATTTGTTATTTGCCAGTCACCTCTTGCATTCTTTACAGAATATTTTGTTAATATTTGTTCCTGAAGCATATGTTCTGCGCAATGGATACAAAATATATAATTTTGTTAATTAACATTTTATTAGTTTGAAATTGAAACATTCGTCTGCAACCAGCTTCAGTGGTCTCCTCTTAACATTTCTGAACTATGGTAGTCTGCCGTGTGCCGCAGGGGAGGACAATGGCGGACACGGCCCACAGCCAAGGGGAGGTGAAAGCTGGAACGACTTTATTTGGGAATACACGAGATTTTTATAGGGCTTGGGGGAGGGGTTTGGGAACTGGGAGGAGTTGGGGCGGGACACGGAAAATATGGGGAAGGAGGGGAGGGAAGGAGAGGAGGGGGAAATACAATTATGGGGAAAGGGGGAGTGGCTAGCTTTAGACAGTGACACAGGGTTTGCATCACTGGCCAGCCAATGAGAAAATAGGGAATAAACACCCAATTGGAATAGGTTAACGGGTAGCCATAGCCAATGGGGGTAAAACACACAAACACAGGAGAAATAACTATCTGTCTAATACAATAAGTCACTATCTGCTATAGAGAACCTTTTAAAACGTAAACTTCTGAGGTTTGAGGTAGTTGTCCATTTCTGGTGTTGATTACTTGATAGCTAGCTCTATCCACTCGTGAAACTGTCCATCCTGATTGTTTTGGCAGTCCCTGAAGCAGGGTTCCCCAACAGTATTCTAAAACTCAATTCTACATTCTATTTAAGTACTTGTGTATTATCATTGGACTATGCTAAATGTGTTAATTTAGAAGTAAGGCTGATCAAGGATAGAGTAAAATATCCCTTGACTATGTGGAAGAGAAAGAAGAAATAATGAATATGTCCATAAGTTTCTCCCTTGAGTTAAGATTCTCTTTAAATCTCTCGTAGCACCTTACAGCATGCCTATTTTGTCTGATTTAAAATTTAATGTCAATATAAAATGCCTGAATGTCAAGTCATTTTCAAAGAATTTAAATTACTATAACCAGATCTGCCTGGCCAGCCATATTTAACAACTGCACAATGGGCAACTGGAAGATATCCATATTTCATCCCATTTTGCATAGATAGTCATGCACACATCATAAACCAGAATCATAACAGAAAACAAAATGAGCATGAATGTAGCTGTAGCCTTGGTAGTTTTTTGAGCGAATAATAACACTGTGACAGAAGCATGAAGTGCTTTCAGGACTTAATAATATGGTGTGTGTTATAACTGAATATGGATGTATATATATATATTTTTATATATATATGTACACTGGGAAATCCGGGATTGCTGTGATGGGAGTGCTTGGAAGACTGACAAATCAAACCCGCTAAAAAAGTTGTAACAGCACTTTATTGGCTTGTTGTTTGTTAAGAGTATGCATGGGCAGAGGTTAGTTTTTAATGACTATCAATCATTACATACTCAAAGAATTAGTCCTTAAGTAGCTTGTCTTTGATCAGCGTTGAGTAAAGATCAGGGGGCTGATGCTGGCTGTCAATGCTGACTGATATTCTTGGTCTTAAGTGGTCTTAATCACGAAGTTGAGAGCATCAGGCCTGAGAGCAGGAAATAAAGTACACATAATTTTTCTTCATTCTCTTCCTTCATGTGGATTTTTTGTTTATTTGGGGGTTTTGTTTGTTTTATGTTTGTTTGTTGTGTGTTTTGTTTGGTTGGTTGTTTTTATATTTGTTTGGATTTTTATTTTTTTTTAATACTGCTTGCATCCACAAAAGAATAGGGGAAGAATAGGGGAATCTGGCCTATTCCAGGCCAGATTCTTTTCTTTTGTTTTTATTTTGTCAGAAGTCTTTCTTGTTTCTTCTAAATCTTTAGTTCTTGAATGGCACATTTTAACAGCACACACATTTTTCTGCACTCTGGGTAGCTATACCACAAGTTCCGTTACTATGAGCTTGCTTAATCAGCATCTTCTTTACAGGTGTACCAACCCTTACTTTGCTGAATGTGCATTATGGAGTTCCTGCACCTCATTCTCTGCTCTGAGGGCAACCAGGGACTTCTGATGTGTCCAGACTGCTGTGTTGGCCTTGTCCCAGAACTACTAGGTCACAACTGCTCTGAATGTTGAAACAGAAGAACCTTTGACTCAGTAATAGAAATAAATATCCTTAAGACCTCCCACAGATTTAGAAACCGGTAATTGGACAAGAATTGCTCCTATGTAATTGCAATAGAAAGATTGTTCTGCCTTCACATCCATCCCTACTTCTATGCTTTTTGATCTCAATTTGGTTTTGTGTTTTTGTATTTTTTTATCCCCTGTATTTTAATACCTTCTATGGTTCCATTTCATCTGTAAGACAGGAGTGTTGCTTTCCAGTATAACCTTGCCAGAAACTTGCTAAGGTGTTACTGCCAAAATTTTGCTGTGGATTTTTAAAGATCATCAGTGTCATTTGTGTTTCTAGTAGCTCATATTTATTTCATGTGTGAGCGATAGAGATAATGTTTTGGGTGATTCAGCCCTTGCAATCCCGTATTGTTGGCATTTATATTGTGGTTAAAGGTTATCAAAATAATTTTCAGAAAGCATATGGATAGAGGTAGTAGATTGGGTAATGGGAAGGAAAAAAAAAAAAAAAAAGAAAAACAATATAGACTGGGTTGTCACCTGGAAACTGCTCCTGATTGGCTTTCTCAGATAGTGAAATTAGAGTGCCAGAGTGTGATCTGAATTTTTCAAAACATCATTAAAGTGATAATCTATTTTTAAATTCCAAAAATCTTTAAGCGATTCACTTTTAAAACTGACATATTTCAGTCATAAATGAGTTTATGAAACACTTGAGAGTGCAAATTAACTAGAATTTGAATATACTCAAGTTTCTTCACAATGCTTGGATTTTTTTTTTTTTTATTTTACTATTCACTATTTTTTATTTTTGTATGAAAATGCATACATTTTGGAAATGAACAGTAAGGTGATAAAACCAAACATTAAAAGAAAAAAGATAGGTTCGAAAATCTAGATGTTTAAAATCTAAAGACAAAATCCAAGTATTAAGTTATATAAGTTATCTCCCCTTACCTAGAGCTGTAAAGGGCTGTAAAGACAATTTCCTTTAAAAAGTGAATTTTAAAGATTGACCATTTGGTTCCTTAGTTACCATTGCAACTGATTACATACGAATATAACACTGTTATTCTTCCCCATTTTTGTTGATTTTATTCTTGTCTTTATCTACTGTTTCTTTTCAGCCTATGTATTTATTGTTTCTTCCCCATAGGCTTTCTAAATGAAATAATAATCATAATGATTATATATTATCAAAATCTATTATTCTTCTCTTAAAGAAATATAACATCACAATATTTAAAATTTTTTAAAAAATCATATCAGTAATTATCTACAAGACTAATCCACAAAAGGATGGATTCTTCTCCCTGTCTGTCTCTTCAGAAATATTCTCATGTAGAATGACTACAGAAATACCCTAAATAAAGACGGAGGCACCTCCAGAGTCTGGATTATTTTTATCCCAAAGTATGCATTTTCTACAATTGTGTGCTCCCACGTGCATTTCATTGTTTTTTGCAAGGGGATGCCTTATTCTGCAACAGCAAGATCAACTATCAGTTTTAAGCGCAACAGTATAGATTTGCTCTATGCCTCTCATGACATGTGAGTTGTTTTCTCCTACTATTGCTACGCTGAAACTGAAAAATGATATATCAGACTTTAGAAACGTAGGCAGCATATGCATAATTGTTCACTTTGTATGACATGACATGTAAAAGGGAATGATTCATCTCTTATGAAGTCCACATATTCCAAATGGATTGTTCTTTAATCTTATTAACTTAAAAATGAGGAACACTTAACCATACAAAATTCTATGCTACTTAGACCTTAAACTCAGACAGCAGTCTTTTGAACTCCATCTATAAGGAAACAGATGGAGGATACTGAACACTGCAAAGCTGTTACTAACTGCTGTTAACTGTTACTCCAGATGTAATTTTAGGTATATTTTCTTCTCAAAAACAATTGCATATAACACACACTTGCATTATGTACCATCTTAAGGAAAAAAGATAAGGTCTGGTGTAAGGTAAAATTTGTATTGCAAGATGAGATATATTAGTAGACCAAAGAAGTCATCAATGTCAAGTCAAAAAGGCATCCTGGAATGAGTAGATAGCCATATTTTTCTTGAAGAATATATGATACTGTTTTTACTAAAAGGACAGACTTCTTATCATAGTCCGTCTATAGTACTTTCCCCCTTCTTTTAATGAATAAACATCAAAAACTGTTCACTCTAATTTATTACAGCTAGTACTGTGTCATGTAACTTCTTTTTAATCAGAGAGGTCACTTTTTCAGAAAAGTTATTATACGGGAAAAAAGCGCTGTGTTTTCAAGGAATTTCATTCACGTATTTAGTTCTAGTTCTTTTTTTCATTATTACTGAAGAGTGATATTAGTAAATATTTTACTAGAATCATTGATGTAACCTTACTATTTGTTTAGTTCATTTGACTTTTGCTAGTAAAAATGTTTTATAAATAATTATTCTATTATTCTGTACAGCAGAAGCCTCTGTGCAAAACCCAAACCTGTTAGGTTTGTATCTTTGTTAATTTTAAATACAACCAAAATTAAAGTTCTCCTTAAAATAGATTCTTCAGTTCTACTTGGGTATATTTTAGTAACATTTTCAGTCTGACTCAGTTGAATTAATTTACAGTTTCTTTATACGGTAATGCCTGTAAGGTAAAGAAATTATTTGGATAAAACCTTAATTCTTACTCTGTCCATAAGGGTATTGTATTATTTTTTTTCCTTTGAAATTTATATTACAGTTATACTACAGTTTCAGTACTGTTTATAGCAAAAGCATATAACACAGACAAAAGTACAAGAATCAGATCAAATTTTAATAGTTGTAGGTCTTTGTCTTTTACAATAACTGTATCTGTCAACTGATATCTGATTCAGAAATCAACATAGTTTGAACTTTATTCAATATGTGGAATATCTTAAACAACAAATTATTAAAGATTTGTTCCACTTTCCTCAGAATCATTAATCTCTCTTTGCACAGAAGTAACAGGTATTGCTAATAATGTATGTTTCTTAATGTAGATTTCTGGCTCAGTATGTTCAGGTATGTATTAGATTTTTGCAAAGACCTTTGCATGCATCTGAAATTATATCAGGCAGGTGTGAATTTGCATGCATCATTATGGGATTGATGAAAGTTTGGTAGACATATAAAACTCAATTTTGAATAGTTATCCAGTATACTACCCTTACTATCTAGAGAAACAGCCATGTACCATTGTGCATATCTCCAAGGCAGATAGGGAAGAGCAATATGGAAGTTAAGATGGAGAACACTGAAACAAATTAGTGTGGTGACAATGAATCTATCCCCATGAAAAGGAAGAAAGCAAGGGATAAGTACCATCTGATGATCAGACCCCTACCCTTTCACTGCCTACTCCTCACGCTCTTTAAAACAGCCATTGCTGTGGCAGCAGCTGGATGTGGTGTGGAAAGGATTCATGTCCCTGTAAATATTGCTGCTCTAAATGGCACCGTGTTGCTTAAAACAGTCCAAAACTAGTCTTACAGGTAACTCTCTTTCTGCACCCTGGTTGCGTTTTCCTGATTGTGTTCTTATTCCACTACAATTATCTGAATATTGAGCAAAATGCCTGTAATACAAAGTATTTTTTCTAGAAGCATCAAACAGCCTTTCTGAACCATTAGAAGCTCAGTGGTAAACTTATAAATTGTCACTGTTTTCCACTGCAGGCAAAGCACAAATGTAAAGATATTGTATGCCTTTAAATCTAACATGAAAATTAAAAGACAAATGTTACAACTGTTAATAAAAGAACCTTGGATAAGTGCTCTTTAGAAGAAACTGTTGCTGCCACCTATGCTCTTTTTATTTTGTTTTTCTTCAGGAACATAGAATCATAGAATGGTTTGGGTTGGAAGGAATATTAAAGATCATCTAGTTCCAACCTCTCTGCCACAAGAAGGGACATCCTCTGCTAGACCAGGTCACTCAGAGCTCCATCCAACCTGACCTTGAACTTTTCCAAGAATTTGACATCCACAGCTCCTTCAAACAACCTGTTCTAGTGGCTCAAAACTCTTAACAGTAAATAATTTCTTTCCAATACCTAATCTAAACCCACTCTCATTTTAGGGTGTCATCATTTATAGTTTCTTAATGTTGCTTTTTCAGTGGTTTATGGAAAAGCCTCACAAAGCTATTTGATTTATTTGTGTGTGTTTGTTCTCTAAAAATTTTATACTTAGTTACTGAAAATCCAGAGAAAAAGTCAAATCTATTGAAAAAGTAATAGAAATAAATTGCACATTAATCTGCTTGCTTTTTCCTAAAGACTTCAATGAAGGTTTTGCATCTAGCCAGAAATGAATACTTGGAAATGGCTCCCAGTATCATACTCCTATTAACTATTCCAGCCTTAATAACTCAGTCATTATTGCTTGTGACCTTTTACACCTTTTACTGTCTGAAATGACTGTTCATAATTCTTTTGGCTTTAAAGAACTCCAGGGAATCCTAATGTCTATGCAATTTAGAAGAAATGATGAATCCCTGAAATGACAGTCAGACTCGTGTTGCATGTTTCTGCCTTTTCCTAAAAAAAAAAAGCTATTGATTAGATTAACATTTTGTATAATGTTTCATGCCTTGGAAACTCATGGATAACACCTGTGTCTAGGATTCACAAAATGTCTATATATTTGATTCTTTAGAAAGGCAAAACACTCCTGAAATTTCATATAAGATCATGCCTCTCATGATTATTAATTGGAGTATCTACGAAAATATCAGAATATATGAACTAGAATTAACAGGCATTCATTTTATCATCTACTTAGCAACACAGTTTTACTCTGTCAGTCTTCTCCTGAACCAGACATATTGCATGTCGACTCGCGTGATTCTTAATCGTATTTTCATGCAGGTGATGTCTGATGAAAATAGGATTTGTTCTACATGCAAGGTGTATTATATAACATCATAGCCTGCAATATCCTGGTTCCATACAGCTGTCATGCTATTTCTCTCAGCAAGTTTTTAAAGTCTCCTTTCTATTAGTTTTCATACATGTTGCATTTTATCCTCTTCATCTCAGTGTTTTCCTTTTTAAATTGTTGTTGCATTTTCTCTTTTTAAAGTATAATATGTATTTTGGGAAAGAAATAGCTGTGTAATGGCAGCCTGATTTGGCTACATTTTTTCTGCATTGTGCCTGACTCTGAGAGTAATTTGGTTTGACTTAAGCACTTCAAGGAAAGTTATAATTTATGAATTTTAGAGGAAAAGTATATGTGTTCTAGGGGCACTTCTCTAGATTTGAATAGTCATGGCACGATTCTGAAGAAATTGCAAATATTATATTAGTACTACAAAATTTGAATGTTTTGATTATATTATTTCTTTAACAGAAAATCAAGGGGAGGCCAAAAATGCTAAACATTCAAATCCTAAAAACCAAAGAAAAGTGGCAACTTATCCTTGAATCAAGAGAATAGAGCTGTATTCTGTGCCTTTTTTTTTTGTGGATGTTTTAGGATTCCTTGTCCTTTGTATTTAAACACTGTAATATCTAACAAACTGAGAAGCAAAGCTTAGACTATTGAAGGTGTAGTAGGCAGCTAAACCCACAGTCTTTACAGTGCTTGCAAAAAAAAGGTCAAAACAAGGCAATGTGGGGTCTGTGACTCCACTGCCTTTCTATTGTGCCTGTTTTTCCAAGGGAAAAGTTGTAGTGAAACAATATTTTTCTATTTAGTTATTCTATTATCATTTCCTTGTACTGCAGTTAGAAGCTGAGAATTTGCAATTGCTTGATCTGTATACAGTCATAAGGCTTCACAATAAGTACAGGGAATTTACATTTTCTGGGACAATATGGAACGGATTCAGGATCAGGGAGTTTGAAAGTTTTATCATTGGGTTTTGATTTTTTTTGACCTCCCTATTAAAATCATATTTGAGAATTTGGCTTAAATGTAAATCCTGACAGGAGAAAATAGCACTCTCTTGTATAAATAAAGGCTTGTTAAAACTCAAGCCCTCGTTCTTAGCTGCATCCATGTATTCTACGCTGCTGTTGAAACTGTGTTATCTTTTTTGATAAATGCCTACTCATACATGCATAAATGTATATAGACAAGTGACACACTTTCTTTTATTGTATTTACCTTAATAGCCTTAGCATCATGATTAAAGTGAGGGACTTTTCAGAATATTTTGAAGAGGAGAAAAGTTGTCAGGAAGCTCATATATGAGACAGGAGGTCAGGTAGTTAGTTATACTGAACATAGGCATTTACTACTGAACAAAATTATTTTAACCTACTGTGAGGTGGACAACATTTATACAAAAAGAAAATGTGTTGGCTTTACTCCTTGGCACATGGGGAGAGGTAAACAGCTTTGGTGCTACTTTTGGTTGTAGATGTCTATTAATGAATGGCATGAGACTTACTAATACTTAAATCATGGGAGGGTAATTAAAAACTGCCCTTGTTAAAGTCTCTTTTTATTTCTTTCTTTGTTGTAAAAAAAAAAAAAAAAGAAAATCAGCTGTCTGATTAATCCCTGCTGAAGGTATCTAGATGAAATACTTATGGAATGCTGAATTCCATTTTGATAGCTCATTCATGCAAGTTGACACAGATAAATTATTTTTCATATGAATGAGAAACCCTGTGAGCACAGAAAATGTTTCCATTTTTCAAGGGAAGTCTCTAACTTCTGATTTGTAGTACAGAGTGGTTATGCTGCATGTGGTCTACTGTAAGATAATTAGCTGATCAGCTTTGGCATGACAGAAGTCTGCTTGTTCTAAATATCAAAACCTTGTAAACTTTTGCCTACTCAAAGTCATCTTGTGTGCATTAGCAGCACTTACACAGCATTGCCTATAATGATTTTCTCTTGGCATTTTTCCACTGTAGGCTATTTAGTAATTTTCCCTCCTAACTGTTTGCCGATGGCAGCTGTCATGCTACTTTACACTAGATGTAAGCTCCTAAAACCTAATTCTAAAAGGTAAGTGGGTTTACCTCCTTGAGTTCCTGAGCATTTTTAGGAAAATTTCCCCTCCCAAGAGCTTTGATTCAGGTTCTGCATCTTCTTTAGATGCATCTGCTGCATCTATCAGCACCCATGTTTTCACTTTAAAACTACTGTGTCTGTTTCTGACTTAAGTAAAATCAACTTGTAATTATTGCTTCTTGAATAATTCCTTATATAATTCTTAACCTTCGCTGTGCTTTCTGTTTAATTCTTAAAGTAATTTTACAATTCATTGGCTGAGGGTTTTCAGATGTGGTGGAAGGAAAGATGTGAGAGAAAGGCAGAAAGACCTCAGCTCTGTTCCTGAACCACAAAAGCATTGAGTGGTAATTGAACGAGTCTAAAGTAGCCAAAACCAGAGGAGAAAGCGAGGAAGGCTCAGACCCTTTGAAGTACACTTTTTGCTTAAAATTGAAAAATTGCCTTTAGGTTGATGCAACACTGCTATGGTTTTTTGTTTGTTTGTTTGTTTGTTTTTGTTTTGTTTTTGTTTATTTTGTTTTGTGTGTCTGTGGGAGGTTTGTGGGTTTTTTCGTTGTTGGTTGTGTTTTTCTTTGTTTTTGTTTTTTTATTATTATTTTATTTTTATTTTTG
>JAWWMP010000081.1:74511674-74534431 GCA_035047865.1 Dendrocincla tyrannina | reverse complement strand
TTTTTTTATTATTATTTTATTTTTATTTTTGGGTTTGCCTTTTTTTTTTTTTTTTTTTTGCATAATTTTGCCCAGGCTACAAGAGTCTGACAGTTTTTTAGAGCTGTCATTTAGGTATTCATGTTTGGGTTTTTTTCACAATAGACTGTTTATTATGAATGTTCAAATGGCAGCTTGACTTTTCTGTCTCTCTTTTTAACAATAATGACATAGAGGAGGCAGGGGAAAAAGAACTGAGGGAACAGTTTGGGCAAATGTTTTACAACTGCTTTGGGGAATAACCTTAAACTATCACCTTCTCAGACTATGAGCTTAGCACTTTTCATAAAGACTAAGAATTTCTACAGCACATTAAATGCTGATTTTATTTGCAATGTACTGATTTCTTTTTCTGTCTAGAAGACATCATACAAGACAAGTGGAATTGTTTTAGTTTGGTAATGTTGGAATCTTTAATAGTAAGTAATTTCCTTGTAGGATTAATTACTTTGCATCTCCACTGCTCAGTGTATGACTATGCTAAAAGCTTTTTCTGATTTTCTTAAAACCAGAATTGCTTGGAATATTTCAGTAATGCTTCTACAGATATTTAAAGAAGGTATTTAATATACGATGCTCCTTTTTGATAATTTTCCCCTAATATTCAGCAATACTTTATGAAGCACTGAGTAGGCAGTCCCCAAACAAATTTGTTTGTCAAATTTTCACATACATTCCAAAGAAACAAACAAACAGAGTTTAAAGAGGTGTCATCAAGTAGTAGAAGTAGCTGGTGATGTGAAGATGGACAGTAAAATGTGTCTAGTGAAATTATTTGTCTTGAACACACTAGACTAGAAGACATTAGATTTTTTACCCAAAGGCTAACATACCATGGAGGAGGAATTTTCAGTCTGTAAGAATACAAACTGTCTTGCCAGTGGGCATCTATTAGAAATTTCAATGAACTCAGAGAGTTTTCTTCGTATTCCTTATGATTTTCTTATGTTAGGAACTTTGTATACTTAGTTTTATCTGTGTTCTGTAGCAACAGATAAATTTTTGTTTCACTGTGAACAAAGTCTGAAATAAAGAAACTGAACAGAATAAAAATACGTGTTGGCAGTAGTGTGGAAACCAGACAGCAGGTAACACAATTCACCTACCAATGCCTATAAAAGTGGCAGAAATGTCTAAAGTTTTCATTTACTCTCAGATTACACCAGACACAGGGAAAAATTGTGAGAAATAAAGTAATTATTAGTATATCAAATCATACAGAGATGGAAGAAATGCAGCAAGGTGTTGACATTTCTGTTCACCCTAGAGCTGAAGAGTTTTTGATTGTTGTTAAGAGTCAAAGGAAGCTGATGAGAAAGCAGAGTACCAGAAAAGTTCAAATACTTCTACAATTGACAGTCTACAGTATGGTGTAACAGTAAGAAAAATGTGTTTGTTATGTTGCTGGACCTTTATTTTAGCATCCTCACTACTTTGGTGACCCAGATGAAGTGTTAACAGAACATATAGATCATCCAGCAAATGTGTGAGAAGCAGCACTGCATCTATCACTGTCACTGAAAGCAAGAGTTGAAGAAAGGAGGTGGGGGTGAGGACTAGTCTTGCAGGCTAGCATTGAAGAAAAGTGAGGCAGCCTTGCCGCATCACTGGACTGGTGGCAGTTTGGGATGTTTGTTCCTCAGCTTCAGAGAGCTTTTCCTATCGAAACAGTATCAGTTGGCTGACTCAGAATACAGACCTCACCAAGCTGATATCTCTCAGTTTACGAAAACCTTGGCCCAAAATGCAGGGGCCATTTATTATAAAAGGAAAAAAAAAAAAAAAAAGAGATTTTGTTAGAAGAGAGATTGCTTCTAACTTTACAACAGGTATCAGAAGAACAGGACATTTTCAAGAGTCCATCTGTGCCTCAGGATCAAATATCTGACCCGGATGAACCTGTTTTTAATAATTGCACCAGCTTTTACAGTCAAAAAATCCAAAGCAATTCAGTTTCTTGATAATTGTATGTTCAATGCTATCGGAATACACATTTTCTGTAATTGTCAACAGTAGAAATGGGTTTGGTTTCATTCATTTTATTAATTATTTCAGTATAACTAACAGAATATATATAGAGAATCCTCAATCTGACATATTTACCACTGCAGACAGCTAAGAGAGGTTACTCAGAAAAGCAGTTCCATGGTTTTGCTCCATATAATTTTATAGATAAGACTAATCTTTTTTACTGACTGTGTAGGGAGCCTGTAAAACCAGGGTGGTTCAGTGAGGTGCATAACATTGAGTAACATGAAAATCCTGGTTAAAAAAAAAAAAAAAAGTGAAAATGAAATTAAACAATGGCATTATGGAAGTCGCAGACTCTTCCAAGTGTTTGCTATAGCAAGAAAAAATGGAAAGGTCACTATTAAAAATCAGTAAATTTGACTCATCTTTTAAAATTCTTAGTTATATTTATGAATGGTTTTAAAATCATAGAAACATAGAATAGTTTGGACTGGAAGAGAATGTTAAAAGTCATGTAGCTCAACATCTAGCCCCTAAAGGGCATCCACAGAGCAACCTGTTCCAGGCTCTTATCACCCTAACTGAAAAAAAAAAAACAAAACAAAAAACCTTCCTAATATGTAATCTAAATTGACCTTCTTTTAGTTTAAAACCATTACCTCCTGTGCTGTCACAATGGGCTTGTCCTCATCTTTCTTATAAGGTACTGAAAGGATGCAATTAGGTCATCCTGGAACCTTATCCAGGCTGAACAGTCCCAACTCTGTTAACATTTCCTTGTAGGATAAATGCTTCAGCTCCCTGATTATTTTTGTGGCCCTTCTCTAGACCCATTCCAACAGATCCCTATCCTTCCTTCATGGAGGACCCCAGAGCTGGATGCAGCATTCCAGATGGGGTCTCATGAGAGCAGAGTAAAGGGGGAGAATCACTTCCCTTGACCTGCTAGCCACACTGCTTTTGGTGCAGTCCAGCACACAAGTGGCTTTCTGGGCTGCAAGTGCATATTGCCAGATCGTGTCCTCTCATCCACCAGCACCTCCAAATCCTTCTTGATAGGGTTGCTCTCCATCTGTTCATCCCCAGTATCCCCAGTATTGCTAGTGGGGGTTGCCCTGACCCAGGTACAGCACCTTGCACTTGGTGTTCTTGTTATACCTCATGATGCTTCCATGACCCTGCGTCTCGAGCTTATCTAGGTCCCTCTGGATGGCATCTCATCCTTCAATCTCAGCTTGGTGTCATGTGCAGACTTGCTGGGGCTGCCTATGCCATTGATGAAGTCATTAAACAGTTCTGGTCCCAGTGCAGACCCCTGACAGACACCACTTTTCACTGATGTTCATTAGGACATTGCAACATTAACTACTACCCTCTGGATGTGACCATCCAACCAGTTCCTCATCCACCAAACAGTCAATATTCAACCATAAATCCTCATCCTTCAGTCCTGCAGTGAAATGATGTATTTAAGGTTCCTTCTCCAAAATGAAGAATTGTCCCTTAAAACTTTGTACATATGTAGCAACTTACAGTTAAGTAAATAGTACATTTTCCCATAGCAAAGAATTGTTGCTAGATTGCACTAGTATTGAAGGTATTCCTGCAGGAACCTTTTTAATTTTTAAGTCAAAAAAGAGTGTTCCAATTTTTCTTGTGTATTCCAATTGCTTGTCCTAGCTAACCATATCAGAGTTATGATGTATTTGAGCTTAGTTCTAGTAAAAATATTTTATAATCTTACAGACAATACTGAAGAGCTCTCTTGCACTTTCATTGCTTTGATTTCTTCATTGTAGATAATACTTTTTGCCTTTCCCCTACTCAAAAGTGTATTGCTCTGACAATGGCAGTAAAAACAGACATTGGTGTATCAGTGTTCTCAATATGTACACTGTCTCTTCAGCTCTAAAAGAATTCTTAATGTTTCTGCGGTCATTTAATTTACATGACTTTAAAATAATCTTGGTAGAGGCTGAATTTCTTACACCTCATGGACAGGGTGAGTAAAACAGTGAATGCTATCCATGCACTCAACAATCAACAGCAAAGGCAAAGAAAATGGAGCTGAGGCATAATGCCACCCTGACACAAATAACAAACCAAGGCCAGCTAAATTAACCTTGTAATTTGTGCCACTAGAGGTCGACAGCAAATTTACTATGTGTCCAGACCAAAAAGAAATTAGAGAGGAAATTTCAGAGAAAATTCTTCTCCTTCACTGCTTTTGGGACAGCACAGGTGCATGAAGACCATTTATAACAAATTTGCTGCCATAGCCTTAAACAGACCTTGTTGGTAGAAGAAGAAGACAGAAAATCAGTACTCACCTCCTATTTCAGAAATAAGTTGCCAAATTGTAATTACAAAAATGTTACTATTTTAACAGGGGTGTTTTGGTACTTTGGCCTTTACTATGAAACTTGAATAATCCAGAACTGTAATGGAAAAAATGATTGAAAGACAACTTTTTTCATGTCTTTGTGACAAGCCTAATTTAACATCATTTTCGCTTTAGCTTAACTCTCTTTGACTTTATCATAATAAAATGTGATCAGGTTGTTTTTCTGCAATATTTGGGTTTGATAATTTTGGATATATGATGGAAAATAGGACCAACCTGGGTCCTTTAAAATTCACTAAAAATAAAAATAAATCAGTTTTCTATTAAAGGTAAAACTTTAAGTTCACTTATTCCTCCTCTTCTTTGTTTTCTCTCATCCCTCCATGCTCTCTGAAAGGAACTCCATTAAACTTGCATTCCAAAATGATCTGGGATGGAGTTGGTTAACACCCTGTATCAACTGCACATCAAAATTTTAATGTGAGCAGAGGTAAGAAGGTGCAAACATCATACCCAGAGAAGAGTCTAAGTGTTTCTGTGGAGCAGAGGGAAACAAGGGCAGTTCTTGAATTTGCCTTACTTGCCCTTAAGGCCTTGGTTTTAGAAAGGTCTGAGCAGTGTGCAACACCACAGACAAGTCACTGAACAAATGAAAGAACTCCAGCTTTATAGGTTTATAAGCACTAACTCCCATATAGGACATTACACTTTGTTTTATTTGGCACCTTTTTAAATGAATTTTGTATGTCCACTCTTAGTAAACCCTCATTGTCTGCCTCACCCTTGTTTTTTTCCCCACACCAAGCCGATTTTAACTGTCAGATAAAAAACAGGAGAAAAATCCATATACATTAAAAATATGGTGAACAACTATGTGATCAATAACCAGAACAACTCATATCACCTGACTTGAAAAATTCAGTTCCTCCATTATAAGAAATTTAGACTTCAAAGAAAAAAATGTACCTTTGGGAAAGTAACTAAAGTCTACATTTCCCCCTTTTTCTCTAACTAACTTTCTATTGGTATTTCCATTGATATTTCGTGAAAAGTGAATATTATTTAAAATACACATTATAATAGCAAACAGAATATCCTTGGGCTAACGCTATTTAGCTTTAAGTTTACCATTCTCATGTACCAATCAAGACAATACAGCATTCAGCTTTATCTTCACTTCTGATTCTTTTAAGTTTCACTTTGCAGGACAAAGAAGATACCTGAGTCTGTTAATCTTTATTATGTTCACAAAGTGGAAGTTTTGTTTCCTGATAGATTACAGATCTAGTAAACTGTTAATTGAAGAGGCAACCCAAAGAAAATTTTTTACTTCTTTCTACAGAAAAAAAAAAAAAATGACAGTGCCAGGCTGGAATATTTTTTCTTATTTATATGGTCATTTATAATACATCAGTGTTAACCAAATAGTTGTGTATAGTCCTTATATAAGTAAATATATCAAATTAATACGAACCTATTATTTGCCTTGTCTATTGAGCTACAGAGAATGAGATGAGAACTTCATTTGAGACGCAATCCTCATAACTACTAACAATGTAAGTCTATAGTGATTTCTTTTCAAGGTTGTTTTCCAGGATTTTTCACAGTTCCTTTCAACTGTCCAGTGTTTGTAGGCCATCTACATTTTTCTTATTTGGTGGGTTGTACACTGCTGTGCAGAAGGTGTTTTTGACATTCAAATTGTGAAAATGTTTACCATACAGCATTGTAGCCCAGTATGTATTGTGAGAAAAATGGCTTGTTGGATGACTTTGCTTGAAATAAATGTTACTTTAGAATCTTCTCCCTGTGATGGATCCAATGTGGGATAAAAATTTTTGGTAGCTGAACAGTAAAACACATACACACAGGCACACGGGTGCATATATCTATTTTTAACATGATGTGTGTTTACTAAGCATTCTGGTGTCGAAGTCTAGAATGTGGCTCGTTCTTGTAGAGCTGTGCTTATTTGCTATTAGCGTATTTTCAGTAGTCTAATCAACTTTTTCATTGATATGACTTGTTTTAAAAACTGAAAAAGTCATCTTTGTGTTAAGACTGAAAACTTGCATGCAGTTTTAAAAGGAAAACATTGATCAGAGAAGTATAATTGATTAATAACTGGTTCCTACCTTCAATTATGGCAATGGAATTTTCTAACTTCACAACATGAAATGTGTTTGAGGCTCATAATGTTGAGAAATTCCATAAATATCTGGCAAAGGTTTTAAAACAGTTTGTGTCATAGGAGACAGAAATAATTTCAGAAAGGAATCAAATATTTTAAATAAAGATGGAAAAATCTACTATAGAAACATTTGAATTTAAGAGCTACAGCAGAGCTTGCAGTCTTTGTGACCTTCCTACTTTGTAGAGCATTATGTGTTAAATTTTGTTTGTCAAAGTGAATTGAATAACAAATGAAATGTTAAACTGGTTGTGTGTTTTTGAAAATTATTTTTCAGATCATTCAGATGGGAATATAGGTATATTCCTTTGCCGTTATAAAGAAAAACATTTATGAGAAAATTAACACGTGTTTGTGCTTTTGTGATCAGTGCACACTGAAATGAGCTGTTGATCCTCTTAAATATGAGGAGAGTAACACAGGAAAGTGTTCCTGTACAAACTGTCATCTAATGACTATTTTTAACTTCTTACTAAGCTTTTCTTAAATTTTTTCTCATGAAACCTGATATTACCAGAAGGAATTTACTAACAAAATACTTTTTTTAATTTCGAATTGAAAAATCCATTAGCAAAGAAAAAGTGGAAATTTACAAGGTTAGCTATCTTGTGCTTAAATATGATTCTAAGCCTATGCAGTTTATAGTTGTATTTACATTTTAGGCTGGCAGTTATGTCATGCCTGAAATACCTTTGTGAAAATTTGGTAGAAATGTTTCTGATTAAATATTTGATATAGAGATCAGTATAAAATAATGAGCAATCAGGCCTGAGTAAGTGGAAGAGTCCTTCAACAAAGATGATAAGCCTCCAACCCCATCAACCCCATCACTGATCCTTTAGAATTGGATATGGTCCATTTTCCTTTGTTTAACTTTTTTTTTTTCTTTTTTTTTTTTTTTTTAAGGAAAAAACTTTCAGGATTCCTCAGAAAGGAAATTAGTTCCTTTTCTGATCTGAGAAAAATGAGAATAGCAAGAATTTTAAAGGTGGGACTCTGTTGCTTGTTCAAAATTTATGTGGTCTGACACTGACAGGATTTTTGGTTCATCTGGTGACATGCAACTTTAAAAATTGATAAAGGAAGAAAGGAAATGCTTTCCTTAAGAGATATTAAAATGGGATTAATGATATAGACTGATTTCTCAGCATTTTAAGAGCTATTCACATGCTGTTTCTTCTATGCACGTGAGCTTTCTGCAAGGAAGTGTAGCCCCTTCCAAAACATGTGTCTAGGTTTTCCACTTCCACTTGCTTCCTCTCAACCCTTTTCTCAACATATAAGTCCCATATATGCAAATGGTTCAGATGGTCACTCACATATGTTGCTAAACCCACATACACATTCTTAGGCATTCTTAAAGGAACTCTCACTGCATGCACAAACTGATCCAGACTGTTTGTAAACCCAGATAAATAGCTGGCACAAAACATTTTGTGCCCAGGAGTTCCATATTCATCTACTTGTTGCCTGAAGAATTTCTCCTTTTATTTCTCTTCAGTTTGGATCTTACTGGCTTAATACAGTAAATTCTACTATTAGATGAGAGAAATTAAATTACCTTTTCTTCTATTGTCTGTTTATGATTTACCTCTTTTTCAGGCTGAAGTACAGTCCACTTAGCCATTTCCAATGAGAAAAATATTCCATACTTTTAAACATTCTTCTTGCCTTGAACTTACCTCTGTGAACTTTTACTTCTAATGCAAAAGTTTTGAAATGAAACCAAGCTACATGAATTACTCAGGAGACAGGTAAACGAGGGATTTATTATAAGACATATTTGTATTCTGTTTTTTTCCCTCTGCCATTTGAAATGATTCATAGGATTTGATTTGGCATTTTTCATTTATGTTAAAGCGTAAATTGGTATTTCTTACAGAGTTCTATTTTATAATCATAAAATCACATTTCCAAAAGTGTCTTTGAGTAGCATTTTTCTGCAAAATAAATACTTCTTTTTTCCCATATGGACATTTCTTCATATATGATGACTTATACTTGAGGTTTCATTGTCTAGTCATTCACTTCTTCAGTCTTTCACCTTTAGTTTTACTTATTTGTTCTTGACCATTCTGTTCTGAAAAAAATGATTTTAGTAGAAAACATCATCATTCTATTCCTCACTCTGTTTTCCATGTGTTAAGCAGAACACACCCAAGTGAAAATTACCTAGTGGCCCTTCTCCACTACTGCACTTTTCTTCTCTACCTCGTAATCAATTATTTATCTGTGCAGTGACATTCATTTTATAAGAGGGCTGTTTAGTTCCTGTCAAAATATTTCATGAGTGAGTTGTGAAGGCATTTTAGAAAACAGAGTAGATTATGTGAAATTGATGATCTCTGTTCCCACAGCTGTTGGTCCATTCAAAGAGTTTTAGTAGGTCTGTAAGCATGACTTCCTTTTATGAAAGTCATGTTGTCTCTACTACTGTCATTTTCATAGCACCTCTTAAAGATATTGATCCAGTTGTTATATTTTGTTCAAACCCAAATCTAGGGTTTCATTTTATCTCTTTAACCTAAATTTATCCTACAAATGTTATTGCTATTACTTAGTACTCTGATCTTCCCACTATGTTTATTATATTTGTTCAGTCTAAATAGGGCAATTAAGATTTTTTCTTTTATTATTGAAGTTTCTTTGATCTGCCTACAGTAAAAATTGTCCTTTTCACATGACCAGTAAAGAAGAGTCAGTACTGCACTCTTTCCATTTAAGCTCATAATTTCAGGCCATGTGGATTCTGAGTTTATTGTTAAATTTTTAGTTTGTTCACTGGATTTGATTCTAATCTCAGTTTTAAAATGTACTGATATATTTCTAATCTCTATTTAGTTTAACTCACTAGCCCTTATGTATGTCTTTAAGCAGGGTGTTGGTTCAGCTCACCAGGTTACTTAGTTACTTATTTTAAGTTAAAGTTAGTTACTTATCTTACTGAGGAAATAAAAAAACAGTGATCGTGAAGATTATTGCTGCTACCATCTTTATTATAAACAATTGTCCCAGAGAATTATAAAACAAGCATTCTTTACCATACAAAAACCTCACTTTGTTCTTCTCCAGTAGCACTTAGCACCTAATTAAAAGCAAGTCTTGAAGTAAAGGTGGGCTTACTTTGTTGATGTAGCTGTGCTGTTAAGAATATGACAGTGATGGACCCAAAATAAAATTTGCGATCTAGTGATGATTTTTCAGAGCATTCAGCCAGATAAAGTCCTAGATTACAGTGCTCAATTCCAGCATTTTCTTACATATTTAAACTTTACCCCGTGGCTGATAAGTACAAGATGTGTAAGCACTCCCTGAAGCAAACAAATTTTCCCATTTTCAGCAGAGATGTTGTCATCAGTGAGCCATGGAGGCATGTTCTCGGTTGTTTCTCTTCCTTTGCCGTGCTTTGAAATGACTGGGGCTGCTCTTCTTATGTATGAGACCATAATCTGTGTTGTCTTTATACTAGAAGTTTGCTCTGAATACATTTTCTAAACAGGGCCCTGTGGGGGACTTAACTAAGTGCAGGCCTGTTTTGTGCATTTTGAATGATTTTACTTATGCCTAATATGCTCAAAACAGCCAAAGTAACATTGTCTTCAATATATCCAGTAGTGCAACTTTAGTTGCTTAGATAATTGACAAAATAGAGGCAGCAATGTTTTTTAAAGCACCTAAGTTTTCAGTTGGAGATGCTGTGTTTTTTTGTTTTCCCTTTGGACCTTGTCTAAACTCCCTATTAATATCTGTTGGAAGTTTTTCCTATCATCATCAATAAAATTCAAGCTTAGGATCCAATTTCCTATTGTATTTTTGAAAACCTAACTTACTGTTCTTCAATTACCCATTTAGAAAATGAATGCACTTTATGAATACATAGATTCTTTGCATCTATTTGTTTACTACCAGACTATAATGGAAATAATAATTATGTCATTTGGTTTTTTTGCACAATATAATACTTTTTGACAGTTCAGGATTTTTAATGCATTGATTGTTCTGTTTAGGAAACAAGAATTATGTTAAAAGAAATATAGAGGGACAAAATTGTCATAATGTGATTGTGAGGTGGACTTTTCCTTATACTGCACCAACAATTTCATAGAAATAGTTGGTGTTGCCAATTCTGGCATACTTGATCCTGTCCAGTATCTATGACAGACATCGCTCATATTCTTCTGTACACAGATTTCTAGAGTTCTCTTCTGATACTCCTCTAATTTAAAGCTTTATTCATACTCATAGACTGAATGGTCTAATGATAATGTGTTGATATTCATCAAATTCATTGTCTCTCACATGACAATCTCTGCAGAAGAAATTGCTTCAGAAAACATTTTTAGATGGTACTGATTTTCTTCATGTATCTCTCCCCTTGGGTGATCAAGCATTATAGATGCTGTGAATTAATTTGGTACTCTGTTTTGTGTACAGCCACTGCAATACTGCAGCATTATTTTAATATTATTTTTTTCTTGATCACAACACAAATGGAAAAATCCCAATTATTTTTAAAGGCCTCAGAAAAGGAGTAGGAATAAAAATGTGTTCGGTATGATGAACCATGAGTACTTACAAAGCTAATGGTCGAAGGTGAGGAAAGTTAGAGAGGGACTTTAAAGGATTTTTTTTTCCATATCCAAGGTGCTTAGTCTTTAGATTTTGATTTTAGCTAAATATTTCTATACTTTGAAAAATGTGGGCAATAGTAATATGAGGAATGAAATGGCAGTAATGATAATTAAGTCAGCTCTCAGTGAACTGGGTTCTTTGCAAGCCTTTATCTAGCATACATATATTCTGTGCTGTATTAAAATTACACATTCTTATTTTGAACGAGTTTCTACCTGTAACCTCAGTAGCAGGAAGGCACAGTCACGGCAGCTGTCTCACTCACAACAATGCATTGCTGTGTGTGTCCTTGGACATGATTTTTTTTCTTTGCAGTAGAAATACAGCTTATGAACTTCTTAGCATTTCTCTGCCTTCCTACAGGTCATAATCTGTTCTGTTGGTTCTCTCTTCTTTTGCCTTCTTGCATTTCCTCCTCACCCCCATGACGAAGGCTGGAATAGGCCTCTGCATGTGAAAGATGATAAGAAGCAATGAACTCCCTGAAGACATTATCTTTACCCTTCCAAAATGAGGATTTGCTGACATTCATGCCTGGTCTTTGCTTCAGCTCTGCCCTACATTTAATGGAATCTTCTTCAACTGATCGCTTGCCTTTAAATCTTGTAGCTTTCCCTCAGAATGTCAAGTTACATACTGTGACCTCCTAAGGGCAAAGTTTCTCCAAACATTTAGAGACATAGACATCTAGATGTGCATACACTTGTGCTTTCCAGACTAACGGTGGACCAACCAAATCACCAGAGTACCTCAAATTACACTGTAAATGTTGAAGGCAGAAAATATCTACATCAAGATGGAACAAAATCCTTCTGTTTTATTTTTTTAATCATCTTCTAAGATTTCCATAATGAATTATCACCCTCATGTCCCAAATGTTTCTCAAGTTGTTCAAAATAAAAGGTACATTTTGGTGCCTTTTAACATTCATTGAGCTATTTAAAGTGTCCGGGTCTCAGGGTTTAAGACACCTTTCTGCATTTCCACCACTCACGTCATTCTAAGTAAGAATAGTTTTGACACATTATGATAAAATACAGAAAAGAAATAAATTCTGAAAAAAATATGTATGATTGAGTCTGAGTACAATCATATTAAGAATAAAAATGAACCGGAATATATTAACATGCTTGCCCTGAGGAAATCCTCATTTCTAGTTATTTTTCAAGAGGATATTCTGCTATGTATTTGAGAAGAAAAAGGTAAAATAATAGAATCTTTTTCAACAATTTCCTCTCTGTAGAGTCAAGAACTACACAGAAAATTGCTAAAGCCAAATAGAAAAATGCTTAAATGCTTTAATTCTTTCTAAATCTGTATCAAAATTAGAGCCTCTCTCATATGTGCAATCCATCTGCCTTTGCTCTAAAGAGACAACACTTAAACACGACTCTATGCATTTTTTCCAGATCTTGCTTGCTTGGAATGAAAGGGATTTTCAAAGTCATAACACCAGCAGGAGCTCAGAGCAGCAATTTCAAGTTTTGTGTAGGGCTTAAGTTTTTCTAAGTAAATGAAATTGCATGTAACTTCAAATATATGAGGGAAATTTTTACTTATTTCCTCCCTTTTATTCTGTTTAACAAATGCTGAACTGAAGAAGAGATCTTGTACTGACTAGGCATCATAGCATTTGAAAGTAGTAAGAGATAGGCACTACTGACTTGGGTTTTTCCTCCTGGTTTTCTGTTTGAGTTCAGAATGCTTTTTGATAGAGAAATAATTGAGAGCCTTAGGTTTGCAAATAATTTGGCTCTTTTTTTTTGTTTGCTTGTTTTCACTCCTCAGTACTAACAATTCTCTATGCTCCCCCATTCATTTGTTCTTTATGAGTTGATTGTAACATTTTTCCCCTCAAGCACCTCAGAGTTTCTTGTTAGTTAACGTAAGATGGATCACCACTATGTCTCAAAATTTTGAATACTCTTTTCTCTTGCTTCTTTTTAATTTTAATAAGACAAAATGCTTATAGATAATTTTTGGGGTTTTTAACCTCTTCCTTTCTTCTCTGATCGAAAGTCCATATAAAAATAAATAAATACAGCCTAAATTAAGGCTACATAGCCTTGATTCTTTTAAGTTCTAATTTGCAGAAATTAAAATAATTCTGGGTAACTGTCTAGGATCTGAAGCTGACTGGAATAATGATAGCTTTTTAAAGAATATTTTCCTAGTAAATGCTAAAAATCTGCATTCTGGTTCATAAAAAGAAGAGTGGTTAAACACCCCACCCTGCACACCAAATCCCCCCAAATAATGAGAATTTGGCAGAAAAGTGAAAGTAGCAACAAACAATAAGTAAACACTATCATTTAGAAGAACTATAGAACACTAACAAAGGGATCAGAACATAGAGGTGGACAAATTATGAGGGCATTTGACTGTTGTTAACTTTGCTGTTAACTATTTGCTAAGTTAACTTCACTGTTGTTAGCTGTTTACCAAATCTATAATAATGTTTGGAAAAAATCCTAATACTGTTGAATTCACGTCTTAAGTGAGTTGAACAATACAGTCAAAAAGAGGTAGAAATTTTCAATAGATTTTGATTTTGAAAAAACACAGTCATAATGGAAAATGGTTAACTTCTTTCTTTTTCAACAATATTTCAGAAAGTTCAACAGCAGTGGTTATATTAAAACATTTTAAAAATTTGAACATAAAAATAATTTCTATCTGCAATGAATCTTTATGATTATAAAAAGGTCTGAAATTAATTAAAATTTAATTTTAATGACTTTTGAAACGTTGAAACAGAACATCTTAATTCCTAGTGGATGTCAAACTCTGCAGTCCCCTTTTGTAATGCCCAAATAAGACAGCTACAAGAAGAAAGACATGAAATAAGAGAAAATATTCAATGCAGTGAAGAGATCCAGAATATTGATCATCTCAGACAAATAAAACTGATTCATCTAGTGCTTAAGGCTGAAGAGCTAGGTTTGGATGGCAGGCTGAACAAGCTGGGAGTTAGCTTTTTTTTTTCTTTCATGCAAATATTTCACTTACTGGTCATCAGTGATAGAAATAAGGTTCATCTTTTCAACACTGAAGCAATATAATATTTGTCACAGCTTAAAATATTTAGTGTGTTTGCAGTCACTGGTATCTTGTCAGTGCATTTCAGTTTCCAAGATTTGTTTCATTCAAAGACATGAAAGAATCACTAATTTCTTTTTTTTTTTAAATTTTTTAAATTGTATTTTACCCAGATCTACTTTTTCTTTTTATGCCACCACTCCAATGCTTTCTTCTCCTCTCTTTTTACTCTACTGAAGCAGCGCAAAGTCCCATTATGCAGCAGTCCCAATCACAAAACTTTGTTATAGTTTTCATGCATAAAAGAGAACCAGGAATGTACTTCAGATGAAGTTAGAAAAATAGAAAGGGAAGTCATAGGTTTGTAATGCCTATTTTTAGTTCAGCCTGTAGTGCTTAAGATTTAGTACTTAAGCTTTCTTTCTCAAATACCTAGTAGTGTGACCTATCTCAAATTTTGAATGACAGCAACACTTGAAACTCATGATTTCATTAACAGTCTTAAAAAAGAAAATACAGGTCATACAGATCACCTCTTGAAACTTTGACCAAATTCTCAGCCAATAGTGCCAAAGTATTTACAAATGTATTTTCCCTGTATCATCCAATAGGCTTTTTATGAGGAAGAGCAGACTTTATTCAGTACGTATTGCTGTGATCAGTACCTAAGACACCACAAAAAATAAAAAATAAATAATATAAATTGTTAGCAGAGGTTGCTGCTCATAACGACCAAATAAAGGGAGCATAGATAACTTTTAAGTTGGCTTTTTGCCAGTTATCAGCTTGCTACAATAATTTCAGTTAAAACACAAGGAATATAGTTTCTCAAGAGCACCTTTTATTGTGAAATGCTGTGGAGAGAAGGACTTGCTAAAGGTAGTAGGTCAACTCATGTCAGGGCTTTTAAGATTTAATGTAGATATTTACTTTAATTGCCTTGTACTTATGGAGACTTTTAATCAAATCATCTCTACTACTCTCTTCTTCTAATGGGGGAAATTTCAGACTTTTAGGGTTTCTACTTCATTTGTTTTTTGTTTTCCCCAGAACAGTTCATGGAAACTTAAGTAAGTGATTAACTTTTCCTCTGAATCCCCATGATTTATTTTCAGCTTGGATTGTTTGAGGGCTTTTTGTCAGCTTGTTGGTGAACTGCAGAGGGAAAAAAAAAAAAAAAAAAAAAGACATCTTGGAGTAGCTTTGACTGTTTTTTTAACTCTTTTACACAGCTAGTTCTACTTTTCATTCATCACCAATTATATTGAAAAAAACCAAACCAAACACAAACGCAAAAAACTATTGTAGGTGAAAATCTAAAATTTTATACCAAAATAAAATTGTTTTCTATCTTCTCTATAAATCATTGTTCTTCAGTATTGTAGATCATATCGTGGAACAATTTTGCTTTTGTGAAATATAAAAAAACCCCTGGATTTGGGAAAATATTTTAAATAATCTCTTTTAAGTCCTTCTTATATCTTTCTTTTCCAAACAACAAAATGATTATAAAAACTAGGGTTTTTTAAAAGTCCAACACCTATGTAACTTTTGACATTTTATTTCATTTTCATGATTTTTTGTGAGTTCAGAATGAAAATGTTTGTACTTAAAAAGATAAAGTTATATTTGAGATACTGATGTCTTATTTTTTCACATTTTCAATTACTTTTTGAACTTGAAAAATATATTTGCCAATTAAACCAATTTGAAATACATATTGAAATAACTTTTATTGCAGATTGTTTATCCATCCATGCCAATATGAATGGTGAGTTCGAAAGAAAAAACTCGACTTACACAATTGGAAAAATGATGTGTACTATAGCTATAGCAAGCCTCCTATAGGACTTTTTCTGAATAATCACAGCTCAGTTCTTTGCCTCAAACTTTTTCCCCCATACCTTGACTTTGTATCTATGTTTGTAGACTAGCAGTGGCTCTTTGTTTTTATGTCTGTTCTATGCAACAACCTGGACTCATCATTTGGCATGTATACTGTAATGTAGTTCTACCAATTTCAGGGTCAGTTAAATGACATGTTAGTATTTTCTTCTATCTGTCCATTTGGTCATGCTCTCCTTTGCTTCCTTATTTACACTCTGAGGGAATTGGAAAAAAAAAAAATCAAGATATTCAAGTAGGAAAAGACCTTTGAGATTATTGAGTCTAATCATTAATCCAGCATTTTCAAGTCCTCCACTAAACCAAGTCCCTAAATGCTACATCAACATGTATTTTAAATACCTTTATGAATGGTAACTCAACCACTTCCCTGGGCAGCCTGTTCCAATGCTTGACAACCATTTAAGTGAAAGTTTTTTCCTACTATCCAATCTAAACCTCCTCTTGTACAGGCAGAAGTCATTTCCTCCTGTCCTATTTCTTGTTACTTGGGAGAAGAAACCAACATCCACTTTGAGACTACCTTCTTTCAGATAGTTGTAAAAAGCAATAAGGTCCCCTCCTGGGCAGTCCTTTTCTCCAGATAAGCAATCTCAGTACCCTCAGCTGCTCCTCACCAGACTTGTGTTCCAGACCCTTCATCAGCTCCATTGCCCTTCTCTGGACTCACTCTAGCACTTCAACATCTTTCTGGAAGTTAGAGGCCCAGAACTGAATGCAGGATTTGAGGTGAGGCCTCACCAGTGCTGAGTATAGCCATTTCATGTTTACAATTACTGTTTGCATCTTTCCCCTATCCTAAAGCTTTAATAGAACATTTGCTTCCATCTTCCACTCCATCTTCAAAGTGTTCAAATTATGGACAAACACCATGTGTTAGGTGTTGTTATATTAAGGTTTTCCTTTTACCTAATCGTAGAACCATAGAATAGTTTGGGTTGAAAGAAGGCTTCAAGATCATCTAGTTCAAAGCCCCCTGTCACAGGCAGGGATGCCATTCACTATATCATGTTGACCAAGGCCCCATCCAACCTGCCCTTTGAAAGAGAGTTATGCCTTTATCTCAGATAGTTTAGAAATTTAGAGTAGTCTGACCTTTGTGGAGAGTTGTATTTTAATCATGTTAGTTGATTTTTCCTTTATCAGTTTAATATTGTAAAATGAAGATCAAAATCTTGAGCTAATCAAAGAATATTGGGGTTGTGCATCTGGAAGAAATTAATTTACAAAAGTCATGCACCTCACAGAACTTAGTCAATACACATTGTTTCTGCTAAGAAGTAAATTCAATATGGAATTGTTTAAGTCAAGAACAACCTAGATTTATATTAACCAATGAAAAATGAAGGTGTCTTAGTAGGAGCTAGAACAATCAGATAGGAGGTTATCAGTCGACAAGAATTAATCACACAGGCCAGGACACCTGCCAATGTGAGAAAGACTCCGTGACAAGGAAGATGAAAAGGGGCCCCTGGTGGCCCTTCCCCACATTCTTCTACTGAAAAATGGGACACAAGATGGTAATTTTGCCCCATGAAAGAACAGCAAGAAGAAACTTGAAGACACCCATGATGCAATGGGGGGATGGGGTAAATTTTTAGGTGGAGCCTTTTGAAAGTTACCCTGTATAAATACTCCAAAAGATTGTAACACAGTCAAACATACATGGCAAATATTTCCCTATGCTCCCAGCTAGATGAATAAAAGGAATGACCCACTCAATGACTGTCATTTGGTTTGATTCTTTGTTTCACCTTGAACACTTCCAGGGATGGAGCATCCACAGCTTCTCTGGGCAACCTGTTCCCCTGTCTCACTACCCTTTGAGTATAGATTTACCTCCAAACGTCTACTTTAATTCTCCCCTTTTTTAGCTTAAAACCATCTCCCCTCTACCCTTCAAATCCATATCTCTTCAATTAAGAGATAAAGATGTTGTGTGACACCCTTCCAATGACTTACAGAAGTCTAGGTAAATGACATTGGTCAGAATTCCCTTGACTGTTGCAGTCACTCCATCTTAGAAAGCCATTTGATTGATCAGGCATGATTTGTCCATAGTGGAGCTGTGCTGGCTATCTTGGACCACATTCTCACCTTGCATGTGCGTTAACATTGTTTCCATGGAGATCTCTGTGATCTTTCCAGGCACAAAAGTGAGGCTCCCAAATTTGTAGCTTCCCATGTTTTCTTTTCTCCCCTTTTCAAAAATAGGACTGTTGTCTCCCTTTTTCCAGTCACAAGGGGTTTTACTTGACTGCTGTGACTTTTCAAATATGATGGAGAGGGGCTCGGCAACATCAGCCATTTTCCTGGGGACCCTGGGATGCTTCTCATAAGTCTCCTTAAACTTGTGACTATTCGATTTCATCAGGTGGTCTAGGACCAGCTCTTTGCTTACAGTGGGAGAGACTTCACTCCTCCAATCCCCATCTAGATGCTAAAAGAAGAATACAAAGGAATTATCCGTATGCTACTTTCTATTAAAAAAAATTAGGAGAATGAGTCAGTGAGTTATTTGTTCATAAGACACTTTTGTACAGCCTCTAAAGTATTTGTCAGTTCTATTTTATTTGTTGCTAATTATTGCCACGGTGTTTCATCTTCAGCAGCACAAGAAAACCCAGTCTTTAATTTCTGGCTATGTGCTTCCATTCCTCTTTAACAAGAGGTTGCATTTCGTCCTCTGATCTAATAAAAATACTGGGAAAATCTCTTCCCTCACTTGTCTTAGACTTCTCTCTGTCTTTGCAGCTGTTCTCTTTTGCCATCTTTCGCTTGTTTTCTTTTCACCTTTAGAAATTTCAAAACCTTTCTAACTATGTAAATATTATACAGAAAAGTTTTGTGTATAATGAATTAGTTAAAAAATTGACCAAGGTTAACCATGTCATCACTTTTGTACATGTTAGTTCAGATATCAATAGCAGTGCAACTGCATCTGTAACATAGTATAGACATAAAAATGTACCAAAAACTCTGATGAAATACTCTAGTGGTTGACTTAAATTGAAGACTGTGGTTTCAGCTGGACTGCTACTAATATTTAATATGCTAAAGTTAGCTTCTATATTAATAATTCATATTAGCAAAAGCTAGCAAGTGTAGTAAGAGCTTCTATAGTTTTGTTTAGATGGCGTAGTTAAACAGATTAAAACTGAAGATTAATTCTAAATTTGATGCTCATATGCAAAGTTGGAAGTTGTTCTCATCTATTTTAGAAATACTGGGATAACTGAGACATGGAACACTTGGCGATGTTTTGACTTTCTCTTCTGTTTTTTCCAGATCAATTCTCAAGAAAAAAAATCAAGATTTTCTCAAGAAAATTCTCTAAGAAAACGTTTGTCCTACATATTGATGAGCAAGAGAACAATGAATCACAAATGCACTGTAACTGAAAAGAATCCAGGAAGAAATGATGACAGAAAAAGAGTAGTGGGAAATTATCCCGAGATTTCAAAAGTCATTTCAGACTGTAAGAATTCATTTTTGTTCAGAGCCTTTTTCCTTGATCTCATTAACTAGGGAGAAAGTGAACTATGGGTCTTGCGAGTGATTTTATAAAATTGTGGTGGATATGAACAAAATATCCCACAACAGGGACGTTTTTCAAAAAGATATGTGAAGCTTTCTGTGTTCTAAATCTAAATTAGTCACAGTCTTGAGAACAGTATAATGGTTACTAGAGGCTAGCACCAGAGGTAGAGTGGTACATTAATATAATAAAACCTTCTGATTAGCTTAAATTATTTTAGCACTGCACAAAATTATTTATTTATTTGCTGTAGTTTATGAGATGAAGTATCTTTTTCTTGCTTTAATTGCCCTGTTTATCACATTTTATATCTAAGTGACTGAGTGATAAGTTTTTCTGTTCAGAGAGACATTATTGTACCTTGGCTATTGCTTAGAAAAATACTTTTACTTTTTAGTTTATAGTAGAACAATTTTTAGTTCTTTCTGTATAATTTATGACTAATATCTTTTAACAAAGGCTGTGATTACAGGTCTTTTCTGTACTGTCATACAAATCCAACTAGAAATATGTCAGGGAAATTTGGGCTATTATTGCTGAAACTGAAGGATGGTGGTTGGAAAAGAAAAATGTATGAGGAAACCAGCAGTGGTTTTGCCTCAAAGTTTGACATTTCCTTGCTATAAGAACAGTGACAGTGTGGAGTATCTTTCCAATAGGAAAAATAGTAATGGGAAGCCTGGATAATTTTAAAATGTGAACTTAAATAGAGGTCAACTACTTTTCCAGAGTGATTTTATAAATGAGCCTTGCTGGTGCAGATTTCAAAAACTCAGGACTCCTGGAATACTGAAACTTTATTTTCTAAGTGAGCTATCTAGCTAATTACTCTCTTTTTAACAGAGATTTTTCATTAGAGCAGTAGTAATATTGGAAGTGAACAACTCCACAGAAAGGCAAGTACTGTTTAAACATTTGGGAGATAGAAAATGAGAAAATGTAACAAAGTTATTTTATAATCTCAATTTTGCAGCTTACTTTATCTAAATTCTGTTAATAATTCTGTTCTCAGTGACCCTGAATGGCATCACTATTACTTTGATAACAGTGATTGGCAGTTCTAACAAAAAGGCTGAGATACATGCTTAATGAGACTGAACTTTTTCCTTCTGTGGAGGTAGTCCCCTGCAGGTCAGGACTGAGATTGCAGGGAGATTGCATTATGACTTGTAATATAAAATTCCTTCTCTGGATTTGCTAGTACAGAAGTTATTTTTCCAGGCTGGCAGTCTGGCAAGTCTCATTGGTACTAAAGATTTTCTACTATGTATAGGAAAAAAAAAAAATAAGCCTTTGTTTTCACTGACCTTCCTGATACTATAAGCAAGGTAAACACTCAGGACAAGAATGTCCTTTCAAAATATTCCACTTTTTAGTTTTTTCTCAAACTTAAAAAACACTTCTGAAAGGTATATGATTCCACATTTTTAGCTATTTGGCATTCAGAAAACTGAAAGTGTTCAGAAGGACATCACAGTCTAACCTTTGCATATGGCTATGAAACATTTCTTAATGCAGTGACTAGATCTCTAATTACTTCCTGTTGTACTTGATGATAAGATTAAAAATGCAGTCTCATCTCAGTCCATCACAAAAACCTTATAATGATGATTACAGATAGAATTAATAAGAGACTCCTAAAATCTTGCCCTGTGTCTTCTTGCTGACAGTCCTGTAGCTGCCTCCAGGCAGAACTCTTATACATACAAACAACTTATTCTCTCTTGTTAATTATTGGAGACAAGCCAGTAATCTGGAATGATGTTATTTACCTACCCAGTCCTGCCCTATAATTCCCACATTTGGTATTTTCTAGCTCTTTAGGATCTCAATGATATGTTCCTCTCACACAGCTTTTACAGTCTAGGAATTGGTTTCATGCATTTTATGAAGCATTCTTGAATCGTTGCATGCTTTACTCAATTTAAGTGTCTTCAGTCCAAGCTTACTCCATGCAAATGTTTTGAAATTGTGCATTGTACATTTAGGTGGTTGAGAACAGTTTCACCAAAAAATATTTTGAAAAAAGTAATTAAATAGATTAATTCTAATTCAGTTCTTTCTTTAGCAAGTATGGTTTCAATCCCTGAAACATTTATAGTAGAGAGAGGGAGATCAGAGATAAAAATCAATCCTCATGTCATAATTTCTCCATATTAATTTTATTGACCCAGAACTGCTTAAGAAGTGGTGAGGAGCCACATCTGGTAAAAGCCTAAGAAGTTTGAGGAGTCTAGTGGCAGCCACAATTAGAAAAGTATGAGAAGTATTTCACTGCTCTGAGGCTCATGTAATGGTATGAAGTGGGTTGGCTGACGTTGTCCCAAATAATCGTAGCAAACTTCTACTATTCTTAGTAACAAGAGCACTGCAGAAGGCAAAACACTACAGTGGATGCACCTAGTGTGAACTGGCAGTCAGTTTTCAACAGAGAATCAATGTAAGTATCCTCAAGGTAAACACTGATAGTCACAGGTACCTGTTGTCAGGTTAGTAGCTTCATCTTTTCTAGTTTCCTATTGTTGCTGTGACCAGAATCTCATAGTTTAAAACCAGACAAGAGAGGAATGAGACACAGAATTTGTGTCATATCCATGTTTACTTGCAGAGAGAAATATCCTTCCCAATCTAAGTAGGTACCTTCCTAAATAGGAGTATTTGGTATATGATAGTTATCTTTTCATCTCACCTACTGCCAAATCTTGTTCCCTTCCATCACAGACAAGTAGTACAAGTGTACTAGAAAGGTCTCAAATTCATCTTGTTTGCTATTACTCTTCCTGTGAGGCACCTTTATGTATATTTTGCTTTCTAACAAAACTTCATAATGTATAACAGTCCAGTGACAGTGGATGGAATCATTCAGTGCTAGTATGTGCCATAATCATTCATATGCAAGAATATTTTAATGCACAAGAAACACCATTCATACAAATTGCCTCTGCTAAGAAAAATGGTGCTATTCATTAGCTTCAGCATAGGAATAACCACATTGATAAATCATCTGGGTTCTTGGAATGTAATTGTCTTATTGCGTCCTTCCTTCCTTCCTTCCTTCCTTCCTTCCTTCCTTCCTTCCTTCCTTCCTTCCTTTCCTC
>JAWWMP010000081.1:74478156-74502797 GCA_035047865.1 Dendrocincla tyrannina | reverse complement strand
TGTCTAGGAAACTTCCCCCCCCCCCCCCCCCCCACATTAAGGCAACATCTGTTACATATGATTTAGTTGTGACTTTGGAGTGCTCAGCTGGCAGCTGGTGACATGTCCTAGGCACTTTCTCTTTTCATTTTTCTGTCCTTTCTTTCCATTTCATTGACGCATATATGTTTCCAGTATCTTTATTCTAACCTAGAAACCTACAAGAATCTATTTCCAGAGAAACGTACCTCTCCTTTTTTTTATCCATTTCCAAGGACAGGAAATCAACCTAGACATTTTAAACCCAGCACGGGTAGGATTTTTCCACTCCTTTCTGTATGTTAGAGTGAGATGTATGTTCTCAGCAGCTATTCTCAGCAGCTTCCTCATTTACATTTGTCTGTTCCAATAAAGCCAGAGGCTTAAAATTCCCCTATCATGAAAATAAATGTGGAGTTCAGGCCTGGTGTGGTTTTGTTTTTTTTTTTTTGTTTTTTTGTTTTGGTTTGTTTTGGTTTGTTTTTTTTTCTGTTTGTTTGTTTTTTTTTAAATTCCCAGTAATACATACTATTTTTTTGCAAGTAAATATTTGTTTCACAGGCATTGCCCAAATGTCTGGATTCAGCAGCCTTTTAACTTGCAGGGCAGTAACAAAAGGAAGAAAAGCATTTATCTAAAGCATCTTGTTTGGAAGGGTTTCAAATATGGGATTATACATTTTAAGAAAAGAGAAGTGTCAGCTTCATAGCTGCAAAAAGTAAAAGGCATTGATAAGAGCTGGAAGGAAACCAGGACATGAAAAGGTACAAGGCAAGAGTGTTATTTCATATACTAAAATAACTTATTTTGGATCTTTCTTAACATTGTATTGAAACAGATTAATCTGTGTCTATTTTTCAGTGTAATAGGACTCTTTGTACTATGGAATGACAGAAAAGTTATTATATGCAGTGCTGTCCATTGCATTTCCAGAAGATTCTTCTGAGCTGCCAATGCTCTTAATGATTTCTTTATCAGAGCTGAAACATTGCTGATTTCTTTGAAGACTTTCAGACTGATAGCACTCAGTACCTTTCATCTTTTCCTATGTGCTGAGCATGGGCATGGGATCTTCTGGTGCAGTGGTTTAGCCTAATAACCAAATGCCCACCCAGTCAATTATTCACTCCCCCTCCTCAGAAGGACAGGTGCAGAAAACAGGATGAAAGAGCTCATGGGTTGAGATAAAGACAGGAAGATCACTTAGTAATTGTTATGGGATAAACAGGTTCTACTTGGGCAAAATTGATTTAATTTATTGACAACTAAAATAGAGTTAGATGGTTACCCTACCCTCCATTTTTTCTCCATTCTGATTTTCATTTCTTCATCCCAAATTCATGCACCTCTTTCTCCCTTAACAACACAGAGAGATTGGAAGGAACATTTGGAGTTCCTCCAGCTAAATACAACACAACCTCATTAAAAAAGGCAGCTAATGAATAAATATGACTAAATCCGTATATGGTACCTATGAGTCATAAAATGAGAGTAATATATAACATTAACAGTCCTTATTTTGGTTTTGTGGGTTATTTTTGTTTGCCTAGGATTTCTTGGGGAGTAGGGTTGGATTTGTGGGATGAGTTTTGGGAGTTCAAGGCAGGGGTGCTAATCTCCTGAGCATTCTATTTGGTATTACCTTTCTTCTTGTACAGTCCTAGCATCATGCTGACTTCAGCAACCACACAGTACTTATGATTCCTTCAAGAGATCTGATTTGCTCTCTGCGTAGTATCCAACTAAGACTAAGTCTTCCAAACTGAATTATTAGAGGCATTTCTACCAGTACAGAAGAAAAAGAGAAACTGAGAGCAGAAAAGTGGAGAGACAGTGAAAGAGCATGTAACTAAATGATAAATAAATAGTATAAACATCTGAATAGCCATATTTTGCAGATACATTGGAGAAGAGACAGCAGAAATGGGAAGCCAAAAGCTCTTGGCTTTGGTACTAAAGCATTTCTGGTGCAGTGTCATCCTGATGTTCAGAGAGAAGTTGTTGATTATTCTCAAGCTCTCTGTTTGTCAAGGACACAGCTTGCACAGTGCTGATCTTCCAGTCTCAAGCTATGCTGGGAGTGAACTGGCAGAGGTTAGAATGGGGGTTTCATATCAAATTCTATGCACTGTGATACAACAAATCTTCCATATGCAATCCCTTTCACCATGATAAATTGAGTACTGTGAAGTGAACAAGCACAATCTGACCCTCCCACTTTTCCTCATCCAAGGTAATTAATATGTCTGTAACTTGGACCATGTCTATTGCGTGAGGGTAGAAAAGAACACAATTCTTGCTGCATTTTAGTAAGAGTAATTTTAATTTTTTTTTTGTTGTTGTTGCCAAAAAATCCAATCTGGATATGTTCACTACATATAGTTTCAGAATCCCCTCTTAACGACATATTTTATCTATTTACATTTTACTCACCCAGAGAAGTGACATAATATCTTATCTTTCATGTTGTTATCTCCTCAAGAAACCTAGTCCTTCATTATTAGGGGTTTCATGCTAAGTATTTGTGCATTTTTCTAGACATTGAATGTATACTTTTTTGACATGTTTCCAAATAATTTTATATAATTTTGTGACTGGTCGAACTAGTAGTATATGGAACTTTTGTTATTATCTTAAGTGTTTTCAAAGACTTTTCAATTATAGATGAATTTCCCAAGTCACTAGTATAATAATTCACCTGCATAGCATGCATCCAGACAAATGATCACAGTTATCTTAAAGTCATCCATTTTAGAGGTCATCAAGTGTTGGGGAAATTTCCTTTAATAATTATCTGTGACAAAGTTGCAAAGTTGTCAATGAGCATTTCTCACAACTAATTATTCCTTAAAAGTTCTACTTTATGCTTAATTGTACTATTCCTGCTGTATGCAATAAAAAGTAATACCCGTTGTAATTTGAGGTATTTCTTCCAAAATATGTAGAAACATACAGCAATGTGTTCTCACATATAATAATATCAAACAATTCAAAGATATGTATGTATTTTCATTCATTATAGTTTTCACAAATACAAGTGGCTTGAGTTCCCTGACACAACCTCTACTTCCCTCCTAGATCAAGATTTTGGAGAAGGGAATCATAATCTTAGGTTTCATTTACCTTTATCACTGTCCAATAACTTTCTAGTGTTTATTCTCAAAGGAGCATTCTTTTCCCCTTCCTGTTCTAGGTGTCATAAATTAAAATGGGAAATATTCCTTTGTAATGGAGTAAGTAAACTGTGTTACGTTACCACAGGTTCTACATTTGAAAATAAAATTTTCAGCAAGTGTGATGAGGTTGCTGATTTATATTATTAGAGGAGAAAACAATTATGACTGATGATCTCCCTAGGGCAAACTGCAAATGGGGAATTAATTATTTAAGACTACTGAAAGAAACAAGAAAATATTTTTTCTCCTCATGTCAGGAGGACTTTATGTAGAACAGAAAGAAAGAAGCAAGGGACAAGTCTCCTCAGCAGCCCTATTTTATTTTTTTTTAACTGAATTGTCTCATTTGAAACTGATGGATCAGTTTCTCTGTTCCTTACTTTCTTCTTTTTCTTTACTTTCTTCTTTTTGACAAGTACGTATATGACAAGTATATATATATTAAAAAAAAAAAAAAAATAAAAAAGAGATAAGGAACCACAGTGGTGCCTGCACCATTCTGCAGGTTTGGGCAGAAGGAGAATTAATGCATAGAGACTCAAAGGCAGAGGCAAAGTCTTAGATAGGGAAGAAAGGGAAGTGAATAGGTCTGACATATGAAGGCAAAATTGTCTGGGACAGGGCAAATAGTCTGATTTAAAGCTCGCTGTGGTGATCATGGCACACACAACTTTCCATTTTCTTTAAGTACTAGTAACAGCATAATTTTTCCCGTAATTAGTCTTATAGCTTTCCATTTTTAATGAAAACAAATTCAGTACATAGCAGCATGGCTTTGAAGCAAGCCACAAATTGTTACCAACTCCATTTCTATACTTTGATAAATTGATATAATGAAGAAATGAGAAGTGAGACATTGATCGCCAAATGGAAGTTTTTTAACTCAGTTGTCTTGAGTCTAGGTGTTTTGGCTCTCTCTGTTTTCAGCAGAGAGAAACTGAGCTGTTGCTGATAATGATTTGTCTTATTCTAAGCACCTTCAATACATAAGATGAAATGTCCTGATGAAAGTTTTTTTTCACTGGTGTCTTTAAAGAAAGCACAGGGACAATTTGATTTAGTCCAACTTTTAATGCCTATGTGAATTGTTATGTGATCCACTCCAACTTTTTCAAGATGTCCAGGTAGACTTCACAGTTTCTCTCCAATTCACTTTTTCATTGTATATAAAATCAATTCCATAGGAAAAAAAATCTTAGTAGCATTTCCAAAAACCACCAATTTGGAATAAATGGTTTGGAGATTTCTCTGTAAAATCTTGGAAGTCTTAATTAAACAAAAAAAATAAAAAAAAATTGTCCTTGTTGTCCCCAAATCGAATGGACATGGTGACTTGTGTTTTTTTTTCCCCTCAAGTAAGATAGGCCTTTGTCTATGAGTAGCATACTTTCGTTGTTTTTTGTGGTTTTTTTTTTTTTAGTAGGGTAGAGTTAGAATTTTTAAGTCATGCTTTTGTTACAGCATATTTTTAATTGCATCATATGCTATCTTTACAAAATGGAAAGGTGATTAGACTTGAATATTTCTTTAAGAATACACAAGATAAGAAAGTCCAAAAAGCACTGTTTTTTGTTCTAGGAAAAAAAAAAAAAAAGGAGGAGCTTTCACAGTAGACTGAAATAAGTAATTCTGTTGCCTTACAAAACTACATGCAGGAATAATTCAGCTTCATATCTCTGAAGTTCTAATAAATTGCTTGCAAAGATAATTGTCTCCTTCACATTGTAGGAATACAGATTTACTGAGTTCTCAATAGCTGACAATCTTCTTTTCTGAGTCCACTTTTTTAAATCAACAAGTCCTGCTTGTTGATCTTGGCATGTGATACAGTTCTTCCAGGTAGGGGAAAATGAAAGACTTTTCTAACTTACTTTTGTTACAAATCTGGTTTTGTAATTTTTTTTTTTGTTTTATATTCCTAGCATAGTTCTATTGCATTTATTTCTGAATGGAAGTGTGAAAATATAATTTGTGTGACTCAGTTTGTGATTTATAACTCTGTACTGGTTCACTGGAATTTTGTTTTTTCTCCTCATGAATGTTGCTTGGCTGTTGTAGGCATTCCTATTCTTACAAGGGACAGTCTGAGGCATAAAATAGGAAAGTTGCACACTAAGCCACAACTCAGATAAGATATAACAAGAATAAAACTCACTCTTGTAACATAACAAAGTGAACAGTAATATATTTGCTCTGTGCATTATATTGTCTTTTTATTTCTGTAATGTTTCTTTCCCTTTTATTGTTTTTATTCCATTTTACATAGAAGGAAATGAAAATAAAATCTGTAGATAACAAGTTTCTTCTATCAAAGCAGCAAGCAGATGTATTTCATTTTAAATTTTAAAATCAAGTTGAAAAAGAGAGGAAAGACATAAATTTTCTGTGGTGATTTTTGTTGGAACATGCATTGGAAGGGCTTTCTAGAATGATACATATTTTAGATTAAGATTTTCTATTTTCTTCTGTTTTAGAACCTACCCTAGCCTCAAGTTTCTTGCACTGCTGAAGGAATACACTGAGCATACTCTAAACTAGATATGCATAAAAGATTAGATACATGCTGTCTTGCCTTTTTCTTGATTTTTTTTTGTCTTTTTTATATTCATGTCTCACTGACAATAAATTTCCCTTCTTCTAAATACATCAGAATCTTTTTAAAATATTCTGAAAAACTGGGTGTATTCTCTGACTCTGCTGCTGTAAAACCAAACCACTGTTTTTGGAATGCTTGAGTCAACATGGATATATCACAGGAAGTTTAAGCACTACTTTCACTGTGATTAAAAAAATTCAAAGCTTTCTGAAATGTGCTATTCCCTGTGTAAATTGTCAGGCAGCAAATGGTGAGGAAGTGGCAGTACCATCTGCCATATTGGAAGCAGCATCAAATAGGGATAATAAAAAGAGTGAAAAGCAATTCATTTGCTCATCTTACTTCAGCTCCCCAGTAGTAACTGTCGACCTATTTCTGCTGAGTGAAGTTGCTAGTTCAAACAGTGGAACTACAAGAACTGATGGAAAAAGCAGTCTTTTCTCACTTGTCTTATATTTCTGTATAAATTACTAGTTTTTGTTTTTAGACTGGAATTTGGCATGGTGAAACCAGTGGGAATTAGCATCATCCTTCCTATATGTTCTCATGAAACTTCTGTTAGTTTTATACTATTTAAGGTATGCCAGTGATCTTAAATTAATGTCAAATGACTACAATTACTACAGACTTCCTTAGAAGCTCACATACATGAACTACTAGGAGAAGCTGCACTAATGCATTAGAATACTGGAAGGAAGAATTCACTGATCATGGAATTTATTATCATAAAGGAAAGTTTTCAAGGGTACAGGAAACTTCCCAGGACTAGCCTATGCAATAAGTACAGAAGAAAATTAGGATCACATTTCAGCTGAGGCTGAAATGAGTAAATGTCAAATGTGCATTTGTATTTGGACATTTTAAATACTGTTATGTTTTGTTGGGAATGTAAGGTTGTGCAAGTCCTGACTTAAATGTGGATAGCAGGATTTATTTGGAGGAATCTTGATTAAGGCTTATGATCATAACAGGAGTAAAATTTTAAAGGAACATTTTGGCTGCTGTATTACAGATATTACCACCTAATTCATGCCAGAAGCCTATTGACTAGAGAAAGGATTGTGAGAGAGTGGACATAAGAAGCAAAATAAATGTTGATCTCACATTTGGTTCAAGGCTTGATATTCAAGGGAACGCTTCTGTTGACATAAGAAATGAGAACATAGCCATTCATATGGTTTATGATGAGCAGTAGAATTTTAAGGCTGACTGATAGCCTTGCTGTGAGGTTGCCTGTTTTAAATTTAAAACCTGTCAATGAGAAGGTTAAGGCTTATGCTTTATTAGGAGTGAGGACAAGAGGGTACTAGAAACTATTATGTGTACAAATAGTGGGCCTGTTCCATTGAACTTGCTTTTCTTCATACCTTTTGCAGAAGTCTGTCATCTTGCATTAAGGTTAAATAAAATATACCAGCTATTCTTTTCAATGACAAACAGTGTAAAAGTTGTCAGAATGGAATTAAACTGTGTGGCAAAGCTCTTCAGTGAGATACCATTATGTAGCAAACTTTTGAAATTCCTTGTTAATTTTTTTTAAGTCATCATTGTATGTTTTTGGGGTGTGTGTTTTTTTGGGTTTTTTTTTGTTAGTTCGCTTTTAAGAGTAATGCATTTTTTTCCATTACTTGTCATTAGGCTGATGTACAGAAATAAATATGTAAAAACTGAACTCTCCACATTATGTGCTTCTCACAATGGAAAACTCAGTGACTTAAAAATTTCCTAAAAATTCTTTTAGCAGGCACAGCACATGTAATTTTCAATGTCCATAATTCATTACTTTCTCTCTTTCTCTTTCATACAATTAGCATTTTTCATTGGTAGAATGCCAAGCAGTTGTGCTGAAAATTAAAATTCATAAGAAAAGAGGATAAAATATCTGAAGATCTTTCTTCAGGCAGCTGTCAAGCCTGAAAATCTGGCAGAAAGTATTGCACAATTCTTGCATTCAAAATAAATAAATAAAACAATGATGTCTGCATTGTCATCTTTATTGATGTCCAGATGAACAGACAGCATTTCAATTATAAATCCATTGTGACAACAAAAACTATTTATTTTTATTCATTAAAATAATAATAAAAAAAGCCTAAATAGGCTATGATGTGACACTTGGATGTTTCTATAATTGCATATTTATTCATGAGGGACAATGCATATGCCAGATGTACAAAATAATGGGATTTTTTTTTTTCTACATGTGTTTGGAAAATTATTTCTATAAATATAATGCATGCCTATGTGTGTTTTTGTTTGTCATCTGTGTATATAAATACAAAATGTGTGTGAGAGTATTCTAAACACACGTGTGTTTGCTGTCTATTCATGTGTTTTCAAACTATTGTGACAATAAAGCCTTCTATATATTTAAGGCTTTATAATACAGCTTTGAAAGCAGCCAGCTGGACAGGTGGCATAACAGCTGAAAAATTCTATTATACTACAGGAACAAGCAAACTACTCTTCAGGTTCTTACATAGAGATGTACTCTAATCACTATCACCTACTGTATTAACTGTTCAGAAAAAGCTGTGGTAGCTACTATTTTAGGTCTTCCTTAGTGCTTCAGCCTTCTCATAAGCAGATCAGAACTTTAGGTTGCATGTCAGGTATGTAGGATGGGCAGAACAGCAATCAGTTTAAAAATCTGAGCTCACATTATCTATGTAGTGGCTAGTCTTCCAGTATATCCCACCTCTGCCCTGAGACAAACCACAAAAGAACTATAAAAAGCTGTATCATTCATGCCTTAATGGACTGTAAGGCATCAGAATGACAACATTAAACACAGTATGCTTCCTGAGCAAATTACCTAAGCCTTTACTGGTAGAATTAGATGCTTTCACTAACAGAGGAAGCTGCTTATATACTGTGAATTTCTCTCCATTTTTTATAACAGATTTGTGGTCGTGATTGATTAATGGGAGAAACATTACAGCAGTATATGGCTATGTTTTCCATTGCTTTTACAGGAAGAGAGGGGAAGTCTGGGTTGACTCATAACATGCCCACTTCAACAGTATCATCCTTACCTGACTATTTGCAATACCATTTTTCATCTGAGAAAAGGTAAAATTGTTCTGTAAGGATGGTTTGTTTATTTTATTCATATATTAATTTTCCTTCTGCAATTAAAAGAATATTGGACAGACTCAGAAACTTCAATGGGATGCAAGTGAGTGCGGAGGCAACTAATATAGGGTAACAAACTCATAGAGTATCCTGAGTTAGAAGGGACCTACAAGCCATCGAAGTGCAACTCCTGGCCTTGCATAGGACAGTCCCAAGTATCACACCATTTGCCTAACTTCATTGTCCAGACACTCCTCGAACTCTGGCAGGTTTGATACTGTGATCATTTCCCTGGGGAGCCCATTTTGGTGCCCAATCACCCTCTGCATGAAGAACTTTTTCCTAATATTTAGCATAAATGTTCCCTGACATTGCTTCATGCCATTCGCTTGGATACTTTCACATAACTTCAGGGCAAACGCAAGACTTTGACTTACTTTATTCAGAATCTGCATTGTAATATTATTTTTAATGCTTAAAATTTATGTTAGATTTTAATCAGGCAGTAAGTATGAAAATATTCTGAAATCTGTTTTAAAAGCATTTGGGAAAAAGTAAAGATATTTTTGAGAACTCTTTCAACTCAATCAACTTGCAACTCTTTGCATTTCATTTTATGAATTATTTTACAGTTTATTGTGCAAATATGTGCCCTACACATATCTGGTCTATCACTCCCCTTCAAAACTGCACAGGGTAGAGAAAAATATAATGAAGAATTCGCAGGATTCTTCACTGGATAAGGTTCAGGAGAGACCACTTACCAAATACTGTCATGGGCAAAAAAGATTTGCATTGGGAATTTTAATTGAATTTATTACTAACAAAATTAGAGTAGAATAATGAGAAGTAAAATAAATCTTAAACATACCCCCACTCCTTCCTCCTCCCAGCTCTATCTCCTGCCCCCTAGTGGCACAGGAAGACAGCAGAATGGAGGTTGTTCTCAGTTCATGGCACAATTTTCTTGCCTTTGCTCAGAGAGAAGAGTCCTTCCACTGCTCAAGTGTGGGGTCTCTCCAACAGGAGACAAACTTCTCCGATATAGGTCAGTCTTCCATTGGATGCAGTCCTTCAGAAACAGCCTGCTCCAGCATGGCCCCGTACCTGACAGGGTCATGAGTCCTAAGAGAAAACTTGCCCTAGCTTGAGGTCCTCTCTCCGCAGGTCTTCAGGTCCCTGCCAGGAGCCTGATCCAGCATGGATTTCCCACAGGTTCACATCCCTCTCTTGAGCATCCATTTGCTCCAGTGTGGGTCTCTTCCTCAGGCTGCAGGTGTCCCTGTGGTCCTCCATGTACTGCAGGAGGACATTCTGCTTCACCATGGTCTACACCATGTGCTGAAGGGAAATTTCAGCTCAGGCACCTGAAGCACCTCCTCCCCCTCCTTCTGTATTGACTTTGGTGTTGGTATGATTACTCCTTTCACATATTCTCACTCCTCTCTTCCCTGGCTGCAATTATACCTGCACGATCACCTTTTCTTTATTATATCTTAAATATGTTATCACAGAGATGTTACCACCATTTCTGATAAGCCCAGCCTTGGCCACTGGCACTCCCATCTTGTCTCATGGCAAAGTCCTTCTTTGGTCTTAACAGTGTTTGAGACAGGAAATTTTGCTCTTTATCTCCTTATAGTAACCCTCTGTACTTTTTTTTTCTTTCCTCATTCCCCCCACTTTGTCTCTTCCATTCAGCTGCCGAAGGAAGATCATGAACTGATTCAGCATTTAATTCTGTAGGATGACTACTGTATACTCTTTCTAACCTGTTTTCTAACTGAAGAGATGTACAGATAAAGTTCAAGTTTCTTTTTATTTTTTTTCCTATCCTCTTCTAATCCTTATAATTCATTAGGCAGTTTCTTGTATTAAACTTTCTTAAAATTTTAACACTAGTCTGTTTATATGCAGTTTGTTCCTCCTGTGTCACAAGCATGCTTTGTGACACATTCCTCTTTTCTAGTTGTCCAAATAATAAGTGTGATAATAAACCAAATTAATCTCAGTTCTTAATTTTATTGTGATATTATTAAATCCAAGCTTTTTCAGTGAGATAATCACAGAATATGCTAGTTGGAATGTGTCCACAAAGGTCACTGAGTCCAACCTTTAGCCCTGCATAGGACCATCCCAAGAGTCACATCATGTGCCTGACAGTCTCATTCAGAGGCCTCTTGAACTCTGTCAGCCTTGGTGCTTTGACTATTTCCCTGGGGAGCCTGTTTCAGTGCTCAGCAACCGTCTGTGTGAAGAACCTTTTCCTAATATCCAACTTAAACCGCCCCTGACCCCACAAGGTGCAACAAAAATGCACAAGGAAAAAAAAGAGATAAGTCATCTCAAACTGTTTGACATGATCAATGCCTCCTGTTGCCAAGAAATATGATCTCAAAAATTGATTTAATGCGAAAAAGAGTTGGGAATAAGAGATTTCTAACCTCAGGTCAGACTGATCATGGGATATAACCTGAATTCCTATTCTTGCTAGCCATATTTTAAAAATATTTCACAAACCACATTGTCTAAGGAAACAAGATATACTACTCTTTGAGAAACAATTTATGAGCATCATCATGTGCATTAACTGGTATGTATTGAGTAGATGAAGTGACAGATGGAAAGGGAAGGCTCTTAACTGCAGGGGTACAGAATAGTTGTGGGGCATTTATGAGATTTAAAGTAGAGTCAGTATTTTCCTCTGCAAATTTCTTTAGAGTCCCTGAACTGTAACACCTTGTTTCACTGAAACCTCTGCTGCCAACCTACCTTCAGCAAGTGCACAGAATGTTATGGCAAAGCATGGCTAATTGCCACAGAGTGAATGCCTCTTGCTTTTTTTCACATCTTACATTGGAAGTTCTAGAAGCAATTACCCAGAAGATCTTGGATGTGAAGGTACCTTAGTATCTTGTTAAAGACAGGAAAAATTACCAAGAACATATTTCGAGGTTATAAGGAAGAAGGACAATTGGACGTTTTTCTATCACTGCAAAGGTCAACGTCAGTAAAGGTTGCTGAGGTAGTTTATGAGTATGATCATATAGATGTTTTGCTGGCTTATTACATTATCACACCTCTCCCTGGTAGGTGAAGAGTGAAAAGAATTGGATTTTTCTTCCATAATCTGGAAGTTTACTTTGAGTTGCCAAAAAGTGACTGCTTTCTCTAACAGAAATTTGCAGACTCCATGCTAAGATGTTAGTAGGTAAAATAGATGCTAGTCAATTTTAACTTAAAACCTAAGAGCTATTGCCTAGATGCAATAAAATCCATCAGAAAGCCAGGATATATAGCTACAAGCATCACCATGAGAAGATTTTCTGAGCAGGAAAGCTGGAGCTGCCTCTGTTTAGTGTTTGTTAGTTTTCAGAGAATCACTTCTCCATGCTTCCTTTACTTCACTCTCCTGTAATCCTCCAAACTGCTTCTTTCAAAGAGTCCAAGGAGACTATACCCACCTCTCATATCTTCCTCTTTATATTATAAGTGATGCCAGCAAGGTGTCAAACATTGGCTAACTGTTCAGTTCAAGGAGCAGCAATACTTAAAACACAGTTGTTGTTAACTAGCCAGGCAGAAAAAGTCAGGAAATTGGTTAGCAAGTAATGAAGAATATTTTGTTTGTTTGTTTTCAAAAAAAAATAACTGATGTCTCATTTTCATCCAACCTATACATTTAACTCCACTCAGTGTGAGTTACTCAGGTTTATTTTTTTTTTCATGTTTTTATCTAGAAGAATATATTTTTCTATTTCATTGTTCTGTTGTTGTTTCATGTCAAATGGAACCTTTTATATAATTATTTAATTAAAGAACGGTCTTCAAGAGGCTCACCTTTAGATGCTAAACATTGTATGTGAACAAAGTAATACAAGGATCTCATTGACATGAAAGCTGATGTCTTACTATACTGTGAAACAGAGCAATCATTAACTCATTATTGACTCATAAATTTAGGTAGTTGTTCACACTCAGTATTATTAATACAGTGTCACATATCTAGTTTGTTCCTCATGTTGTTCCCTTGCCACTGTATTTGTCACTCTTAAGGGACTTAAATTGTTTTTCCTTCCTCTATCATCTCATCTATCAGTGCAATAATTGTTTATTTCTCCACTGGGATTCTTTACAAATTTTCATCAAAAGAGCCTTTAAGTGCTTTCACCATTCAAAAATTTTTCTGTGATTTAAAATATTTTATATAAATTTGTATCAAATTAACCATATTTTGATGTTAAAGCAACAACCATCTGCATGTGTTTTTTTCATAGAATTTCTCAACCCTAAATAATAAAGGTTGAAATTAAAATGTGAAATATATTACCAATCTTTAATGAATAGTAAATTTTAATTTACTAGTCTCTGATTTACTAATTGATATTCCAGCTTATCTTTTGTAAAGTTAAAGAGAAAAAAATGAAGTCACAAGGGCTTAAGGAAATTATGTTTCTAGCTTTGCTGTATCTTTTGATAATTAATGGAACAATACAAACAGCATAAAATTATTTTTAAAATACCTTGTCATGGAGACAAAAATTCTTTATAATATATCCATTCATTCATTCCAGATATTTTTGTGTTATGAAATAATCAAGAGGGATAAAACTGAGTGAGCAAGGTAAAAATAAAACCACCATATTTTTTTCTCTATATTCTATATAATTATGGTTCATTATACTTCAGTTGTGTCATTCTAGATAAGCTGGTCAATATAATAGATTTGATAGTGTAAAAATAAATAAATATGGTTACTGCATTTTTGTGTTTGTGGATCTGATTACAAGAGCTCAGAGTCTTATGCCCTTTTGTTGAGTCTTATGATTCTCAGAAGAAGTTTGTCCCTATCACAATGTTGTTTAATGGTCATGTTACTTGAGGAAGAGAGGAAAGGGTTAGGGTTATCAGGTTTACACATGGAATTTGAGGGACAGAATAGTTCACAAAAGAATCTTATTTTGTAACCAAATCTATAAACTTTTGTAGGATCTTTCTCCATGATAGGTGATATATAAACAAGAAGTTGATTTCATATTAATTCTAATAAAGCTGGTAAATAAAAGTGGTTTTGTTTGTTTGCTTGTTTGTTTTCTGAAAAGGTTATGTATTTAAAAAAAAATGTCAGTAACTCTGTTTTGCAGAAATATGTTATTCTGCTTTGCCTCAAAGGTAGTACTTTCTTATAATTCTTACTCTGGAATGAGCAGACAATTAGTCATCAAGTTATCAAGGATTAGAAGGTGGTCATGAAGCTTCTTTGTCTGCTACCTGTAAAAATTCACCTTATATTGAGATTCAGTAGAAAAGATGACTGCAGAATAAAGACACCGGCAAACGAATATTATTTATGGCATTTGAATAAAACCAAATTGAGTTGTGCAGTAGAGGGAAGGAATGCCTTACAAAGTCATGTTCGCAGGCTTGAGGCCTGGGCCTATGTGAACCTGATGATGTTTCACAAGGCCAAACTAAAGGCCCTGAGCCTGCTGGGTCAGGAAAATCTGCAGCAACAATATAGACAGGATGATGTATGAATTGAGAGTTATTCTGCAGAAAAAGACTTGAAGATTTTGGAGATAAAAAACTGGACATGAGCTGGCAATGTATACTTGCATCCCAGAAAGCCAAATGTATTCTGGGTTGCATTAAAAAAAAACAAAACAAAACAACCACAAAAAAAAAAAAAAGGCAACACTTAGAAAACAGGTAAACACTCAGAAAGCAGGTAAAGGGAGGTGATTCACCCCTTTACTATGCTCTCATGAGACCCTATCTGGAGTGCTGCATCCAGCTCTAGGGTCCTCAGTACAGGAAATACCTGTTAGAATGAGTATAGAGGAGGGCCAAAAAATAATAAGAGGGATGGAATATGTCCTTACAAAAAAAGGCTGAGAGAGTTCAGGCTGGAGAAGTGAAGGTTCCAGGGTGACCACCTTGTAGCCTTTCAATACTTAATGGAGTCTGATAAGAAAGATGGAGAGAAACTTCTTACCAAAACCTACATTGACAGGACAAGTCACAACTGTTTTAAACTGAGGCAAGATAGGTTAAGATTGAATATAATTAAGAATTTCTTTTTTACTCTGAGGGTGGGGAGCCACTCGAAAAGATTGCCCAGAGACACTGAGGATGTTCCAGCTTTGGAAGCGTTCAGGGTCAGGTTGGATGGGGCTTTATACAACCTGATGTAGTGAAAGATGTCCCCAGCCATGGCAAGAGGTTTGGAACTGAACGGGGAACTACATGCTTTTTAGTCTGACCTCGGTGCTGGGGAAGGTCATGTAGCAGATGATCTTGAGTGCCGTCACATGGCACATACAGAACAACTAGGTGATCAGGTCCAATAAGCATGGACTTATGAGAAGCATCGAGTGCTTGACTAACCTGGTCTTCTATCACTGCATCATTAAGGATCAAGATCACAGAATCACAGAACAGGTTGAGTTGGAAAGGACCCACAAGGATCATTGAGTCCAACCTTTAGCCCTGCACACGACCTCCCCAAGAGTCACACCATGTGTCTGAGAGTATCAGCCAAATGTTTCTTGAACTCTGGCAAGCTTGCTGCTGTGATCACTTCCCTGGGGAGCCTATTCCACTGCCCAACCACCCTCTGACACAACTTCAGTCCTGTCCAGTCAAGAAAATTGTTTAGATTGCAATGAGGTCTCCCCTCAGTCTCCTCTTCTCCAGGCTGAGGACCAAGGACCAAGTGACCTCAGCTGCTCCTCATATGGCTTCTCCTCAAGACTCTTCACCATCTTTGTTGCCCTTCTTTAGATGTTCTCTAACTTTTCTTACATTGTTGTACCAAAACTACACACAAATTCAATGTGAGGCCATCCCAGTGCAGAGAAGGACACTCCTCTCTCTCAACTGGCTGGCAATTCTTTGCCTGATGCCCCTCAGGACACGGTTGACCCTCCCGGCTGCCAGGGCACTGCTGACTCATACTCAACTTGCCATTGACCAGAATGACCAGATCCCTTTCCGTGGCAGTGCTCTCCACCCTCTCATTTCCCAGTCTGTACAAGTATCCAGGGTTGCCCCATCCCAGGTGTAGAATATGGCAGTTCCCCTGGTTGAACTTCATATGGTTGGTGATTGACCAGTCCTCTAATTTGTTGAGGCCTCTCTGCAGGGCCTCCTTGCCTTTGAAGGATCAGCTAATCTGGCCATCTAACTAGCACCACCATAGTCACCCCTCTCTGAACCACCTAGTAGATGGTGGAAAGACTGAGTGGTTTTTAGCTGGACTTTACTAAAGAGGTCTTCAAGAATAAGTATTTTAAGATACAAAACTGTTGGAAAGTAATTTTTTCTGTACTGTTTTTGCAGAGACTATGTTATAAGCAAAAAGAACAGTTCCCTCGATATAGGATGAAATTCATAATCCAATCTTTGAGTTTTTCTTTCCTGTGATGCCTTTCAGAGAAAATATGCACTCCCTTTAAAAAGAAGAAATCAGGCAGGGTGTATTATACAGGGCACGTGTATAATATGTTCCTTCGTACATGTTGCCATTTTATTTCATTGCAGTAGGAAGGAGAGGAATGGACTGTTGCTTGCACATTGGAATATGAATTAAGACAACACGGGTTTAATTTCTATCTGTATTCCAGGCTCATTTTTAAGTTGCCTACTATTTGCTTTTTGTATTTATGCTGATTTCCATTTGGTTAGCTAATTAGATGACCCAGGCTCCTCAATATGAATCTACATCAGAACAGGTATCTCATCCCCTCTCTAGGAAGGTCTCAGCCAAAGCTAACTGTACCAACACTCAAGGAGAATGAAAGACAGCAGGATAATGTAGAGTGTGAATAGACACTTTCTATTCAGATTGAAGAGGTGGGCCTTTGTGTGATTTAGAAAATATTAAGACCTAAACACTGTCTTGAAAAAAAATGGCTCTTGCCTGGTGAACTTCTTTTAAGAGCTATATTCTTTTGATAATGTTTAGTAAGAATAGGTTTATTGAACTGTGTGTTAAATTACTCTTTGACAGGGCATTGAGTTGTTGCCCTGGCAGAAAAATAAAGGAATATTTACTCCCTGATGCCTTACTGTTATTTTTTGGATACACATGGCTGAGTTATAAGCCAAATTTCATGTTTCACTGCTACTACTTCAAAATGATAGTGCTCTCAATTACATGTACTCACACTTCTAGATAGCTTGGCATCTTCTATTTGCCACTTGCTCAACACACGTCTTCCAGTTACTTTTTTACATTTTTCAGTTTATTCCATCTTGTGCAGAAGCTTTCAGTCCCAGGGAGAGTTCAGCAGTATTTAACAGCTGTGAGCATGTCTCCCCGCTGATGACAAAAAACCACAGTTCCCCTAGTCAGAGATATGTTTTGTTGACCTAAAGCAAAGCTAGCAATGAGCCCAGCATGAAGTTCCATCAGGTTGTTTCAGAGCCTTTAAGAAGCCTTAGTGCTTTTGACCCCAGATGGCACACTGGAAGGACAGACATGTCACCAGTGTCAGCAAGAGTAAGAAATATGTTGAATGAGACAGACCCAGTAAAAATACTGGACAGATCTAAATGATTTTGCAGTGAAAGGCACTTACAAGAAGGTTAGAGATGGACTTTTCACAAGGGTATGTAGTGATAGAACAAGACCAAATGGCCTTAAATTGAAGGAGGGTAGATTTAGCTTAGATATTAGGAAGAAACTCTTTACTGTGAGGGTGGTGAGGCACTAGAACAGGTTGTCCAGAAAAGTTGTGGACTCCCCATCTCTGTAAGTGTTTGAGGCCAGGGTGGATGTGGCTTAAAGCAACCAGGACCAGAGGTGTACTTGCCCATGGTAATGGGATTGGAACTATATAATCTTTAAAGTCTCTTCCCATCAAGATGATTCTGCAACTCTACTAAAATTGAAAAGTCTTTGTGGCTTTGGTTGATTCAGGTTTAAGTTGGAGAAAAATTCTTATCTGACTCCGAAGCTATTGGTCAGGATCGCCTTGAGCAGGACAATGCGAGAGGTGTTACTATCAATCTTATGGCGCAGACTTATTCATACATTATAGCATATGGATAGCATTTCCTGGTCCTTCATCCAGCCATGTTAAACACCTCATGCTTCATAAGAAGATAAGGACTGGCTTCTCTGATCCTCTCCTACTCACTTGAATAAGTTTACATGACAATTTTAAATGTAGAAGATGGGAAGAAAATACCTTTCCTGGTCCTTCTAGAAGCAGCTAAAATGTTGAAGTGTGACAGGCAAGTACCCTTTCATTTTACATACTGGGAAGTTCAGTTTCGTTTTCCTGATCTAGAATGGATAGACGGACAAAAGAAATATCACATTTCTGTCTTTGTCACTAGTTTACTTTGATAAAAAAATTAAACTATCAGACTATCAAAGATCATATTTCATTTTGTTGGAAGTCCACGAGCTAACAAGGAACCATTTAGTGCTTAACAGCCAAGTAGATGTTGATAAGCTTCCTAACAGTGCCAGGCTTCAGTACCATAGTTATTGTATTGCCCAGTGCACTGGCAAAAAATAGGTAAAAATTGTACACTCTGCTCATGAGGTAGGGGACACAGGGGTCAAGAAAGTGGAAAATGTCTAGGTGCTGATTAATTTCTTTGCCTTCATTTTTACTGTAAAGTTGTACTCTCAGTCTGGCTGGGTCATGGAGCCTTGTGACAGAGGCTGTGGGAAAGAAAGTCTCACCAGTAGGAGAAAGGACTAGAGTACCCCAACAAGTAGAACATACACCCATGGTAGCAAATGAGATACTGGCAGAGTTCTTCAAGGTTGATGTGAGGTTACTGTAATAAGGGGATGTTTGTGATGGGTAGTCAAAAGCAAACATCACATCCTCTTCAAGACCAGCAAAGAGGAAGGGCAAGAAGACTACAAGACAGGAGTTATTTACACTGGTTTCTTTTCAGTTCATATATCTCCTGATGCAGGACTAAATGGGTTTCCAAATGGTGGAGGTAGGTATGTGTGTGAGAATTAACACACATAAATGCATTCTCTTTTGCTCAAACAAAAACTCAAGTAAATTAAGCCTTGTGTGTTTTTCTGAGAATGTACTTGTTCTAAACAAGACAAGGGATATTGTTTTCTGAGTTGTATTCCCCGCATACCTCTACTCTTCTTTTGGTAGCAGGGAAGATAGCAGGGTTGTTGCTAAGCAGCAGCTGTCACAAGAAAGTTCTGTCTAATATTGTAGTAGTGGATTAAGTGCCACTGAAGTACATCACTTCTGAAGCCTTTCTGTCTCTTATCGGTTGAAATAATTTATAGCCACAGTATTCAGCCCAATGTGTATATCCTTTTCCCCCTTTCCACCCATCCATATTGACTGTGATGTCTGGTGAGTTTAAGGTTGTCCGTATTTCTTGATGTTAGAATTCTGAGGAAGTCTGGCCCTAGAGCCAGGCTGGATAGTGCTGGACTAAGACTAACTGTGCTGCCTTGCTATTAAGTAATATGACCCCCAGTCCTAGCACTAATGGAAGTACATGTTAAAAAAACCAAAGTATGAATATCTCCTTAATCCTTGTTGTTTTTTTTTCCCATTGGCAAGCTCTTTTTCTCCTCACAGACAGAATTGCTATGGCTAACTCCCAAAATACTGGTTGCAGAAAATGCTTTTTTTCTGCTTGTGAGAAAATTATTTCCATTTTGGTGGGTATAACTAAACATCAATGAGAAATGTCTTGTTATTTGACCTGTTTTCAAAACTGCATTTTCTTGAAAACGGTAAGAGAAAAGTGTGGTAGCTATTTTGCTATTGTTGTGTAAACACAAGACACCATTAAGTTTCAGTTTAGACTGAAGAAATCAGGTTCATATAAGGGAGAACATCTCTGTCAGTTCTTTATGCTGGCTGGGCAGAACACAATTGAGATCCAAAAGCCTTTCATGGAAATTGGAATGAGATTGTCCACAACCAAATCAGTCCTCCATTGTAGCAAATCCATTTAACATACATTTCAGGCAGAATAGTATTGGCTACATCTGCACACATCAATAGGCCTTTCAAACTGTTCTTAAGTGTTAGGACAGTTAAATTGCTTTTTACATTTTTTTTTTCTGAAAATAAATAATTCTTTTCCTTTTGCTTATTTGTTTGTGCTTCTTCTGTCTTGTAGAGGTACTCCTTTGTTAAATTGTGTTATCTTTGCATTTATACAAAGACCATTGTGTTTAGATTCTAATCTGATTTTGATCTCGTCCTATTCTAGCAGTGCAGCTGGTAGCTGGGGCTAAGAAATAAACCAAATTTGCGGCTTTGGAGGAGAGAAAAAAATCCAAAAAAATATAAAAACATTTCTCCTTTCCAATGCTGATGCTACAGTTCTTACAGTCATCTTTTCTCTATTAATAGATACAAACAGAGTTTTACAGTGTTGCTCAGTCACTTGTCTTCCTAAAAGGATGGTCATTAAAACTACAAATACTCCGATCATCATACTTTGGGAAAAGAAAGTCACAACACGGAGTTGGGTGATGTTAAAACATTTTCCATTCTTCTGAAACCTAGTAAATATGGGTGCAATCACCTCTGATTGCTATTGCTAAGACCGAAATTTGGCTGGCAGCTTCCAATCTATAATGTTTGTATTCACATAAACTCATTTGCAAGTGTAGCTAAAGGGAAAGAAAAAAAAAAAAACAACCCATAGAAAATGAGTTTTAAGTGTCCCATGTAAATGTTCCATGATTGATCTGTTTATTTTTGGAACCTTAAGTTAGATCTTAGATTTTAGTGTAAGGTGAAATTAAAACTGAGTGGTCTTCATAAATGTCAGAGTGAAAAAGAATGCACACCAAAAAAACCCCTAAAAGTATGCCGGCGTGAAAAAAATCAGCTGCATGTAGCTGACAAAAGAATATATGGTAGGGCAATAAAATAGCCAGAGTCCTTTGCAGAGTCTCTTCATATTTCATATTGAGTACTTGTTTCCATTTGACTTGGTGAAGAAAGTCAGCTTCCAAGTGGCATCCTGTGAAATTGCCAAGAATCTACAGCCAGACAGTGAAAACTGATTTAACACTAGTGATGTTAACAGAGGCGCATTGTGATGACTATTTATTGTCAAAGTTTATTGATTTGCATTCCATTTCTGTTGGCTTAATGTCTTTGCTGACACTCTTGTATCTTTCTGTGAATATGTGCTACTGCCCTGTGTAGCTTTCCAGTATTTGAAAGTGTTGGTGAATTGAAGTCGTACATTTATTCTTTAATGTAAGGTAAAGAAATGAAAGCAGAAAATATCTTAGCAAACATTATAGAGAAATCTGCTTGCTATATTTGTAATACTGGTTGAATCACATTTTGTCGCCTTTGGCATATGTGATGTCCAGCTATAAGCTGTGGAAAGTAAATCAAAATTGGTGCAACTATATTGACAGTAAGAGAAAGAATAGAAGGAGAAAAAAAGGGGGAAAATAACAGTCTCCACTTCTGCACAGACACTAAAGCAGCATTTGCTTCTCTGGAACACAAGATTGCTATGCCTGCACTGTTGTGTTTCTCTTGTGTTTAGATAAGGATCATCTCTGCTCTTCATTCCCTGCCCAGACTAATCTGTGCCTTTGTGTATATGACCATACTGTCCAGGTAGCGCCTACTAATTACTGAGAAAGTAGCTGTTTATCTTGACTTCTGAACAGCATTTCTCAATGGACCTCAGTGAACTTTCCTTCCCCAGATCCTGATAAGAGACAGTAAAGTGTAGCATAAGTCTCTGATGCTCTCTCTTTTGATCGAAGCTGGACCTCTTTACTTCTCAGCTCCCTCTCCAACCACCCCACTCCCCCGCCCCCCTCCCCTCGGTCCCCTGCATCTTGTCTTTTGTGTTCGGAGTGGTTTTTGAATGTATATTTTAAATGTACCACAGTAAGAGAATAGCCTAACTGGTGCTTCTTCCAACTTCTAATGTTGGTGGTTTAGAAATAAAACTTGCAAATGCAATTTCTAGCACCTTAGTTCCCATTAAATTTGAAAATGTCATCTCCCATTGCAGGAAGATTGGTATGCACTTCTACTTGTCTTACCATTTCAGTGAAATCAAGTCAAGCCACTACATAGAATTGAGGTCACCACCAGAACATGCAAGTAGCAATAGATATCAATGCCAAACAAGGAAAACAGGGTTTTCACTTAAGTAATTATTTGAAAATATATGAAGTTATGCAAAATTATGCCTGTAAATGCCACAATAAAATTAATTGATTGAGTGAATATTCCTGTATCAAAGCAGAAATATTGAATTGCATACAGTCTATATCTATGCCAAAGAAGGGAAAACTAATAAATGTGTTATGTCATGGAATAAGGGTTTGTTCCTGACTGGTGTGGATGTTGTCTGGTTTGGAAGCATACTAGTAATATGACAAATATTATTTTGCAATGGAATATTTGTGCTCAGATGCAGCAAGTCTGAGTCAAGAGTGTTTCAGGACTTCATTTACCACATGATTTTTTCATCTCTTCAAGAGTGGGTCACAATCACTTAGATGTGCACTGAAAGACTGATCTTTTTTTTTAAATGGAAGAGATTTTGTGATTTACTTACAGAAAGGTTTTTTGTGGGCTGAGGTTTTTTTACTGTTATTTTATTTTGAGGTTTTTGTTTGGTTGGTTGGTTTTATGACAATTTCCTGAGGCCAACATCTTATTTACAAGGCAAATGAAAGAGTTGAAAATATTGGGTGCTATATAGGGAACTTTTCTCTTAGAAATTAAACAACAGCATTCAGCGGGACAGGACATGTGTTCACTGAAGAAAAAAAAAAGAAAACAGTTCATGGCTTTATTTTAAAAAGTGTTTATTTTCTTGTCCACAGGTTTTGATTAACAATTCTCTTCATTTTAGACAACCTGAGCTGTCACAACATCCTGGTTTATGGGCCAGGAGAAGAATAACATCATGAGTCTGAATATTATGAGACAGAACACTTTTCGTTGTTCAAGAAATGAGTGGATGGGACTATGGGGAACTGTCCTCAGGGATAAAGCAGCACAACAGAGCTGGTAACGGTTTGAGGAGATTGTTCTAGAGCACAGGAGCTTCCAAATCCTGTGTGTTAGAAATAATGTAAGGAAGGTAGGAAAGACACAAGGCTGGGTAAGGGCCTCCTGATTAAACTGAGATGTAAGAAGGAAATGCATAAGCAGTGAAATCAGGGACATGTACCCTGGGAAGAATGCAATACATAATTTTTGTAGATTTTTAAAATATCTTTTAATGATCTCTATGTAGCAGTAACATGTCTGCACAGTTGCAGATCTCCAAAAATTAGTTTAAAAATGTCAGTAATGCCCACTCAGTGCTAATATTCTTGTAGGAAAGGTGGTACTTGAAATGATTTTTCATTAAATGTAGTAATGCACTTTGGAAAGACAAAGAACTCATGTAATTTCATGTATATAGGTAGTTTTGAGTAAAGAAAGCACTTCTCCACTTGGAGACTTTTTAGGTCATATTCAACTTTGTTATTTGGTAGTGTATACTGGGAAGTTATATTAGTTATGTACCATTAGCACAGAGGAAATACTGGAAAGAGAGAAGAGTAGAAATGAATTACATCCATAGAGGTTGTAGTTGCCTGATACTTGGAGACATCATCCAGTTGGCTATGGCAGTGATGCTTTCCTCTGACATGCAAAAGCTTATCTTGCATACACTGATAACTGGGTGGTCCAGAATGCAGATGTGTGTCTGCTCTTCAGATACCATCATATAGTATACATTCTGAGAAAAAGTGATTATAGTAATTTAGACATTTTAAGACTCTGGTCTTCGGATTGATTTTGTCAGAACATGGAGTGTACTGTTCCCCAGCACGTATTTCTGGAAGAAAACAGAAAAAGAGCAGTGTGTATTCAAGACAGTTCCTGAGACAATGATACAAAAGTTTTAATATTTTTTTCATAGGCCACATCCTAAAAGAGTGGAAAATATGTGTAAGCTCTTACGTTTTTAATTTCAGGGAAGTAAGAAATGGATAAACTGCATAGGTCTTAAGTCAGGTCAAATATGTTGTGTCTATCCTTACTTAAATAATCGGTTAATAAAGGAGCTTAGATGTCCTGAGACAAACTTAACCTGACTGATGGCAATTGCAGTTGTACTTGTGTCTGGAAAAGGAAAATTTGACATGTGGAAAATATTGTTAAATTACAGTATGTTAGATTTTGAAGTCCTCTAACTTTCCTTCTTCCTTTTTGTAAACCAATATTTATTAATCAAAGTCCACACAAACAGATTTCTGATTATGAGACCTTGCTACAGCCTGTTTACACTCACAAACATCAATCACCTTGACAACCTTTAAGTGGATATTGTGATAAGGACACTGAATAAATGTACAGACTACCAGTACCTTCCTCACTGACTGCTGGATCTACACAGTTCAGTCCTGGAGCGCACATCAGTAAGATCAAGAGGGGCTGATACTCAGTGCTATAGGAAATGTCTATTCCAACACATGCCTCCTGTTTTAGTTTGCAAACCATTCTGCTTTAGTACAAAGATTTGCTCAGGATAGGGTCCCATGGCAGGCTTGTGGAACACTTTCTGTATTGATATATCCACATTTTATTAAAGTTGGGAAATTTTGCTTTAGTCACCTTTTAGACTACAGGAACTCAGAGGCTAAGGGAGATGATCCTTCTTTACCTAACTTTTTATTGAACAGAACTTGCATAGTTTTGGTTTTTTTTTTTTTTTTTTTTTTTTTTTTTTTTTTTTTTTTTTTTTTTTTTTTTTTTTTTTTTTTTTTTTTT
>JAWWMP010000081.1:74467468-74478056 GCA_035047865.1 Dendrocincla tyrannina | reverse complement strand
TTGTTTTTTTTTTTTTTTGGCTTTTTTTTGGGTTTTTTTTTTTTTTTTTTTTTTTTTTTTTTTTTGTTTGTTTTTGTTTTTTTTTTTTTGTTTGTTTTTTTTTTTAATTTCAGCTGTAATGGTATTGGGATCAACAGCTCATTTAAATTTAACTTCAAGGCTTAAACAATTTCACAGGCTAACCAATTTTATTTTTGCCCTGGAGAGTGGAGTTGAAGTAATCTTTTGAAACTTAAAATTGAATTGGGCTCATGTAAAGTAGCCTGAAGTATTTAGTTAAGACTTTGGTTTTGTAGTTAAAATAGTTTTAACAAATCCACTATAGGTTTCTTCTTTTAGGGAATGCAGGAAGGCATGACTAGCATATGAAAGCCTGGCAGATTAAGATATTTTAAAATTACATGCATAGTAGTGTGATTATTATTTATTTTGCAACATGTTATGCATGCATATAGAAATTTTAGCTTACTCCCCAATTTGTGGTTTATTATTTAGATAATTAATTCTGAAGTTATATAATAACAAATATTTTGGTGTAGAAGTAACATATCTCAAAGAGGAATATTATTGTTACTCAGAAATTACCAAATTAGCCCTTTTCTTTTTCAGCAACCAATTAGTCTTCTTTTACTTTCCTGAAACTTCAGTAAAATCTTGCATCATTAAGCTTCCTATGGTTTTCTTGCTTCAAATGTTGACCTTTTCTACCTCCATTAGAGTGTGAATCAAAAGTTTTAAATTAAATCATTTTCAGTATTTTTAGTATTTTAGCTTTATTTGTTATATTGATGAATTTAATATTTAGTTGTTCTTGATTACTCAACTTTGAATGTTAAGATTTGGATATCTGAATGTTTGAGACTTGGAGCTCTCATACTGAGTATGTGATGGACCTGTGAAATGTCCAGATACTCCTGGAGCAGAAGTCTTCTTTGGGTAGGGAAGGTGGGTTCCTTGAGGCTAGAGGTTATAAGGATTTAATATAATCTGCTACAAAATCATTAAAAAGAACAACGAGCCCCAAACAATTATAAAATGAAAGGTGGTTGCTAGAAGAAAACTAAATTATTTAGGTGTTACCAGTGATAATTTGTGATAATTTCCTACTGTATATTTTGATGCACATGATGAGGACAAGACCCTTGACTGTTGTGTAGTATCTTGAATGCTGTGGTACATCTGAGACATTAAAAGTTAATCTGTGAGAAAGGGCAATTACATACAAAAAGCCTTTTCTAATTGAGGTTTGAGGGTTTTATTAATAACTGGAATACCTCTGTTTTTGCTTTAATTTCTCTGGAACCAGTCCAGCTTCTGGAAGTTCTGTGGAGATTTTTTATTGCTGCTGCTTTTGGAAGAAAACCTGGCTAGACTTGTGCACAGTTCATTTCAAGGAGATAATTTGGTTTGTTGCCAAACCAAACAAAGTGGGAAATGACACAGTCACAACCACACGCTGAGCTCATCAGAGGGATATAAATTGTGTTCCAGATTCAGGCACTTGTATCTGCCAATAAATGCTACTGAAAGCAGAAAAAAGAAGGTAAAAATACTAGATTTAATTTGAAAACTAATAGCAATTTTTCTTCTGATGTTTTTACACTATCCATCATTTTGAGGTGCTGTATGCTAGTATACTGCAGGATTCTAACAAAGCACCAAAGATTTTCATTGCTTCATTTCAGAAAGACAGTTTAAACTAATGTAGACAAACCAGCTTCTTTGTTGAGCCAAACTTCAACTATAGCTGTTATACTTCTCCTTTTTTTCAAGGTCTAAAGACTCTTCCAGTGCTCCTGAAAGCCCCTGTATACTCTGTTTTAGTGTAGTAGGATCTCTGAGCATTATAACTCTCTCTTCTGAGAGTGGCACTTGTATCTCTTGTGAGACCTGTAATTAAGTCTTATTAAGAAGTCTTTCAGACAGAATTCCCATTTGCTGCTCCACCCACTGGATTTTTTTGGACCAGAATTGTTAATATTTTCACCTTCATCTGCTGTTCATGGAAATCTTTAGATCTGCAAGACTCTTGCAGACCTTATTTGAAGTGCTTAGTAATGGTACATGGACTATGGAATTTCACAGTACATGGCATGGAGATTTATAATTCTGTCAAAACTATGGGTTTTTTGCAAAGATTAAGGAACAGTAACTCCTGTAAGAACTTGCCTTAGTCAAATAAAAGTAATATAGTCATTATAGACTCAGAAGATGTTTAGAAGAAATAGCAAAAGTTAATCTACTTGTTCTCATAGAAGAGATATGTGCACAGTTTATGACTCTTTCACATTTGGAAAATATATAATTGTTTAGCTCAATGCCAAATAAGTGGTTCTTCAGGTATGTATGACCCCTTGTGCTTAGATAAGATGATATAGCCCTCTTTTCTGATCTCTGGCATATTTTATAGTTAAATTCTCTCTTGCAAGCTTTTGTAACTGAAGTGCAACCTGTGTAGTCCATATGTTGACTTTCAACAGTGAAAGAAGATGACTTCCTCTGCAATTATATTTTTCACAGATAAAACATTAAAACTAACCTGTGAGCTGTGTGCTACCTATTCATTGATTGCCTGGAGATGATGGTATCAGAAAAAGTCCTTATACTTCAAATATTCAGCAGTACCTTGTCTTGGATTTTTCTATTTGTGTCTGCTAACTGTACAGTGAATTTCTAAATCAGCCCTACTGGGCAGCTGATGAGAGTTAGTGAAAATCCTGTCTTAAACTGTTTGCAGTCATGGTCTTTCCTCATGTTCAAAGGTGTTATTTTTTAAGCTTACACTCCCATGAGGTGTTGGAAGCTGCTGAAGGAGTGTTTCCAGTTTCAGTCCCTCACAGTGGAAAGCATTGTCATTCATCTGGCATTCAGAACAGATTAAGAGGTCTGATTTTCACAGAGCTTCTCAAAAAGAGGCAAATTACTGAAGGTAGAAATTGCAGCATTAAGAAAGAACAAGATAAAGAAAATTTTCCAAGGATTAACAGACTTTATACTGTGACACTGGTTTATTTCATGTGATTTGTGTTTGCAAGTGTGAATATAAAGAAGGCATCTTTTAAGGATCAAATAATAGAAATAAATAAAAAAGGAGAAGGGAGGAGGTAAGGGAAGAAAAGGGGAGGGCAGGGAAGGGATCTGGTCACTGCACTACTGAATTGGAAAAGTACCAACCTAAAATGAAGCATGATGCTAATATTCAACTCTTCATGAAAAACAGGAAGGAGAAAGGAGAAGCAAATATTTTATACAACAGTGAAGAAAAGAATGGAGCTTGAAATAAATCTTCTTTACAAAGGGAATAGCACTTGAATGTATGATTAAAGAGAACACTTGGAAAGGCTGTACTCAAATATAGCAGTATAGTTCAAAAGAGAGATCATGCTTAGCAAACAAAATTAGTGTTATAAAGAAGTGATAATAAAACCTGATGGTACAGAAATTGAAGACAAAGTATTATGAACCCCTGAAAACCTAGAAATCAAATTACAGTAGCATGGAAAATAAGAATTAAGTTGATAATTTCCTGCCTGGAGAATGGGAAAGTGATAAATGAATACACCATTACTTATCAAGGAATTTTTAAGTGCTACATAAAGATTTGTGATCTGGAGTTTGAATTTGTCATCTGTTACATATCTGTACATATTTTCATAATAGGAAATGCAAGGATTTATGCCGGTCAGTCTTTGAGAACTGGACGGGGACAAAGAAGATAAAAATGAGTAACATTAAGAGTATAGAATGGAATGAGCTACATGGTAACCTTAAGCAGTCTCATAATATTTTTTAGAATATTGTGTGATGTAAATCCTTCATTAATTTATTACTGTTGTATAAAAAACTGAAATGCAAAGAAATAAGGATTTCTCAGTGCATGTTTACATATTCTTTTACAGAGAATAAAGTTTATGAGAAATAACATTTAGTGCTTGACCTTGTTTTGTTGTAGGGTTGATCATATGAAGTTAAAATACCTCAAACAATGACTGAAATATGATATGCACCTACAATAATTACTTAGTAGAAGAATTTTCACATCCAGAAGAACTGATAACATGTTCCATTAAAAAGTTCAGTCTCTTTTCTAAAGTGATGTAATGGTTGCATATTTCCTGCAAGACTGGGAGGCCATGAAATGTAAAGGGATGGTAGCACAATATACAGAAACAGTAATTCTTGTGGAGAGCTTAATCTTTGCAGTTTCCCTCGGTTGTGAAGGGAAAGCTTTAGGTTTGAGGCAATAACAAGAAAATATTTTTGAACTTCATGTTCTCCAAGCAGCATATATTAATGTGATAAAATAACTTGTATCTTCAAGTATCTACAATACCTGTAGAATCACAAAGGAAAAAAAGAAACAATCACTATAATCACTAAGCCCTCCTTCCCCTACTAACCCTTTAGCTAGCTCTAAATTTCTTAAACTTGTGAAATTAACTAACTCTAGCAGTGCTGTATGAAGGAATTCTATATACTGGAGCAGCATATGCAATAATGAGGGCTAGTCATGTACATGACTTGATTAAGCTTTGACCTGCAGCTATACTGCTGATGCTAGCCTGAACTACACAGACAAAAAAAAAAAAAAATCAATATTTTGTGGTTTAGGTGTAATAAAAACTGTGTGATGTTCATTTCTTCAAGTTTGTAGATTTTAAAGGAATGGAAGGGAATCAGGAAATGGGTCTTTGAATTAATGTTTAGTACACACAGAATACATCTGGAAACTTTGTATGCATCCTCCAAAGTAGCTTTGAGCGCTTAAAAAGAAAACAGAACTTTCCAGGATATTCTACATTGGCTTTATTTAGAAAATAAAATTATGAAGACGTGGGAGGATAAATGGTACAGTCCAATATGTAACTTACACTTATATTTTGTTTGTAAAAACATTTACTAAATTAAGTTGGTAAAAAAAAATATTAAAAAGTTTGATTATTTCTCAAGTGGTTTTCAAATTAAAAATAGATGATAAAGTTTTCCACAGGACCAGATGAGGTGAGGTAAATCCAATATTTAATAAGTGAAGATAAATAATTTTCCTCACAGTCTTCTGATAACAATTTTTTTTTCACTTGGCAAAACACTTTTTTTCTTCTTACTTGTATTTAAAGACTTTTTCACAGGATCAGAATAAAATGGAATTACATAAGGGGTAATTAAAAAGCAAGATAATAACAGTTTAGAGGAAGCAAAAACGTATTCATGTGATTCATGTAGTAGAATTACTTGTTTGTCAGAAAAATATAGCATTTCCATTAGTATGAATATTAATAAGCAGCCATGAGTGGAAGTGCAAACAAACAATAGAATAGATATGGGGTGCTAGACGTTAATTTTGACCTTTTCTCATGTGGTTGTTTTCATTGGTGCACTCTGGGGATTCAGGACACACGCCAGTAATTGCAGCATCAGAGCTGGAAAGGGGGGAACTTCTGCAGCTCTTAGATGTGAAATGATGATAAAAATGGCAGAAAGGACAATTCTAAATCTCCTATTCCTTTTCCTATTCCAAAGAGTGCAATATGACAATATAAAACAACTGGCTGATATTTGGATGAAAACACCTGGGAAAAAAAAAAAAAAGTTTCAAGTGAAGCATACTCATACATACATACATGCATACATACATGCATACATACATACATGTGTCCAGATATTTGTTAATTTGGGCTGATGAAAAGTAGTAATCAAGAACACTAATAAGACTAAAATGCAAAGCTGTCCTCCAACAAAAGTGTAATTGGAATTTCCTTCTGTTTCTCCAGAAACAATGGTCACATAGAAGTACAAGAAGATATCAGAAGTGATCTTTGAGAAGATTATAGCATTTTTGACATTTACAAAGCATAAAGAAATTACAGAAAACAAATTAAAGAAACATTTACAAAGCATAAAGAAATTACAGAAAACAAATTAAAGAAAACCTCTCATTATGGAGTCATCAGCTTATCTGGAATACCACCTCATTACTTAAAGGACAAGATTAAGTGCAATGATCCACACAGATCTTTGATGAAAAATAATTAAATTAAACCAAATAAATTTAAAATAAAATAAGATTTCTTTGCCAAGAGAGAGATTAACTTCTCTGTGAAAGTAAACTACAGAAACTGTTCAGAAAATATTAGCACAACTTTGGCAAAGAAATGTGGCATATTTTGTGTCTCTATCAAAAATCAGAACGTAGCACGCTGTTTTGATAATTTCTGTCAAATTATGACTATTTTTCTGTCCTCCGGTGACATAAAAAAGCAAAATAAGCATTACAAAATTAAAAAGAATTGAAGTTCTTGAACTAGATATTAGCACCTTTTTCTGCTTTATTGTGTTGGGATTTTTTTAAAACTTGCTCGGTCCCACAAATCAGTAATTACATGAGAAGAATCTGAATGTGTTTTTTGTTTAAAGAATCAATTTGTTTTTAATGCATTAATCAAAGAGGAGAGGGCATATAGGAATCCTTACACCTAAATAACAAACTGTGAGGAGAAAACGGGAGAGTTATATGTTTATAAATGTCATGAAAAGGAGGTGGATTGGAGGCTGTGATTTCTGAAAACACACATTTAGCAATGCTAGGCATAAAGATTTACCTACAGGCATTCCCACAAAACAGTAAGCACTGTATTTCACCAAGTGGGATTTCTTATTTTTCCCCCATAAAGGGATACACATCAGTGAAAGTACAGAACAGGGGATTTGTAGAGTTTATGCAAACTCTTTAATTTTCCTCCATTAACTTTAGGATCACTTGAGTACTGCTCAACCTGTACAGTCTCCTGGAGACTCCTCATGACCAGGCTGGCCTTGCTCACCTTTCTTCTCTAAACTGACTAGAATGAGAGCCTTCCTTCTGTAAAATTACAGTTTACTCATCTCTGATAGATGATTTCCTTCAGTGATTTCAAATACTTTTAGGGCAGAGCATGGTTTAACTAAAAGCTCCCTTAGGACATTTGGCTGCTCCAGCACTCTAAGATCATTCATTGATCTGTTTTTGTCAAGTTGCAGCCTGTCCACACTTTGGGGTCCATATGCTGTTTCCCTAGTGGATCTCAAAAACTTTATGTCTTCTGTACTGTGGTCTGATTTTTTAAAAATGTTTGCAGCCCGCAAATGGTTGAAGACTGCTGGGCAACATTGATTCAAATAAGGAAAAAGGTAATAATTCAAGTGTTAGTTTGATTCAAGTGTTAGTTTTCATTGCTGTGTTTACAGATCTGAAATGACACTGACATATGCTATTCTGAAAATCAATTTCCTAACAAGTGATGTTATACAGCTCTGTATTGTATTCAAGGAAGATGTTTTTTTTTCCAGTGGAGACTAAAGCTTGTTTTGGAATTTCTTCAGATCAGAAGAAAAAGTACAAATACTAAAATCATGTTAAAGCTTATTGAATTTGCATCATAAATGCCATGTATTTCAACGGTTTGTCAGAAACAGTAGTTTGTCATTCCCTAAACAGTCTCTTGATTTTACTATTTAACAAAATTAAGTTCTGCCATTCTAATGGTAAACAGACCTTTTCATTTAAAAAAAAGAAAAAAAGAAAAAAGAAAAAAAAGAGGTATTTTTGGAACATATCTTAGTGTAGTGCAATATCTAACATATTCCAGCAGTACAGACAGCCTTGAAAATTTAAATGTTGTCACTTTAAAGGTTTTCAGATGACATTTTAGTTCTCCTGTCTAAACAAATTTTCAAAATTAAAGGCCTTTTTGATTTTTCTTTCCCACTTGAATCTTTAGAGTGCTTGCAGCTTTTACACGTCAGTATTCTTATTTGATTAGTTAGGGTTAGTTTATTTAATTAGTTACACTATTAATGCCAGATGAACACAATTCCTTGGTTCTTTCTTGCTTTAAATAGACTTTCTTTTCACCTTGAGAAAACATTGTTTTCCTCATCTGTCTCTAATAGAATTAAAGAGAAGGTAGTATTGAACTGTCTTTTTGGTTCTGCCTGATAAATAGATTATGAAAGAAAAAAAATTGCCTTAGAGATTTTTCTCTTGCTTTGGACCATGTCTCATTATCACCTTTCAATGCTAAAGTTTTATGAATGGAAACAGAGTCCTCCACCTTTCCATGTTGTATTGAGTTTATGTTTTTATTTTCTTTATTCCATGCCATCTTCTCCATAGGGGAAAAAAAACAAACACTCAAAAAACAAACAAACAAACAAAAAACACAAAACAAAACAAACAAACAAACAAAAACAAAAAAACCCAAACTCTCAGTAAATTTAGCACTTGAAAGTAACTAAATTGACTATATGTGCAATTTCCAAACCTTTCTGACTAAGAATGCATTCAGACATGATCTTGAATCTCAGCAGTGTAAAACTTTAGACAAAAATCCTACTGCTTTGTGTCATGGGACAGTTTTTAGCTGTTTTAAGTCTCATTAAAAAAACTATCATCATAAGAAACTATTTCTTTTTAATCTGCGATACGACTCCTCTTGCTTCCAACTCTCGAACATTAGCTCCTTTATATTAGGTCTTACTTTTGTTTTCCAAAATATTTCTTGTAACACAATGGAAAAAAGTTATTAAAACATGAACACAATATATTTTGAACATCATATTTCAGTAATTCATTATGTTTTCAAAGTATTGAAAGAGAAATATTACTGCTGTCCTATTTTCATGCTTAGTTTACCAGATGAGATTAGGTTTTTTATTAAAAACCACAACTCAATTCTTAGGTTTCTGGAAGTTAAATAACTGCATAAAGATAACATTTACAGCAATCAGCTTCTTACCTCTACACAAAAACTTTGCCTGAAATGCAAAGGCTGACATTTGTCACATTAAAATACATTTCATTACTGTAGTCCTGACACGGCAAATGACATCTTCTAGTCAGAGGTCTAAAACTGACTGACCAAATAAGATGTCTGAACAAATTCTATTCACAGGAAAATCGTTCTGCTACTGCACACGACAACTCTATTCACATAATCAGTCAGTACAAGGCCAAACAATCCATAGGTAGAAGAGATAGAAAGTTGTAAAACATAATTATATGGAAGAAATTAAAAGATAACAATACGTTTTGAAAGAGAAGGGCAATTTTTCATTCAACACATTTGTTTGAAAAAAATTTTCTACAAACTTGAGGAACTTGCACAAAAGGAAAAAGCAGTAGAAAAACTTCAGTAACCAGTGGATCAATGGCATAAATAGATATATGCTTTGAGCCTACTCTTAATCATGTGCATCTAACAAATTGATATATAAAGGACATCTTATAGTTGAGAGAAAGTATATATTTTGATAGGGCACCTTTCCTGTTAACTTTCCTTCAAAACTGTCTTTCTAAGGTCTTCTTTAAAAAACCCAAACTGTTCATGTGAGAAAGATGAACAGCACACAGGTACACACACACACACACAAATCCAAAATGACATTGTTTTACGTTTGAAATCAGTTTCTCACTGAGTTCATTCAGACTTAATTGCATCCAAAAAGTATTTGACTTGGATGTTCAAGTAAGCTTGTTCAAATCAATTGAGTATGGAAATAACAAGGACATAACTAACATGTCAAAGTAAGATATTATTAAATGACAAATGATCAGCTTGCTCCTTCTCATTGCAAGGTAAGAAGATCACCTTTAATTGATTTTTTAATGGGGAAAGTATTCAAGCACAGTCGTGGAGAGCACGTGAGCACAGTTGTTATGAAGTAGGTAATTCAGTAGATAATTTTTAACAGTTTCTGTAGTCTTTAAACATGTTAAAATGCATTAATCCCAGTGTAGACACATATTCAGAGTTAAAATGTCCCTAATTTAATTTGGCTTAATTCACTTTGAAGTCTGAAGTGGTCTACATTGAATTAAAGGCATTGAAAATCTGAATAAAAGGATCAATACATTGCTTTAATTAATTTTATTTAATCCACTTTAAAAGTTACTTCAGATTAACTTTCTTAAGTGTTTCTGCATTGACAAATTCAATAGGCCTTGAGTCTTTAGATCAGAGCTTATCATTAATTATGAAATTATCTGTTCCTTCCTTTGCAACTTAAAGAGCTAATAGCTTAAGTTCTGTTCTGAAATGCACACAAAGCATACAGAATGTAAGCACAGCATTGCTTAGACCCTGGCACTTCTTCTCTGAAAGCCTTGCTAATCATTGAAAAGACAGTAAATTTATTTGACAATTAGAAAGTAATATATTATCAGTCAGAATGATGCAAGTAATTCAATCTGTTAATTCTACCATCCTTTAAAATCGACATGATCAATAGGCAATAGATGCAATTTTTGATACTGATTTTCTTCCAGCAGATTAGGTTATTTCTTAGTTTATGAGGAAAATGCATAGTTGGTTAATTATAGTCACTGTCAATATTTAGATCTGGGGTAAAAAGGGGTCTTTTGAATTATTTTTTTCAAGTACACAATAAATTATTCCAACATTCAACATTACTAAATAAGAAACAATCTGACTTACTGAAGTGGTGCCACATAAGTAGCAGAACAATGCAGCATCATATCTATTTTTAGGCTCTTGTTCAACCATAATTTCAATTAAATACGTTTTCCCCTTATTTGAATATACATGAAATG
>JAWWMP010000081.1:74453857-74467368 GCA_035047865.1 Dendrocincla tyrannina | reverse complement strand
TATACATGAAATGCCTCATAATTCAGTTATCTGACATAGTTGAACCTTGTGACAAGCTATATCTAAAGTCATTGATGTAAGCACCTGTTTGTAGTTGTCAAAGAAATGAAGGAAATGGAAAATTTACTGAGTGATGTTAAAAACAAAATATATGTACTAACACTTCAATTGCCCAGTGGTCAACAGAAGAAAAAGGAGTGCAACAGTAAAGAAACTGAAGAGAGCAAACTACAGTTTTATGCTAAATGGGAGCATGGAGAGTACTGAATATGATTCACATACAAACCCCTTTCTTATTTTGTTTTTCTCTTCAGTGTGGTGGGGCTTTGTTGGTGTGGGGTTGCTGCTTGTTTTTTGTTTGGAGGTTGCTTTTATTTTTTGGGTTTGGGAGTTTTTCTAAGTTTCCTTAAAAGTAACTATAAAGTGGTTTCACTGTCCGATAGGCCAGGATCTAAAACTTCCTGTCAAACAGAAATCTGTGAAGACTTATTTAGAGCAGGAAATAAAGCAAAGGGGGTACACAGGGTGCTGTGGAGTATTCTTATACCACCATGTGTTTGCCAAGTTTTGTTTTGCAACAAATCTCCAGATCCCTCTAAATCTTGAGCCTGAAGAAATACATTATCCTTCTGAACTACAGTGTGTGTTGTATCCAGTTCAAATGTTGATAATACTCTGGCTCTTATTCTACATGCGTAATTAAGTTGTAGCTCCCAATCTTTTTTTGAAACCAGTTCTCTTTTGAGAATATTGGTTGTAAACTGGTAATATAATTTTTATTGCAATTTGTAGCACACAAGACATGTCAGTAGTCTGTAAACCCACAGGATTGTTTTTGGGTTTTGGGGAGTTTTTTGTTTTCTTGGGTTTTTGTTTGGTGTTTTTTTTGTTGGTTGGTTGGTTTGGGGTTTTTTTTGTATGCAGACCTAGCCATAAGATGGGAGAATTTAGACATTTTGTTTTTTCTCTTCTAGCTGCAAATTTCATGCTGCCAGTAACATAAATTAATGAAATAATGAATTGCATTGTAGAATAATTATTTTACTAGTTGAAAATAATAGTCACATGATAAGAAAAATGTATGATTTAAGGTTTTTTGTTAGAAGTGAAGAAATTGAAATTAAGGGTACAGTGACCTTTGCAGAGCCTTCTCAGAGCCACTGCCATAAGCTTGACACTCACAAGAAGTTTCATTGCACAGCAGAAACACCAGACTTAACCTTTAACTGAGGGGTGCTCACTTATGGCAGAAGTTCAGTACCATGGGTTTTTTTGTATTGTGCTGTTCCCCACTTGGGAATTCTTGATTTAGAAACTTTGTATAGAAAATGTAATCCTGACTTCATACTATCTGAACCAGTTCAGAGTTTAGGACATAACTGAACCACCACCTTTCCAACAAAACAGGAGATGGCATATTTTACAAGAGGAATTGTGTTTCCATTGTTCACATAGTGACATTGCTGGTCAAAGTGTTTCTTTCCCATTTTGATAGGAACTATGTTACTGATTTGAAGAGCAATTTAATTATATTATTGGTGAACTGATTTTGTTATTCAGATTTTGATTTCAAGTTTGAATATATCATTAAAAATGTGATCTATGCAGCTTTAAGTCTCATATCTCAGTTTGTTAGCAGAGATTCCACTGCAGAACATTAGGACTCCTAGGATAAGATTTACTCATGTAAATTACTTGGACAAGGTAACATGTAAGTCATACAGACTAGAACATCTATGTGTCAGAAATTGTCTTCAAAACATTATTTCTAAGGTAATTAGAGGCCATTATAGCAACATTTGTTATTCAACATGTTTTTTTTTTTTTTTTTTGACAAGGACCCCTATGTAAAATCCATCTGGCTTTCATTTTTCATTTTAAAATCTGAAATAAGTTCTCTCCATGTATGTCTCACCTCCAAAAATAATATGTGAAGACTTGCTTATTTAATTCTGATAGTGGTGATGTATCTATCAGCAACAATAAAATCTGATTAATTTACATCTAACAGCAATTTTTCCATGCTGCAAAATGGTGACGATTTACATTTAGCAAAGACCTCTCAATGCTGATAGATGGTGGTAAACCCCCCATTCATTCATGAGTGATAGAAGCATGATATTGAGCTCCATATGGATTTTTAAATTCCCATCTTTTGTTTTCCCATTGCTACAATACTCTCAGTCCCAGTATGGCCCCAACACCTATCATCACTGCAATGTCCTCAGCCCTCTTCTGCTTCTCCTGATGTTTCCAGGGGAGTGACATGTGTTATAGCCAGGCATGTTGCTTAGTCAGTTCCTATGCAACTGTCTTAGTTCGAGGGAGAACTAAGATATCTATGCTGGCCAAGAAATAATCCCTCTTCTTTGAATTTAGAAAACAGAACTTTAATTAGAAAAAAAAAAAATATATAGAAAAGGATAACAGTTCTTAACCACTATATATATATATATATATATACCCAGAAAAGAACCAAACAACAACAGTTTGTAATAAACCCCTTCACCCCAAACAACAAGGCAAACAGTCAAAAAAAGGTCCCTTTGGCTACCCCCCAAAAAGGGGAATGCAATTATATCCACGGACAGCAGGTGGCGCTGTGGCACCTCCGCCGCTGGTCTCTCGCTCTCTCCCAGGGGTTGCAGTTATATTTACGGACAGCAGGTGGTGATGTCGCGCCCGGCCAGCTGGCCTCTCTCTCTCAGGGGGATGGCAGGCAGTTCCCAGGTTGGTTCCAGTGAGGAAAATGGAGAGCAAAACAGCAACAATACTGTGTCTGCCCTGTGTCTGCAGGGGCAGGAAAAACTGGGGCTTTCTCCCACCTCTCTTCCTCACGGCAAGCTTTGTAGTGACTATGATCACTCACGGATGAAAGCAGTCGAGTTCGAGAAGGGAAAAAAGGGAACACAAATTCAGTATCCAGTGGTGCTGGAATCCGAGTGTGTGTGTCCCCGTCCTCCTCGCTCCGCCGAGTGCTGGGCTCCTGCCTTGTGCAGGAAAACTAGAAAAAACAGTTTTTTCCCCTCCCAGACTTCGGGGAGATCAGAAAAAAGCTTGTGCTTAAGGCAGATAAAATCAAGATACACACATCCTTTGTATCCTCTGTTAACCATCCCCACCACACCAGGGCCTTGGCACCAAACCTTTTTGGAAAGAATTCCCCCCTTAGGCTTTGAAACTCTAACAGCAACATATGTAGCTGGTTTCTTCCCCACACAATGGATAAAATCTTTATTAAAACCTTTTATCTCACCATGTATATAAACCCTACTTCTGTCTTTCAACCAGAAAGGGAACTAACTCACTAACTTCAGGCTACCAGCTGGGTGTTGTTTCTTTGTCCTTACACAAATGTCTCAGCTGTGATTGCGACAGCTGGGTGGAACGCTCCCCGCTTCCCATTCCCTCCAGGCCACGTGGTCCCTGAGATGTCCCAGCAAAGAGACACACAGAGAACACAGGAGGGGAAAGCAGAGAGAGAGTTTATTCACATGGTCAGTGGTATTTAAAGGGCTTTAGGGGATTTTTGGTCACAACCAATAGAAATGAAGGGCTAACAACCAATGGGGAAAGGGTTAACAGAGGACCAATAAGAGGGGTTTTCACATAGCCTGGCCAAGGCAAATATCTACATATTAATTAGGAAGATAAGAGTTTTCTCAAAGTGTCTTGGGAAGGAGAAGGGTGGCTCAGGGGAAAAAAGGCAAGGAATCCATTTTACAATACAGTAAAAACCTCATTTTTTTTAAGGCATTATGGCTGGTTTCTTCATTTTCTTCCAAGGCGCACTATTACAATGATAATTCCCCTCCAGGGATGCATCAGGACAACTTGCCTATAGCCTGAAGATACCCCTCACTGCTGATGGGCCATAACGTATCCACCTGTGCTGACGTAACAGGCAGCTGTAACATCTTAGAAGGTGTCAAACCTGAAACATCCAGTGACCCACTTAGTGCCTTAGCCTAGTTGACCAGGGAGTGATTGGTCAAAGGTTGGACTTGATGATCTTGGAGATTTTTTCTAACCTTAATGATTCTATGATTCTGTAATCAGTAATAACTAATTGCAGTCAACAAATAGTTTAAAAAAAATAACAAGACGGGTGACTATTATTTTCTGCTTCTGAGTCAATACTTATTCTGTTGGTCTTTTGTCTTGCAAGAGAAGTTTTTTAACTAGATATTTAATTCAAGTTCAGAGTTGTTTTAATTACCACAACAGAAAAACTTGCATGACTTGAGTAGCATTGTAAAGGACTATGTTTTATTAGAGTCCAGCCTGGCTCAGTTCTAAGTGAACTGAGACCAGGCAATTTCTAAAGGTCTATAAGTCTAAAGATCTGTAATGCTATTCATCTTCAGGAAAGTCAACAAGAAGTATAAGACAGATAACACTTCATATAAGTGCAGAGGTCTGAGATTTAGACAGTAGAGAAAAATAGACCCACCAAAATTCTCTGAGTAATAATTTAAAGAGTTTTGAAAACTGTTATTTTGTTTGTGTAAAACTAAACTTAGAGTATATGTGGGCTGGTCTATGGTCAAAATGAATTAAAGCAAGATGGCAGACCTTTGAGGAATTGAAAGCAAGTTATTCTAATAAGTGAGGATAAATGCAGAAGACCAGCACTGGTAAATCACAAGTTTCTAGTTTAGCCTGATTAAAACAGTTTTAACAATAAAGCAAACAATAAAATATAAACAACTTCTAATACAAATTTTAAAAAGTCTCAACTAGCTATAATAATATAGTTGTTTATAAAGACAAAAATCAGAAAGATTAGACTATAAAACGTGATACAAGACATTGTACTTCAGTGGGCGTGTATTGTTGTGCATTACCAGCAAAGAGGGAATGGTCTACAATTGTGTCAGGGGAGGTTTGGGTTAGATATTAGAAAAAGGTTCATCACCCAAAGGGTGGTTTGGCACCAGAGGACTGGTCACAGCACCAAGCCTGATAGACTTTAAGAAGTGTTTAGATGATACCCTCAGGCACGTGATGTGACTTGAGGATCCTCCTGTGCAGGGCCAGGAGTCGATCTCAGTGATCCCTGTGGGTCCCTTCCAGCTCAGTACATTCTGTGATTCTGTAAAAAATATTTTGTAGGAAAATATATATCCATAACTCAGTTGAAGTAGTTAATTTTTTTTTCATCACTGATGTCCTAAAAGAACAGCCGTGTTTAGCAGCTAGTGGTGAAATAAGAGGGAGTCTCAGTGTAGACTAGGAGAAAAATGCAATATAAAACTTAAAAAGTATTCATTCAGTCACATTTTCAGCTTGACTAATAGCAGTAATTATTTTCAGAAAGTCAAGGAAATTAAATGCTAACAGATAAAAACATGTAGAGGTATTGCTCGTGTTAAATAAAAAAGAAATAATAAAATAATTAAAAAAAAGAGATCAGTCAGAAATAAAACTCAAGGAATTAGAAATATAACCTGTTAAACTGAAATTCCTAGACATATGACAAAACAGTGAAACTATTTGTAAGCACCTGCAAAGTAGTAACTGCCAGCCTGAATTTGACAAGAACAGCTTGTTACCAGTTAAAAACCTTTGTGAAGAGGAAAAAAAGGAGCAAGTAGCACAGATCTTGACCTTAAGCAGTGCTTCTGAAAATGTCTCAGAGGACTTTCTTAAAGAAAAGACATTTTCTATTGATTGGCATTATGGTGCAGATGCAACACTTGTTGGAAAAAAAGCCATTTCCAGGGAGTTAATAGGCATCGTTGTCAAAAGAGGAGGCCATGTCAAATTCATTCTCTAAGGGAACCAGCATTCTGGACATGTATTATTCTTTACTGGTATTAATGGCCAGAGTAAAATATAAATGAAACTTGGAGAGAGCTGCAAGTGTGGGGAAGAACAACATTAGGATTCAAAATGATCTGGATAGTTTGGGAAATGACCCAAAAAACCAGGATAAATTTAAGAGAGACAACTGCAAAGTACTTCACACAAGAATAATCGGTTGCATGGATGCAGAAATGGGAGCAAGAGATGGAAAAACAATTATTTACGAAAACGTCAGGAAGTTAAAATGTCACAAGGAGGAGAATGAATGTCGGAAATACTGAAAGAGGCACAAACACTATATTAGGAAAACACTAAACAGAAATATACTCTGCAAGAAACTTGAAATAAAAATCCTATGAAAGAGAGATGCATGTGATGCTTTTCCATGCTATTCCATGCTATTTCCTTTCAAAAAGGCCTACATAGTGTCCCCTTTGCAGCTCTCTCCTCTGTCCCTGACTTGACTGTGCATGGGGACTGTACATAGCACAGAGCAATGGTTCCTGCTGAGTATGTTGTCTTTTGTTCAGCTCTGAGATAGTAAGGCTTTTCTTCAAACACTGTAGCAAGTTCTGTGCACTGCCCTTTGAGATTAGAGATTTGGACATTCCTTGGAAACGTGAAAGGGAAGGACATGGTCTATCCTACATACGTGAGGTAGCTAGAAATATGAAATAATGGACTTTTGTTGCAACAAAATCAAGTCAAGTAAAATATTGGAAAAAGAAATAGTGAAATGCTGAAAATGTCTGGGGAAGGGGTAGTGGTATCTCCATCACAAGTCATCTTAAAACCAGTCTAGAAAAGCATCTATAAGTACTAATGCTGCCCCATCAGTATGGGAGAGGGAGTAATGCAGTCCAGTCACAATTTTTCATGCCATTTGCTAGAACTTGCTAGCACTTATTTTGAAGCATAAACCAAAGTGTTTGGGTTATTAAGTTTTTTAAAAGAATTTTTGCTATCATCTGGAGTAGTTTGCAGCATTTTCTTTTTTATTTTTTTCTCCTTTTTTTGTGCATACTTGAGACATATTCTCAACTTTTTTTTGTCTTTTGTATCAGGCAGAAATATTGGTGTAACATAAAAGGATTTTTCTTCAACACAGCTTTGCTTTATAACCATGAGTTTCTCTCTAGGGTCTTCTTTGAAATTTTTACATGAATTCAACAGAGACACATAATTTTAAATTAAAGCCAAATGTTGAGAGAGCTTATTTTTCAGAAGGAGGGATCTTCCGCATGTCTCGTACTGACTTTTTTTTCCATCTTTGCCTAGATAATTTAGATAATGCATTGTCACTTTATTTACAAAATTCTGCACCCATTGAAACGATTATTCATTTGCAAAGCATCAGTGTTTGGAAACATCTTGCTGTGGATGAAGTTTTTGAAAATAAAGTATTAACTTGTGTTTGAATGCCATCTACTAACCCTCTCTTCTTTTAATGCAATTTCTCAATATATCAGAAACTTGTTTACACTAATGCTAATTTTACTCTTATAATTCAAAATGTTTATGTCAAGATTATATTTTACTGAGAAATTAGATTTTATGAATATATAGATAAATGATGACTTTAAATACCTTTGCCAGAATAAACTTTGTCACTATGTAACTCTTAATTTGAAAGATCATTCACTGTTAATAAAAATATTATGATAGAGGAAATAAAATTGTGTAGAAAATTAGCACATACTGTTACCGATCATCTGAAATGAGTATAGTTTCATGAAGAGCATAAAACACCGAAGTTGTTCCTGGTAACTGTAAAAAGAGTAATTTCTATTCCCTCTGATGTAATCTGCAAGGTGCTTATATCATATGAACCTCTAATGACATGATGGAACTCTGTTTCTTTTGAAATTTCTTTTGCAATTTGAAATTACACTTTTTTCTATTGAAAATATATATTGGATCAGAAATACACAGTTGCAAGGCAGACTCCTTCTCCCCAATACTCTTACTTTCAGTTAAATGTTAATAGAGATAAATTTGAGTTCTAATCTGAGTTACAGAATCTTTAATCTTGTGAATGTTCTTTACTTTCATTCCACACAAGATGCCATCTGTGCATGAAAAACACACTTGGTCTCCAAAAGAAAACATGGATTATATGCATAATATTTGCTGCTAGTTTTCCAGAAAAAAAATAACAAACCCAAACCCCAGTCACAACCCTGTAAATATAAAGTAAATATTCTGGAAATGTATTATACTGCACAAAGCAACTATTTTTATTTATCAATCCATGTATTAATAAGCACTTTTGGTCACAACATCCATGCATCTATTCCCAGGCCATGAAAATGGGATGCTACCATCAATTCACACTTTGTATAGCAAAAAAACTCATTGATTTCTGAATAGAAATTTTGCACAATCGTTCGCTTATGGGGGGAAAATGGCACATAATCTTTTAAATTGTAACTCATGCAGTCCCAGGGGAGCCGTAACTCTGTTACCTTCTAACTGGTATTTCTTTTGTGTGCTTATTTTATGTCCTTATTCCTCTGCAATGTTTTTTGTCTTCTGAACTTTTTTAGTGTCATATATAAGCTGAAATTCTGTATCAATCTGCCTGAGGTTAAAGGGTTTGACAGGGCCAGTCAACTCTGGTGAACCAACAAATGATTACCAGACTGGTGCCACAGCTAGAAGTCTGACTCAGTAGACTCTGGGATTTGTTTTGAGGAACTGGTCTACCAGAGGGCTGATGGGACTCATTTATCAGAGGAGGGGAAGAGTATCAAGTCATAGGATTGCCAAGCTGATGAAGAAGACTTCAAACTAACGTTGCCAAGGCAGGGGAAACTCAATCCATCCCACTCCTACCAGTTTAGTGCCAGGGCCTGTAAAAGATGCCCAGATCCTGGAGAGGGATCACAGGTCATCAGGAGCGCACCTGAGCGGCAGTACAAAGGAATTCCAGCCATCTCTTCCAGTTAGCTGCTTCATTGGGGCTCAATTTAAATGCCTCTATGCAAACACATGTAGCATGGGAAATAAAATGTGGGTCCTCTTTAGAAGAAAATGTGATTACATAGACAAGATTGAAGTACTCAAAGATTGTTTTGCTTCAGTCACTTTGCAGCATACCAGGATTATAAATGCAGCTATAATACTTTCATTTAATTTTGAGTTGTGTAAGTCTCGATGGCATTACCATAACTTCTCATCTTAGTCTTAACCTTTTAAATGTGGATTTCTTTGTTTGCTTATGACTAAAAATTGAGTCCTACAATAGATAAATGTTTTATTTTTTACATAAAGCATTAAATAAAAGATACACTAGAAGTATGAAGGATACAAAAAGTGTGAATTTACAGGACAAGAAACCTGTTTTTCAAAGAAAAATTATTTTTAGATTTTTGTCAAAGGCTCATACATATTTGTAATATTTATAATATGAGAAGTTTCATATACTATATTTCTTCTTTCTCAATTAATTTTTCTGAGTTCCTCAAGAATATCTCTAAAAAATGTTCCATCTTGAAGAATTTTCTTAAAATCCTAATTTCCTTACTCTAACTGTGATTTGTTTTCTGATCAGGTTTCTACAGGAGTTTAGGTGATTTTTGTTTATTCAAAATTTAATGAGTATGCTAATGCCATTGCCAATTTTAACTGTTTAGCTTGAAAGGGCAAATACTATTTGGAATCATTTTACCACTTTCATAACTAACTAGAATCTCAACCTTGTGTCTATGCTTTTAGACATCTTTGCATTTCAATTTGACAGCAAAATACTGTTGAGTTACTGTTGTGTGCAATTTGTTTCTTATTTATTAACATTATAAGAGGGTCTTATAATATGAAGACTAATCAGCCTTAACTGCAGATTTCATACTCTACGTGGCTCAAAGCTCTTATTAAATGGCTTGTTGAAAAATATCATGTGTCAGTGAGACTTTTTTGTCTTACTCCTTCATGTCAGTTCTGTGTTAGGCCAATTATTACTCTTGCAAGAATTTTAAATATTAAAGCAATATTTAATAAAGATCAGGAGATCTCTTCTGTGAATATAAATGTATGTAGATGATGCAAGATAGCTTCAGTAGTAATTAACTTTGTGGTTATCAAAAAGCTTCAGTTCTCAGAGCATTCTAGAACAATACATTCTAGCCAAAAGTAAAATTACCCTACATAGTCTTTAGCTCCTGTAAACTTAACCTACTGAGAATCTGCTATTATTGCTTGTAAAAAAATTGGGAAGTACTTACAAAAAATAAATTTACATTGTAAGCATGAGTTTAATGATAAGTATTAGAATGATAAGAGTAGAGGGATTGTGTGGGTGGAGATAAATGAAGATACATAAGAGAGGAAGGGAAAAGGGTTAGAGACTTAAGATGGAACAAACTGCAAAAAAACTGTAAGCAAGCTGGAAATAATGTTTATCATGAGTGATAGCTAATAGTATGGAAATGGTATGGAAATGGAGAAATAATGCCACTAAGACCCTCATTCTTATATGTACATTCTTGATCCTATATTTTGGAGGATCTTGTAGATGGAAACATAAAATGTTTCTGCAGAACTAATATATTCTTGTACCTATGTCTTCTTTATCATTTCCCTCCCAGGGAAGGTAGAAACCGGAGGTCTCTGCTTCTGTGAGTGTGCCTGAGCCCATTTCCCTTCTACATGATAATCTGGGATTTCAGCATCTACGATTCGTTCCTCTTCCATACACATATCACAAACTATCATCTTTACTGACCCATTCTCTGGGAGAGAATTTCAAGTAAGGAGTAAGTATGACCTTCTCCAGGTTTTAGAAATTTCCTTGCTATCATTTTCGAAGCAGTAGATGGTGAATAGGAATTCTTTCCTTTTACACCATGCTCAGGTAGCTCTGCATAAAAAGGAGGAAATAAGTATGAATAAAGAATTAGACTCTTATTAAATTTGGCATGTAGCTTGAGTACCTGAGGAAAGACGTAGCTGAAATAGGGGAAAAAAGGGACTGAATTCAGTTGCAAGTCTTTCAGATTTGTGTCTGTGCTAGGGAAGGACATACTGAGTAATAATTCACTTAATGGTCTTCATAGCAGCCTTGCAATCTAAAGAATTTATTCTAACCCTAAACCAATGTCATCTGCAGTTCTACAACATAACCTAGACTGCCTAGGCAGCTGAGAGAGCAAGGTTTCTGATTTTGGTTTTGTTTGGTTTTGGTTAGTTGTTTTTTTTTTTAATACAAGTGGAAGAAAATGAAAAACTTTGATGGGGGACAGTTATAAATACAGACTCAACAGAAACAAGAACATTGTCTGGAATAAATTCTTACTACAGCTAAAAATGTTATCAGGAAGTGGGAAAAATGAAGATTAAAGACCTTTAGTAGTATACCATCTTGTTTACTCTTTATTTCCCACACATTTGATTAAATATGCATATCTGTCAATGTGCCATTCTTTTTTTTCTGACCATTTCTACCATTTTTATTTATGTATTTATTTACTTAACTGAAAAGATGTCATTTAACTCCCCTCATCCTTCTCAACTCCTTCTCAATATTAAACTTTATTTGTTTATTATTCTTTAATATTTTATCTTCAGACATTCTCATGACATTCTGTCTTAAATTACACATTTTTATGGATGTCACATTTTTCTGATTCATTTAATTTTTTGTCTCCCCCTGGGCACCTTTGGTCTTGTGTCCTGGTTTCTATGTTGTTCACGTAATTTCACATCTTCTTCCAACCTCACATACTCTCATGTTAGTGCTCCTTTCGGACTCTTTCTTTTCCACCCTTTCACCCCTCTTAGTCCGTTAATTTTGGTGTTTTGTTTTCCTTTCTTTTTTTTTAGATACTGTCCCAATTTTCAATCACAGTCTTTGGAGAAATTATGCATTTAGTTTCAACAGACTAAAAAACTTTTGAAGAATTCTGTAAGATTTCTCTCCTCTTTTTGTTACAATTTGCAACCAATAGCAAATTTTCTGAGGGAAATTCCTTAGTGATTTTATAAAAGGGTAGAATCAGAATTGTGGTAGAAAAACTCCAAGATCGAGTTCAACCTTTCACCACACACCACCTTACCAACCAGAGCACAGCACTAAGTGCCATGTCCAGTGATTTCTTGAATACCTCCAGGGATAGTGACTCCATCACCTCCATTCCATAGCTTAACCACCAGTGAAGAAATTCTTCCTGATGTCCAACCTAAACCTGCCCTGCTGCAGCTTGAGGTTATGTTCTCTTTACCTGTTGCCAGCTGTCTGGGAGAAGAGGTTGATCCCCACCTGGCCACAACTTCCCTTCAAGTAGCTGCTGAGAGACAAGGTCTCCCCTGAGCCTCCATTTTTTCCATGCTGAACAACCCTAGCTCCCTCAGCTACTCCTCATAGGAGTTACTGTCTAGACCCTTCATCAGCTTCATTGCCTTTCTCTGGAAATGCTTCAGCAGCTCAATGTCTTTCATGTATTGAGGAGCTCAGAACTGAACAAAGGACTTGAGATGCAGCCTCACCAATGCTGAGCACAGAGGGACAATCACTGCCCTGGTGCTGCTGGCCACACTATTTCTGATACAGGCCAGGATGGCCTTCTTGACTACTTGGGCACACTGCTGGCTCATGTTCGACCAGCAACCCCAGCTCCTTTTCTTCTGGGCCACTTTCCAGGCACCCTACCCCCAGCCTTTAGCGCTTTCTGGGGTTGTGTGACCCAATGGCAGGACACAGAATTTTGCTTTATTGAACCTCTTATAGCTGTACTCAGCCAATCTATCCTGACTTTCCAGATCTCTCTGCAGAATCTTCCTACCCTCTAGCAGATCAACAGTCCTGTCCAACTTGGTGCTATCTGCAAACTTACTGAGGGCACACTTGGCTCCTTTGATATCTTCTAGACTTATTTAACAGGACTGGCCTCAACAAAGAGCCCTGGGGAATACCCTTGATGATGAGCAATCAACTGAGTGTAATTCCACATGCCACCACTCTCTGTACTAGGCAATCCAGTCAGTTTTGAACCCAGCCAAGGAAAACCCAGAATAAAAATGAAGAGCCTAAAAGGAACCTTCATGCAAAAGTGCTTTAACAGAGCAGTATAAAAATCTGAATGAAAGAGAACATGTGCAAAAATGTAACAGTCTGGGTGATTTCAAAAAGATCTCTTATTTTTGTAAAGAGTATGGAATGACATTCCCAATAAAAGAAAAGCTCTGTGTTACTGGTTTCACATGTCTGTAAGAATTAAACAAAGGTACTCATTCTATAGTGTTCATATAATGAAAATGCAATGTTACAATTATTTATAATACTTGTCTTCAAAGGAATTGCAGTGCTTGGTATCATTAGAAGTTTTTTGCTGTTTTTTTTTTAACCTAGTGTCTTAGTTCAGGAGAGAATTAAGATATTATACTAGCCAAGAAATAATCCCCCTCCTTTGAATTTAGAAAAAAAAACTTTAATTAGGGAGAAAATATATATATATAAGATAACAGTTCTTAACCACAATATATATATATATATCTCCAGAGACAGAACCAGACCACAACAGTTTGTAATAAACCCCTCCACCCCCCAAATAACTTGACAAAACAGTCAAAAAGGTCTTTTTTGGGTTATCCCCAAAAAGGGGCCTGCAATTATGTCCACGGACAGCAGGCGGCGCTGTGGCACCTCCGCCGCGGGCCACCCTCTCCCAGGGGTTGCAGTTATATTTACGGACAGCAGGTGGTGATGT
>JAWWMP010000081.1:74416609-74453642 GCA_035047865.1 Dendrocincla tyrannina | reverse complement strand
CTTCCCCCTGCTGGGGAAGATTGAAACAAAGACCTGGCCAAGGCTGATAATCTCTGCATATGCATGTCCTTTGTCTCCTTTGTTAAACATCTTTACCGAGGCTGGGGCGTTGCCTCCAAGCTGTTTGGAAGGAATTCCACCTAGGTTTGAAACTCTGACACCTAGAATGCTGGATGTCTACTTATCAGTATATAATACTTAGTAAAGGGAATAATTTGGATAAGCTGTTTCAGGTTGTTCTGATGAATGGTTAGTATGTTGGTAACTTTTATCTGTTCTTAAAGATAGCACTTTGATTTATCACTAACTGAAGTGGGCATATGCATACAGACTGAAGAAAATTAATTTCTTTTTGACAAGGACATGTAGAACAAATTAAAGCATAAGAAAAACAGGTATATTTTGAAATACATCTCTAAGTATCCTTCATGAAATCTAATTTTAATCATAATTCTAAACTAATTAAAAACAAGTTATGCAGTTACATATTGATGCACAGATTATAGATTTATTTTTCTGTGTCAATGGATTATGAATTTGGCAACAGTTCAGTAGCTATTCTCTTTTGACTTTGAAACTGTAACCCATGCTGCAGAAAAGATTTGTACACAAGTGAAAAATATTCTGGTTTAGTGGGGTTGTGCTTGTCTAACGAAAGATGCTTCAGCATTATTATAAATAACTTCACATTCAAATTCTTTGTTTGCTGATTAGAATCTATAGCTCTAATTGATTGTGCAGGACAGTTATCCTCCATTAACCTTAGCCTGCACATTCCTCTGATATCTGGCATAAATGAAACTACAAGAGCTGCTGTTTCTTATCATCTTGCCTACAGAGTCTAAATTGGAATGGGTTGTCTTATTTAATGACTTGCACTAAGCAGTCAACAGTCCTCTTTCACAGGGCTCAGTATATTTTCCACAAAGCTTTAGATAATTCAGTTTATCATTTCTGCTTGGATTTTGGATATGCAGGAAATTTATTTTGAATCATTCTTAAGCAGCAGATGTAGTCTAGATTAAAATGAGGAGAAAAATAGAAAAATATAATCATCTAAAGGGCTGAGGAGAGAATGCATTTATTTTTCTTTTTCTCGAACTGGTCAACATCTTATTTACAACTGTAAACCTAAGTAGAATTCTGTTTCCCAGTCATTGAGAAAAACAGGAGATTTGTCCTCTTTTCTCTTGCATTTGAATGGAAACCTATGCTAATACAAACACAGATGTGTGTTCATTTTTTTCAGTTAAAAAGGAAAACATCCTGCTTTTTTGGGGAAAAAAAAAAACAACAAAACAACACAACCAAAAGAAGTGTTGCCAATTAATTCCATTCAAGTTATAGAATAGATTGCTTGAATTCTCATCAGGTTTTTATCCTCTAAATCTTTTAAACAAAAACTATTTGTACCAATGCAAATCCCAACATTTATTGTTAGAATTGAAGTCTTATCTGTATAATAAAAGGACTAATATTATTATGGCTTCACTGAGAATAGCACTTCCAGGTCAAATTATGTTAAGTCATTAAGATATGTACATGAACTTTTTAGGGAATTTTGTCTTCTCTGTTGTCATTCTCATTCCACTCATGTGAGAGCCATCAGTCTGGCTTACTTAGCATCTGGACAAAACCTGGTGAGTGCTGAGGCCTTTGTGTTAGCCTAACATAGTGCCTGTGTCCTGACACAAGCAATGTCAGAAAAACACCAGAAACTAAACAAAACAATAAAGCAAACCAACCAAGAAAACTCACATGGACTTGTTGGTCTATGAAGCTACAGGTGAAACATTTTTTTTAAATTTAAGTCAACATCTACTTCACTGCACAGTGAGCAGTTTGCCTGTGTCCTACCCTGGCTATTGCAAGCACTGTCTGAACATTAAACTGGCCATGTTGGTCACCAGAGTGAAGATTGGATTAACATTTCATCACTTTGTAGAAACTGTGATATGTACCTTTGCTGCAGTGACACAGTAAAGTTGAATCTGAGTCAGCAGTGTCCTGGCAGCCAGGAGGGCCAACCATGTCCTGGGGGGCATCAAGCAAAGCACCACCAGCCGGTCAAGGGAGGAGATTGTCCTGCTCTGCTCTGCACTGCGGCAGCCTCACCTTGAGTCCTGTGTGCAGTTTTGGGGACAATATAGGAAAGACATTATGCTCTTAGAGAGTATCCAAAGGAGGGCAATGAAGATGGTGAAATACCTTGAGGGGAAGCCATATGAGGAATGGCTGAGGTTCCTTCATCTGTTCAGCCTGAAAAAGAGGAGACTGGGGAGAGATCTCGTTGTCTACAACTTCCTCATGATGGGAAGAGGAGGGGCAGGCACTGATCTCTTCTCTTTGGTGACCAGTGACATGACCCGAGGCAATGGCCTGAGCTTGTGTCAGGGGAGGTTTAGGCTGGATATTAGAACAAGGTTCTTCAACCAGAGGGGGGTTGGACACTGGAACAGGCTTCCCAGGGCAGTGGTTATAACACCAAGCCTGACGGAGTTCAAGAGGGGTTTGGATTATACTCTCAGGCACATGGGGTGACTCTTGGGGATGGTCCTGTGCAGAGCTAAGGGTTAGACTCAATGATCCTTGTGGGTCTTTTCCAACTTCAGCATATTCTGTGATTCTAAGTGGGTATATGGATGAGGGGAGAGCAGGGGGTATCATTTCCCTTTACTTTAGTTGGGCTTTCAACACTATTTCCGACAGTTGTTTTTGGTTTGTTTTGTTTGTTTTTTTTTTTAATCTTAAGTTTTCACTGTAGGGTCTGGATAGCTAGATAGTAAGAGGGGAAAAATCTGAGATAGATGATTTGGCTCAGAGAGCACTGGTAAATGGGTTGGCCCTCAACTGATACTGGTGACATGAGGACAAAAATGATCTGTCCTGTTTATTAGATTTATCAAGGACTTGGAGGTGGTTTCAGAGGACACAATTATCTGGCTTGCAGGTGACAAATGCAAAATTCTGCCCTGTAGGGAACCAGTGCAAGGACACTGACAGGTACCTGTCTGCTGGAAGGGATCTGGGGACCTTGGCCAATAGAAGCTGAATATGAGCTGGTAGTTTGCCCTGGACAACAGCATCCTCCATAGCATTCCCAGGGACACAGCCAAGACAGATTAGCTCAGTTGGCTAGAGCATGTGGCTGATAAGATGTTATTAGCATGGTTTGATCACAGTCAAAGGCTTGATCCCTGCACAGGCCATTAAGAGTTGGACTTGATGACCCTTGTGGGTCCCTTCCAACTCAGAATAATCTGTGAGTCTTTGAGATGGACTTTTCCCCTCTGCTTGGCACCTGCAAGACCCCATTTAGATACTGCATCCAGCCTTGCCATCCCCACCTCCACACCTCCTAGGAAAGGCACTGATAAACTGAAACAGAAAAACCTCAAACTGGTCAGAGTTGAAGAAGTTTTCACAGGAGAAGAGGCTGAGGAACTGGGATTTGTTCATGCTGAAGAAGAGGTGGCTCCAGGATGAACCTAAGAGCTGCATCTTAATACCTGTAAGGAGTTAATCAGAGACAAACTCAGGCTCTTTACAGTGGTACATGATGGGACAGTAATAGGCAGTGGTCACAAGCTGAAACAGGTATATTTTAGACTGGATATGAGGGAAAACTTTTTCTCCTCAAGGGCATCAAGCAGCAAAATATGTTTTATTATTTTTTTGATTGACATTCTGTCCTTGGAGGTGTCAATATGCAGTTGGATAAAGCCCTGAGCAACCTGTTCTGACCTCAGACCTGATGCTGCTGTGAGCAGGAGTTTGGACAAGAAAGCCCCTGAAGTAATTTTTAATCTGAAATTTTCTGTGAATTCTATGATCTACTGTATGAAAGAACAGAACTAAAACAGTATTTACAGAAAACAATGTTATTAAATCATATATTTTTTAGACAAAATCAAAATGAGGTTCTTTAAAATTTGCGTATAGAAAGATATCTGTTGACAAAATACATTAATTCAATGGAGAAGTGATAGTTTTCAAAATATGTGGTTTAAGACATGATTAAGGCTTTTATATTAACTTCAGTCACTTTAGAAAGAAGTAATTCAAATCCATGCAAAATACCTGAGAGTAGAAGTCAGTGAATATTCATAGCTCATTTATAAAGTTCTTATACCTGCTAGTTCTCAAAAATGTTTGACATGTGAACCCATGTAGCTCTTGCTAATTTGGAACTTGTCTGTTGGGAAGATGATCTGTGTACCAGGATACGTTTGAGATTTTGCAGTTCTCCTGGTTGTTGCAATCTGCTTAGTCACAGAGGAGCAAAGAGAGGTCTCCGTGGATTGTGGAACAAACTTTAGTTTTGAATATTCCCCAAAACAAGATTAAAACTCAAATAAAGTTATATGTTGATACAATTAAAAAAATACTTTATTAACTGTAAAAGAGGCAAAGAGAAAGAAAAGGAAAAACAGAGAAAAGCTGGAAAGCTGGAAAAAATCAGATGTTACATTAAAAGCGTAGGATTGTTTACCACCGCATTGCTACCTTTTTACTGAGATGGTGTGGGTGAATAAGTTTTTGCCCTTTTTTTTTTTTCTTTCTCTGCTTCTTGGTGGTTATCTCTGGGAAGTCTGGCAGCTTGTTAAAATGCAGTCTGGAATCCTGCTGTGGTGGAAGGTTTAACCAGCATGGTTCCTTGCAACTCACTTTTGGCTCTGGTCTACTTGGGCTGCTTGTTCCAGGAAGCTACAGCTCACATCCCAGCAGCGAGCTTGCATTCCGTCTCTGGGAATGCAGAAGCAGGCTTTTCCACAACTCACTCGTGTAGCGTGGCTGGTCTCTATTGCACCCAGGCTGGCAGCACCTCAGGTCCCAGTGGCAGGCTTCTTCACAGATGGTGGTGAGGGGAGATGGGAGAGAGGGTGGTCCACTCCATTCTCCTTAAGAAGAGAACTCATGCCTAGCTGTTGCCTCTCTCCCTTGTCTCCCTGGTTTAGCAAAATTTTTGCTTCACTTTACATAGGGTTTAAGACCTTTAGGCTGTGATTCACTTTGCTTATAGCCTTCAGGTGTTCAAAGAGATACAATGACGAAGCACTTTTTGAAGCATTTTGCAAATTTATCAGGACTTTACATGGGTACTGCTGTTAAGTAAAAACAGTCTTTCCTCGTGACTTGCTCAGAAGCAAAAACGGGTGATTTTTATACACAGATTTCAGCTTGTTACAGTCTGGATTTGCAAAACTAGAATTAAATATCCACAACTACTATTAGGATCTGTACCTGGAGGACTATTCCAGGCTAGGTATTCATTTGCCTGTGTGCCATTATTGTGGAATCAAGGTGCAACCAGATTACTACTGATGTAACTAATCAGGTGTATTGGAGAAAACAACTGGTATTACACCACCACATAAGGACCTGCCCAAACTGATAAAATACATGAATGTTAAACACAGCTTCACAAATACATTTGCATATTCTGCAGCATAGAAAACACATTGAGAAGGCTTCAGTAAACTTCAGTAAGTAATGGTATTAATGATCTTTTTTGTTGAAAATTATTGATGGTCAAGAAGATAATTGTTGCACTGATTATTGTTAATAACAGTTAATTTCTGGAAAATATAAAAGGCTGTGCTGGAACTCTTGAAATACTTTCTGGATAGCATTTGTGTTGGAGGACAAATCAGTGCTGCAAAATATGTATGTAATATTCTTATAATGTGCTTTATTTATGTGTGCAGAATTCTTATTCAGCCTATATCTAGTCGATAACAAACAGCATGTAGCCAGTTCTTTCTTTCACAATTTTAGGCTGCAGGCCAATGTTGGGTTTGTGGGTCCCCAGATTCAATTAGGAATAAGTCTGATTAGAATAACTCTGGAGTTTGGTTTTGGCTGTTTGATTCTTTGGACCACTCAGTAAAGTTGCCAGTGGAAATGAAGCAAGTGAGCAGGTACTGTGTATTGCTTCAAAATTTGCAGAACTTCTGCTGCTGAGTAGCCTGTGCCCTAACAGTTAACACTAACCATGCACATATTGAAGTTTCCTCTATGTTTTGGATGCCTCACTCATTTGCACAGAACATCTGTATGAGAATTTTTCTTCCAGAAAAAGAGAAGTAGTAATGCAATCTCAAAGAACCCATCTTTGGGTTACACGGTAGGAAAATTAACCTATAAATACAAATGATGCTTCTAGGGTTTTCTTGCTAAGATAAGCCTGAAAGAGTAAACAGGTATAAGACAGTCACTAGACTTGAGGTGATCAATGTACAAGAGCTGGATACTCAGTGCAGAGGTAAATGCACATTTACTTATAGACAGGGTATCAGTTACTTTCGATAGCTGTGCTTGAAAAGTCACCTCACTAAACCCACTTCAGGTGCTCAAAGCAGATGTTTATGCTGGGGTGCAGTGCTGATAGACTGATCTTGTCTGTGGAAGGAATAACCAGAAACTTATTCATTTTGAGGCTAAACCAAAGTGAATTTTGCTCACTGAATGGGACTCAGGATACAGTGTCACTCCTTCACAACAGCTGTTGCCAGGCAAAATCTTGTTGTTAAGAGGCAGAGACAGTATTGCACTCTTATGTGAATACTGCAGGGCTGACCAAGTGTATTTCAGTGAACGCATTTGCTAGCATTACATTTCTGTTGTCTGTGTGATAAAGTATGCAAAATGATGCAGCTTGAAGGAAACTAATGAGCAGACACACGAGCTGAATTACAAAGCAAATTTCAGGAAATAACTTCTTTCAAGCACAGGCAGAATTGGGTAATCAGTCACAAATGACAAAGGCAATATTGCTTTTCAGAGTATGTACTGCATTGCAGCACATAATTAACACCTAACATTACAGAGCTCTGGAGGCAATTTTGTTACAGTGAGAGGAAAAGGAAAAATTGGTGAACCTGAAATCTAATAGTATTTCTTGAGTGGAAGAAGAAGAAGAAAAAAAAAGAATAAAGAGAATGCTAGTCTCTTTGTTCTAGTTTTCTCTCTTTGCAAGCTTATATGAAGTCATGAAGTAGTAATCCCTTCCAATTCCAATCTTAGAATTTACTATAAATGGTATAAGTGTAATCTGTATTTCTTTAAAATTATTCCAGACCTTTAAACAACAATCCAAAATTTAAGAAAACAGCTTTTTTTTTTTTTTTTTTTAATTTAATTTGGAGTCTGACACTTGTCCAGTTACTTGCCAGCTTGACTCCTGGCTCTGTGATGAGATGTACTTCAGAAAGCTCCTCATTTTTAATAGCCAAACCTTTGAAAGGAGTTTTCCATCCTACTTTTAGGAACAGTTCACAAGTTCTGAGAAACTGAATATCTGACTCTAAGTCAAGCTGCAGCCTAGCAGGTAAGGGGTAAATTTTTCTAATCTGTTATTTCTTTAAAGTTTTAATAGAAACTTAGATAAATATGTGTCACATTAAATTAACCTTGAAGTTGTGATGGTGTAAGAGTTCAAATAGTTCAAGACATTTATGATGTTCTTGTTGATATATAGCAGTATCTCAAATTTACAAAAATATCTATAACCTAAAATATGGAAAGGTATGATTTCTTCCTTGAAGTAAAATTATAGATTGCATGTCTAAAATGAGGTCTACTATGAAATTCAATGTCACTACTAAAATGCACTAATGCAACAAAAACTCATTCTGAACCACACGGGATTTTTGACAGTACCTTCAAAACTGTTTTATTTTTTAGAAAAGCTGTTGAAAATTGTTAAGAGAAATAATCATATTTCATATGTATTTCTGGATACTATCAATTTACCTATTGTCTTGTTGCCATTCAGAGAAACAGATAATATTATAAATAATTTTACACATTTGAATGCTATATTCCAACTTACTAATCTGCTATCCTTTAACTTCATTGCAGCTGTTATTTTTCTTTCTTCTGCTGTCTATTTAAAAAGTTGTTTTTTTTTTTTTTAATTTTGGTCATTTTTATTAGGAAAAAAAACATCTCTTTTCTTCTTCATTTAGTAGGCATCTCTCAGTGTGCATTTATGTGCGTATTAGGTCTGTACTGAGGCATGTATTTTTTTCTCTCTTCACAGATACAGCAAGGAAAGACAATGTATTTAAAAGTTCTGTTTTATTATTTCTATAACTTGATTTGGATTTTTACACAAGAGAGCTCAAGGATTTTTTTCTTAATCCGTGCTAAATCTAAATCAAGTTAGAAATAATTTTACGCCTTTCACTGTTGACTCTTTCATTCACCACTATCAGCCTCTTGCTTTCCCTTATAATAATCTCTGCTATTTTCTTTTTCATGAACAAGAACAAAGCAAAAAATAGTATTTTTTCATGAAATATTGCTGTGTTACTCTGTGGTGACAGAAGCTTTCTATTTTTACTGGGTTTTTTGCAATTAAAGACTTCTTTTTTTCTTAATGAAAAATGTGCTTTATACCTTCTTTAAACTTTAAAATGAAAAACCAGCCCTTTCAACAAAATAGAAAAATGCGCACAAATTCTATCTGCTTCGACACCTAGACATCTAACCAAAGACAATAAGAAATGGATGGCAAATAATGAGATTGACAAACTGCAAAGAACATAAAGACTTTTAGAATATTTGGATTTATTTGCATCTTAAACCAGTACTGCTGGTATGTCATTACCATGGTGAAAATGAAACTGAAATTTGATCTGTATTTTACAGTGTTGGGCAATTTCTTGTTGGGAATTTCTCTCAGTCTCAACTCAATTTTTGTAAAATTTATAGAGAAGGTAGAAAATAGTCTGAAATACTTCTGAGTAGCTACTTTTTTTCTGAGTTGCAAGAAAATATTGTTACAAATAAATCTGTTACAGTAACTGTTCTGGTTTTAATAATTGGAAAAATAGTTAAAATCAAATTCCAAAATTATTTTCTTTAGAACAGTAAAATGTCCTTGCTACCAGAGGATAGGGTGTTTGTTTTTTTTTCTGTATGTTAGCAGAATCTGACAACTCAAAATAAAAAGATCAAAATTTTAATAAAATCTGGAATTGCCCAAACTTCATTTCAGATCAGGTTTTTTGTGTGGTGTTTTTTTTTTTTTTTCTTTTGAGGTTTTTAATTACACTTTTCAGAGAGAAAATCTTGGATATTAAAAAATAAAATAATAATAATAAATGAATAAAATTCTTTTCCTAATGATATTAAATAAAACAAATTATTTAATTAATATGAAGACATACAGATAGAATCTCAAGTTTTTTGAAGATTGTTCCATTTACAGAGATCCTAAAGAAAACAGAATGAATGGCTTTTTTTAAGGAGATATGCAAAATCCTTATAAAAGAGTTATGCTGTCAAAAGTTCTGTATAGTATTTTGAATAGTTAAGATAATTTGAATATTTTGAATAGTTAAGTGTGTTAAGAGAATCTCTCAAAATTATATAGCACTTACATTTTCCTGTATTAGAGATTGTCTATTCAGATGGCCACATTTGGGACTCATTCTTGTTTATCTAAATTTTGACCTTTTGTCTATTTTAAGAAAGAAAAGATGAAGAAGAAAAATGAAAAGCAAATAAGCTTCTGTCAGAATAAGGGTATTTAGGTAGCCATTCTTCCTGCAAGGCCATAACTTGTTTCAAACTATTCTCTTTCTTTTGTTGCCAATGTGTTGCCAATGACACACCTCTGCAGTTACTGTGCCCTCTACTATAAAACTGATTTGAAAAGGTTGTGTGAATGTTTACACGGATATGTATGCATGTGTTTAAAAATATATGACTAAATTTACTTAACCTGTACACAATTAAGAGTTGGAACACCATTTGTTACTGTGATCCAGAGGCTTCCCCAGTCAATACTGATTAAATATCATATTTAAGGGTCATTCATCAAGCTACCTTTCTGTTTTATCTGCGATGTTTACAATGATGTATGAAGAGAATGAAGAGCAAAGTTCTAAACAAATGAAAAAAAAAAAAAAACCACCAAAAAACCTGTGCACCTGTTAGTGTTTTGTTCATGGGGTGAAGAACATGATGTAAGGGTAAGCTCCTTCTTCATTAAGTCTATTCGATTAAGGGCCTTTCCAGGGCAAAAAGCAATAAGTGAAGAGGGAGGTGATAACTAAAACCACATAGAGACATGAACTTAGTAGATCAGGGATAAAGGATACATGGTCAAAGACTAAAAGTCTTCAGTTACTAACTGATAGGCCATTAACAAATTCAACACAATAGCTTTGGAGAAGACCAAAAGAAGACCACTTGGATTTTTGTAACTGACAAGAGGGGGAAACTAAAGGAATATAAGGAGCTGGGATATTCAAGTAGCATTTGTGAGACCATGCAAAACTCAGCGAGGAATAGTTAAGAAAAGGGTCATGAGGAAGAACAAAGTTGCAGTAGTTTCATGAAACTTCTCATTTCTAATGTATCTTTTAAAACCCTGTTTGTAGTCAAACTACGTAAATCCATACAGAAATTTTCTGGAGGAAGTACCTTTTTTTTCATAAGAAAAATATTTTTTTCTCATTTAAGATATTCAGTAGTTAGAAAAAATGAAAACACAATAATTTAATGTTATAAGGAGTTGCAATATTCACAGAAACAAATATTTTATTACTTTTCAAATACCAGGTATCAAAGGTCTTCATCTCTTCTTACTGTCTTATTATGCATAAACACACATATGAATATCAAAAATATGCAATTTTAAAACTATATAATAGCACAGAGTGTTATTCCTGTGTTGAAGAATAAATTTTTATTTGTATATAAGGCTTATAATTTATTTCTTTGTACAGAAGTCAATAGGTTCTGCAAAATTTTCAGTTTTGATATCATACAACAAAGGGCTTGTAAAATTGTATTCAAAGTTGAAAGTTGAGACAAAGTTAAGACAAAGAGATATTTTTGCAACAGTTGTTCTGTGTAGGCTTTTCTGGGCACAAACTGAGACAGGGCAGGTTTCATATTCTGTCAGATTTTGAGCAGAACATATTGTTTTTAGCATGTCTTTCACTCAAATTTTTGGTATTGAGATTGTATTCCAATTGAAATAATTTTCTCAAATATTTATAATTTATTATTTATATTTTATTTATAAAATGCATATATTACTTAGGACATTCAGATACAATTTTAGCAATACTTTTAGATTTTCCCTACATACAAATGAATAATTTTCTAATTTACAGAATTTCCTTGGAGTAAAAGTGAAGGCACATATCCCAAGTAAACAGTATTAGTATAATTTTTTTTTTTTTTTAAATTGCAACATTAATAGAAGTCTTAGCAGATAGCTTATAAAAAAAGTTATCACATAACATTCAAATTAGAATTTTTCTAGATGGCTAAATTTTTAAAAAGCTACAATTTTGTTCCATCTTCAAACTCCTTTGAAGTAAAAGTTCTAAGTTTTCACTATCTTTCTTATTATCAATTACTTCATTGATAATGAAAATCCACTTTCTCAAGTATTCTTATATGTCATGTGACACAAACCACTTCATATTTGAGTAGAATATCCACTTTTTCATCTTTTCAAATAGGCAGATCTATGAGGTTTAACTGTATCTATCTCATGTTCTTTTTTTCCAGAATTTAGATGCAAAATGGATGTTCTATTATAAAAAATTTCCTCCCCCTAGATCTGTAACTAAATATTTTTTCCAGATCTTGTCAAAGTTATCGATGGGTTTATTTCTGAAAATGTTCATGTCCTTTATAAAATGAATTACTACCTACTTTGCTTCTGCTGCTTTTGAAAACTTGGAGGCAGTGAAGGAATATGTAGCATGCAATTTCTGTTGGAAGCCTTTTTCTTCCACTTTTTTTTTTTTTTAATTAAAAAGTCATTATTAATCCTATTTTTGCAGAGAAAATGTGAAATTTCTTGAATGAAATTTCTTAATCATGAGCAGAATCTATTTCAATATTCTGAAAACAAATGCTCCTTATTGAGAGCCAGAAGTGATCAGAAGTTAGTTTCCTTTACCTCTCCTGTTCTCTGTTGGCAAGTGGCCTATACTATCATGAGAAATACTAAAAGCAGAGACTGTTGACACAAAAAATAAGAAAAAATGAAAAACAATGATAAGCAATGAAGCATTTACAATACACATGTTTTATATGCCAGTTATATCAGCTGGAAAAATGAGATAAATTCTTTACAGAAAGCCCTTGCACATTGATTTTAGTACAATTGAAAAATCCCTTAACTGGAATAAAAACAAAAAAAAAGAAAATTAAAACTTTCTGTAATGTATTTATTGTCAGTAGTTGTCTTCTGTGAGACAACTGGGCTATATTAGTCAATACATTTTAATTCTATTAATTATAAAGCCACAGAGTTGATCACATGGACAAAGCAATCGACCTGATTAAGCAGACTTGTAAGATTGCTTATTCTTGTATTATAAAGAACATTGAGATAATCCTGAAATAAAAGGTGGAAATGGGATTAATTTTCTAGTCTGCAGATGAGGATTTTGTACATCCTTGAAAGACCATTGAGATTCTCTCACTGTCCAGAATCTAGTTGCTTATAATTGACAAGATTAATGGTTACAGATCTCCAGAAACATATGAATTGTGATTTGTACTTTTGGCACAAATTCCAATGTTTTCCTGCTTTAGTGTCTCAAGTTATAATATAGAGACAATCTCGAAAGAGTTTTTTGCGGAAAAACTCCGTAAGTCATTAATTAGTGCACTACTGTGAGTTGAAATACATTTTGTTCAAAAGTTACTCTTATGAATGTTTTAATTGTTGCCACTGTGTTAGAACTGTGTTGAAAGGCATTTGGTATTTTAAGGAATTGAGGGGAGGCTGATGAAACAACAGTGAGACTGAAGGAAGAGAAATTTTAATTAGCACTTTTATTCCCGTATTTGATTAAGTTTTGGTACGTTGTTGAGTTTGACACTTTACCAAAAACTAGAACACATTTGTTGAGTAAAATGTGAATGTTAATTTTCATACACCAATTCATGGCTTGCAAACTGCACTGACTGGAGAACATTTACTTTTATGCATACAGCATTTGACATTACCGCTATTAAGCTTTACTTGAAGTTTGGTAGTGAGCCCATGGAGCAGCCGCTAACAAAATACTTATTTCTTCAGTGTCACAAACCTAGATTTATTTTCTCCCACCCGGAGCAAAAAAGAAAGAATAAACATTTAGTAACTCAGAAGAGAATCCATAATTGTATTGTTAATTTTATGTGATGTACTTGCTACTTACTTCCCAGTTACTGCAAATAGACCAGTTGTATTGCATTTCTAAAAGTAGTACTCTCACTGGTGTTATATAAGTATAATTTCAAGTCTGTTTATTCACAGAACAAGTTCATTCCACTGTAGTGAAAAATTAAATGGCTGGTCATATATTTTCATATCTATTTCAGAACTCAGTCTAATTAGCAACAGGAGTTCTTGTGAACATTTTGTACCCATGCCTCAAAGCTTGTTCCTTGCTGACATCCTGTTCATGTTCATGTGGTTAGTGCCTACCTGTTCTATAGTTATTCATGCACTTGGTTGTGAGGTGTTATTCCAGGAGTTCACAGAGTATTGTGAGTTCTACAGCTACACAGAAAATGAAAGTAAGGCTGCAGTTGAAGATTTCAATTATGCTAAACCTCATTCATTTAAAAAAAAAAAAAAAAAAAAAAAAAACCACCAGAAATCCTACTGGAGCAAAGATAAATTTATATAAACTTAATTAATTTGGAATATACTGGTAGTCCTGTTTGGGTTTTTTTGTTTGTTTAACATGTAGACCACTGTTAGAAGATAATAAAAGTTAAAGAGAGTGTGTCACTGGAATGATACCTAGCATTTTGGAAAAGAACTAGAGCCTCTAGAGTGTAGACCATGATCGTTACTTCTTGAGCAAAATAAAATGCCAGGCATTGCTGTCTCATCAGAAGATTCATCATGGTTGTGGACTCAAGAATGCTTGGATTATAGGTGAATCACAACATAAAACATAAGAACCTATGTTAATATGAAATCTAATAGACCTTTAAATATTCAGAGAAACATATAACCATGAATAGTTTCTGGCATTTATATTTACTACCTCATTTCTTCTGCTCCATTACTTTGAGATACAGCCTTGTAATAGATATTGTGGAAAACAGGGCTTTAAGAATCCAACATGAGCTGTTTGCATCAGGTTATTACATTTTTTCAGCAGCTCATTCCCTACCAGACTAATCACCCCCGATTCAGACATTTCAGCTATGGCTAAACCATAAAGAAAGTAGGGCTAACCCTCTAGCAGGCGTACCAATCTTTGTGCATCTCCACAGCTGCTCTGCTGGCACTCACGCTGGTGTAGCTTCAGTCTCTGTCAAATTAGTGTGCTTCGAAATAATGCCCAGGAACGATTTAAGTGAAGAGCATAGGGAAGGGGCTGTTCCCAGCTGGCAGTATAGATTAAGCATATCTGTCTGTGGTAGGAGAAGAAGGTAGGTTGTAACCATATGGAGACAAACTCCATGCTCGGCTTTATGGGCAGAGAACAGTTGCTGGCCTGTTGTACGCAGCATAATTTGTAGCCTTAACAGGGAGATACTCATAAACTCCTTTAAGCAATACCTTTTGCGATTCATCTTTTGTGTCCTAAGCTAGATTTTAATCTACTTGAAACGTATCCGTTGTTTCATATCCACTTCTCTCATTGTTTTCCAGGGATAGCGCATCTATAACCTCTCCAGGCAACCAGTTCCAGTGTTTCACCACCTGCATCATAAAATGCCCTCCTTATATCCAATTATCTTCTTCTTATTCTTTTTGCTTAAAGCCTTTTTGCTATCACCACAGGTTCTGATAAAGTTTGATTTCGTCTTTCTCATAGGATGATTTTAAATATTGAAAGGCCACAATAAGTCTCCCCAGAGCCTTCTCTTCTTCCTCCCTATGTCCTGGCAGACAGTCCTCAGCTAAAAGCGAAGGTAGAAAGGTGCAATTCTTTGCCTTCAGTGTGACTAGCCACTCATAAGACTTTGCAGTTGTGGTAAAGAAAGTATGGACATGTTGGGAGCTCTTTGAAAGATTATGCTACTTGGACATCTCCACTCTACTAAGGCTGCTGCAGAACTATTGAAATGCTCATTGACATCAATGAGGCAGAGTCCATAACCTGTTAAAGTTACAACCTGTCTTTGTGAAGTTTGATATGAATTTATTTTTATATATTGTCATGGATGCATTAATGTAAACCTGCAATATTTAGAGATTTGATCAAAGGAAATGATCTTAGATAAAACTTGCTTTTTTTTTTTATTGTTGTATCTGCTTCACATGGGTTATTGGTAGTCTCAAGGCCCGAGGAAAAAAACATGGCAAAAAACTCATGTGGAGAGAGGGCCTTGAGGAAAAAGTGGGAAGATATTAGTATTTATTGGATAGTAGCAACTAAAGAATTGAGAAATTAATATTATTAGTTAAAACTTTAGTGAGGAGAAGCATATTAACACAAAAAGAGGCAAGTTAGAGAAATCTGATTAGATATTGCCTGCAGAATATACAGTCTATAGAGATGTCAAGATAAAAAACAACTTTTAGAAATAAACAGAACAATGACTGGGCAATAGCAGCAGTAGCATATAAAGTAAATTTGATCTAGGAAAGATCTTTAATTTAATTTGCCCACTTGGATGAAATCTGAGAGAAAAAAAAAAAAAAAAGCTGAAATAAATGTGTTATTGAAGGGAACAAAACTGCCACAACTTCAAGAAGGGACACAACCCTTAACTTGTTAGTGGTGTCTAAGCACATCAGTTGAGAATTGATATCAGCATTTCTGAAATTAAGAGGTTCAGTAGTAGGTGCGAGTGAAAAAAGCTAATCCCTGATCCAGATTTCCACAGTTGCATATTAGCAAAGCAGTTGGCAGCAAAGGGCTATCAGTTTAGATACAGATTTTGCACAGATTTGTAATATATTGCATTGACTTCCACTGGAAATCAATCAATGCGTGTTTAGTGAACTGGAACTTTCCTAATATTCTCAAGTTTTTTTTATATTGTAAAACTGAGTATCTCTTGCCTTCATATGTCTAATGTTTCTCTCCTGAACAGTAGGTATGAGGGACACTGTGAAAGTAGGAGGTTTTGTGAATATGGCTTAAAGTAACTGACTGTGGTAAAGTGGTTCTGTTAGGATGCACTTAGTTGCATAAACCACAGCATATCACTAGTTCAGGTGCACACGCTAAACACTGACCCTCATCAGGAAGTTACGTATGTTTCTCTGTGATTTAGAGAAATAGAACTGAGCCTACTGGGGGCAGTTTTCTCGATACTTTTTTCTTTACCTGATCACTTTTAGGGTTCATGGACTTTCAAGACTCTTATCATGTAGAAATAGCAACCCCATGAATTTAGGAAGAATTTTCCGGTATTCTCATCTCTGTTCAATGAATTTATTTGCAAAACCTGACATATTTTGTAGTTTGCCTATGCAAGGTGATATTATTTGTGAGAATAAAAATTTCCTTCACTATGAACTAGAAAAGTTCTAGAAAATAGAAAACTCTACATTTTGATGATGCATTTTCAAGTATTAATCTACTACTTTCCTTCTAACACCAGTTTTGTTAGGCTTTCTGTTCACATAGACCAGTGATAAAGATGTTCAAAAAGTGTCTTCACAGGCTTTAGTTTCTGAGTGCAAAATTTACTAGCTTCAATAAATATCTGTTTTAAATAACCTTCTTGAAATGAAAGAAGTTTCTCCATACCTCCAGCATGAGGAAATAAGAATGTAGGTAAAACTTACCCCAAGAAAATTACAGAGAAGGGTGAATTCTGAGTGCTATTAGAAGAGTTTAATCCTCTCCAGTAACTACATGAAAAATAAAGCATACATGGTTTCTTTGCAGAGGAACCAATTCCAGAAAATACAAGAAGATATTACTGTATCTTAGTGAGGTAATAATACTTCATAATTTTTCTCATTATCCTGCATTAGTTTTTAACTATTCTCAGAAATCTTCTGTCTTGCATTAGCACACATACACACTCTCTCCTCCTCTGAAAAAAAAGCAATATGTGGCCTACTTCTGATCCATCACTCTGCTTTGTGCAATTGCATCTAAGAAGGAAAACCATCAAAACGCAACCCATCTGCCAGCAAGATTCCTGAAGCGTTCTTCTGCAAATAGGGCCTTTAAAAGTCTTTTGCAACTGCCAACAAAGCTGTATCCTGTTAATTCTCCTGTTCAGTTATTCATTTTATGTCAGGTTGCAACAATCTAAAACACTTTTTAGTTAATGAGGTAAAGCAAATTTTCAAATGTGGAAAAGTACATTTATAAATATTCACGAGTGGGAGATACTGATTTAAGAAGAGTTAAGAGTTATCCTCTTCCATTAGCTCTTAATGGAAGGTGTGATCCTAACTTTCCCTTTGTCTTTTTTTGAAGACCTTTCAGTTATAGTTCAGCTATTGACTTCTGCAACATTCAGGCTCTGCTGTTGTTACTGTTAAGTTAAGCAATGCATGAAATTAGTATATTTTCAAGTCACAGTATATTTTAGCCACCAAAACATATACAGTGATCTTTGGGTGGTACCTTTTATTTGTTGTGAAAAAGGTCACATGAATCTAGAATAAGGAATCAAGAAGACATTTAAGATAAAATTTTTAAATATAATGAGAAAATAATTTGAATATTTCATAGAATAAAAAAATAATTTCATGGTTAGGAACCTAACCATGGAGGGAACCTTAAAGATTATCTAGTTCCAAACCCCTCCCCAGGCCCACCATGGGCTGAGATGCCACTCGCTAGAGCATGTTACTCAGGGCCTCATCCAGCATGGCCTTGAACACTTTGAGGGATGGGGCATTCACAACCTCTCTAGGCAACCTGTTCTGGTGCTTCACCACCATCGGAGTTTAAAATTTCTACTAAGGTATATAAAGACATGAAGTCATCTGATCTCAAATGTGCAAGTCCAGTGATAGTGGTTCATATAGGATAGAAATTGGACTGTAATGCAATACAGCTTGGAACATATATAGGTATACTATTTTAATATTTTACCAAATCTAAAAACCCCTCATAATTATATATTACCATGCAAATTGTGTACTAGTTTGTGCACTATTTTTTGTAAATTAACACTGTCCCTCTTAAAATTGTTTCTATTTTATTCTCAACATCCAACACAATCAAAAGGTACCCTCCCCCCTGTATGTATCTGGCTATTTTATCTATAAATAACTAGTAAATATCCAATGGTAAAAGCACCCTTAATAAAAAATTTAGACTTTAAAACGAATTTGATAAGATTGCTAGTTGCCACCACTACATTTATACTAAAATAATTATTTGAAATTACAGAAATTAAGACTTGCCTTCTAACAGCAGTCTCAAAGAAAGCATACCAGTGTTCAAACTCTAAATAACATTAGCTAATTCAATTGCTTTAACTCTGATTTAACCTGAAAAATTAGTTAAAAGTCTCAGTTTAATTTTGATTTATGTTTGTTTGGGTTTTTTGTTGGTATTTGTTTATCTGTTTGTTTAGGTTTTGGTTGTTTGTTTTTTTTTTTTTTTTTTTTAATCGAGCAAGTTGAATATAATTCCAGCTGTTACATTTGTAGTTTTAATTTTTTAGAGGAGTACATTTTAAGTCAGGTAAAATCTGAATTTTCAAATGCAGTATTTTGAGTTCAGCATTATTTTTCTTATGAATAAGTAAAACATTACTTATTTTAAAATGTGTGTATGCTGTGTGTTTTGACTTAAATTTTTTCCTTCCTTGACATGTTGTTTCACAAATTGTTTTGTTCTAATTAAATACCTGAAGTTCTATTTTTTGGAAAAAAATTATCTATATTGTTTATAAATATTGATAAGTATGTAAACACATGGACAAATAATTAGAATTATTAAATATATATTCAACTTTGAGATCTTTGTGCAATTGTGTCAGATGTAAAACATTTAAAATTGCACTGTGTATAAAAAGGACATTTTGTACAGCTTTTGGTAAAGATCTATAATGAGTAAATAGAGTTTACTTAGTGTTTTAAAGTTGCATTGGTTCTAAAATAAGTAGCTAGTGTGATGGTCCCTGACTGTTAGGTACTAAGTTTATGCTTAGAATTGTTTCAGTATCAGTATTCTGTTAGCTTTCAGTAGTCACATGCACATTTGAATATTTGTAAATGCTTCGTGGATATTAACTATTCCTTAAATGTGTCTCTACATTTTTTTAGCTAGTAGTTTTTAAAAGAATAATGTTTTTTTCTGTCCAAGGAATGAGAGTCCTGTTGACAATTTGAAAATCATTACTACTTTCTTGCAGTAGAAGCAGTTTTCCCTCAGCTCCAAATGCCTATTTCCCTGGCTCCAGACCTGAACTCCACTAGCCAAGCCAGAGAGAAGTTAGGTATTCACCAGCTTTATTTCTGTAATGATACCTTTTTGTTCAGCTGTAACTGCTGGTCAGATTGCTCTGCTCTGTCAAGAGCTATTTCTCATCCCACAGCTTGAAAATCACCCCCTTGATTTTCAAGCACTTCCATTTCCCAGTTCCAAAGTGATAAGAACCTATAAACAGATAGGAATGGCCCGGCTAAAAAGTTCATTTTTTCATGTGGCCTTACTAGACAATTGGATCTGCCTTTACAAATACAGCTGCATGATTCACATCAGAAATGGCTTATGCCCACTAGCTCAGAGCAATTAGAGGAGAAATTAGTATGACAGCTTCCACAAAACCATAAATTAAGGTGTTTTTTCCCTCCCACATCTGGCTGTAAATCTCTCTCCCCATTTCAGTGATTTTTTTCAAGTCCCTAGAGACTGCTGTCTCCTGTTGAGTTTGTTTGTGCAGATAGCACAATGCATTTTGGAAATAACACTTAGCATTTTGAAATGAATTTACAGTGGACAAGGGAAATCTGACAACTTTCAAAGGTAGGTATCAATGTCAACTCCTTTTAGGTCCAGTTTAAGCTAACCATGTCTTCCTGAAAGTGCTGGACTTTTCTCCCTTAAAAAAACCAAAAACCCAAAAAAAACAAAACAACAACAGCAACAACAAAAACAACTTACAAAAGAGCTTTCATGTAAGGGAACTAATTTGAAAAGCAGATTTTTGGCTAGCTGTTGATTAAAAAGTCCCTACCAAAAAAGTTGCACAAAGTTAATACTAACTTTCTAATAGAACTGAGCTGAAATCCAATGTGTAGGCACTGCACACACTGACTGGTTAATTACAGTTATCCACTGGCATATCTTGCAGTGTGCAGAATTCTGAAGTATTTCTGTCAAGTTTATAGACAATTTCTTTTGATATAGGCCACTAAAAGAAGATGCACAAACATTTTTTCTCACATTCAGAAAGTTATTGTTACTCTGGATGCCTGGATAAATCTAAGTAATGAAGTAATCACTTTTTCTATACATTCCCCCTAATACTCAAGAAGTGCCATAAGTGTTTCCTTGTGTGATAATATTAACTGTGGAAGCACCTAAACGGCATTAATTATCCTGAGATGTCATTATTTTTTTAGTCACATATCTTCTGTGTTAAAAAGGATAAGTAGATAATGCAACAAATTGCAACAATTGCAACTGTATCCTGACACCTCATTTAGTCTTGCCTTTCACCCCCCTGCCCCCGCATCTAATTTCAGAGCTTCTTTCCGTGCAGCATATTAATGTTTTGGCTTTTTGTGTTTTTTTTGACACAAACCTGCATTACTTGAAGGTCACATTTTAAATTTTGGAGAGGTTTCTCTGGCCAGAAAATATAATCTGCTATATTAAGCAAAGATCATAGCAGATGGTAGTGTGATTTTTCTTTTTCACTTCATTATCAGTTAGCTTTCTGAATTTCAGAAGATTATATCAGGTTCTAATGGCCTCAATTTAATATTTATCATGGCAGTAAAGGCTCATTGAAGTTCCTGATACATAAAAAAAAAATATTTAAAACTTATTCCTGCTTTAAAAAAAATGTTCTCTGGTATTAGTATCCTTATCTTTTGGGTTTAATGAGTCTAAAAATGCTTCTTCCGTGTTCTCCAAAACCAAAATGAGATAAACTAATCAGTGGTTTTCTACATTTGTGCTGAATTTACTGATTTCTTCATTGCAAAAGAATGCTTGCCCTTTTACTGCGTAATTGCACATGAGTATTTGAATTTTTAGTGCCGAGGCATTTACTGGACCAAAACCGTGTTCTGACTTACACATGAAGAAGTGCAGTATCTCTGCTATTTTTAACCAATACCAGCTTTCTCAATAAAATAGCAGTCTACAGAGAGATGAGATTTTTTTCTGCCTTGCTTCTTTCACCTCCCAATATGAAAATGCAGTGTCTGTAGAGGCTATTGGGAATTATGACAGAAGTCTTTGTAAATAGCACAGTCTCCATTTTAATAGCCCCTTGAAACAGAAGCTGCTTGTTGTCCACATAAGGCATAGACTTTTTTAATTTATTTTTTATGTCCTACTCATCCAAAGCTAAACTCCAAATTTCAGTTAGTGATTTTGGGGAAACTAGAAGGATAACAACCATTGTAATATTCAAACTGATACCAAATACCAATACCAAACTGTGTAGGAAGGTCATAGTAGTAAAGAAAGAGTCAAGTGGAATGCAATTTGACACCTCTGAAATAATGAAGCTGCCTAAGGAGGAAATTCTGTCTGTTATAGGCCATTTAATCAAATCAGGAAAATAAATCTGCATCTTAAATATTTAGCTGTAAAATGCAAAATCACAAAGTATACTTTTTAAGGGTGTGTAGCTCAAGAGACAGATTCTGGACATCTCAACATATAACAGAAATCTAATTTGATTTTTTAAGTTTTACATTATGATTTTCTAACAAAATGTGTATACCAATGTTCTGTAAGCATGACATGGCAGGCTGTCAGGGGTCTAGAGGGATCTTCACCTGATTGCATTCAGACACAGCAGAAAGAGGAAGGCATTACTGGTAATATTTAAATGTATATGCTCAAATCCACAAAGCATTTCGGATGGATGCAGGCAGCTAGTTTAAGTATCAGACACAGTCTTCAAAATTACAACGTGACTCTTTAGCATCCAATACCTGTAGGCACTTAAATTTTTGCCAGTGAATTGCACTCATACAGGCAATTTGCTTTGAAATCTTTCCCAGCTTGGTAGGACTGAACATCGTAATGCATCCTAACCATTTGTCTTCAGCTGGAAACCTCTGTATAGGCATTTCACACAGACCAATCCAGAAAGTGTGTTGATAGTGAGAGGAGGAATGTGCATACCTCCTTTAACTACAAACAGCTAGTGGTGGTGTTTCCTTTTATGCAGTAGCACAAGGTGATAATGCTTAGTATATTTATGCTTAGTATATTCCCCTTAGTATAGTGGGAACTTGCATTCAGTGCCCTCCTCAGCTGAGGGACACTGAATATCCTGCATCCAGTAAAAATAAAAGATCTTTACAGAGCAGTCCTGTACCAGAAAAGTAAATTTGTTCTAATAAATCCAACTATTAGGAAGTAGGAAGGAGTAAGTCTGAGAAATTGCTTAGATGTGATAGTGCTGTTCTGTTTGTGTGATACTGGCATAATAAAATATGCTGTAGCATATTTTTCAATATATGGGTCAAGATAAAAGACCACGTATACTACTGATGCAACACTGAAAGAAGGGAATTTTCAGGAGACATTTGAATGGAGGATAATTTGGCAGTCCAGACTAGCAAAAAATAAGCATTGTAGAAAAGAAAGCAGAATACCTGAGAGTTGAAACAGGATGAAAACAAAAGTTTCTAAGTCAAATTTGATCACATCATGGCTGTGAAATACATCTGTAAAAATAAAAGAAATGGCAATCAATGATTAATTGTGCTATGATCTCTGATTTGCAAATGTATAGGAGTTCTTTGTTTGGACTGTGCTTCCTCTTCCTTCTCCTTAATGCTTTGCTGAATTCCATGCAAGTCATTGTCTAATGACTATCCACAGTATACAGAAAGCAAACCTATCAGCTGTACAGAGAGCATTTTTATTAGATAAGCAATATTATGTTCTCTTTTTACTAATATTTTACTCTGACTCAGGCATTTTTAAATCTCATTAATTAATTACTTTGTACTCGGAATTTTCTAACACAGTGTCTTGGGAATTTCTACTTTTACTAGCAGAAAAGAAGGCTTCCACAAATACAAAAGATACTAACAGACATTTAAAGCCAGAAATTGTTCTTGTATGCTTGTTTTAAAGGTTCAACTGTATTCTTGTTTGGCCATTTTCAAACAATTTTTTTTTATTCTTATATTCATTCTCAAGTGACTTGCTGCAAAATTCGACTCTGACTAATGCTAATTAGTCCAATAATTTGGGGGGAAAAACCAAACCAAATCAAACCAAACAAACCTTTTATTGTAAACATTTGCTGTCATACACTTTGTGGTTACAAGACAATAAACAGTTTAGCTCATTAACTACTGCCTAGAGGCAGTACATGCTAATGGTCCACCTGCGAAATTAGGAAGTGATATGAGAATGGTTGAGATGCATGCATGGATGCTATTTATCTGGTATCATGTCAAGTACAAAATGAGTTTATAGCATGAGTGATCACTCTGACCCTGAATTACTGTTATTTACGGAAATATTCTTTTATAAGATTTTGTGGAGTTCAAAGGAACATATATCCCTTTACAAAGGGCAGAGAAATGGAGAGCGATCAGCTACAAATTGCAGGCCTTTACAACAGAATGAACACTTTTTTTTTTTCTGTGTTTTGATGTATGTGATTGGAGCTTATAAGAATGCATAGCTTTCCTAACTTTCCTGATAGTTTAATAGGCAGTTCGTCAAGTATTTATTATTAAAATATTTCTACACAAATGTTATATTGCTACAGAAGACTGTTATTATTTAGATGGATCTGTGGAATTGTGCTAGCCTAGGCAAGTTGTCTTTAGAACTTGTTATGCACCTCTTGCGCTCCGTTTATTTGAGATTCCTCAGAATCTCTTCCAGGTAAAATTCCAAGAACAGGAATGGTCCAGAGCATACCTTTATCTGCTGTGAACAGCTTTGTCAATTTCATATACAAAGCTACAGCTGTACTCACTACAAAATCCCATGCACTTTGTGAGTTGTTGCTGTACTTTTGGCTGATGAAGGGCACACCTCCTGTTATTTGGAGGATAGATATTTCTATGAAAATAGTCTGTGTTGTTCCTAGTAATTTCACTGTGATTTTGCAGAACTCATATAACTAAACTGAGTACTATAAAGTTTAAACAGCTTCTAAATGTGAAATTGGAGAAATCTGATCATGAATTTCTGGTCATTCTCACATTCTTCTACTGCATTTTATCAAATTATGTCAGCATTGTCTGCTTGCTAACATTGGAGAAATCACAACCCCCTTGCTCCCTCACAACTGAATCTCTATGCAAATAAAATGTTGTCTAAACTGAGAAGTCTTATGATATCTTAAAATTGGATAAACTTATTTATCACAAATGTGTAACATTTTTTCTAGTTGCTTCTTTAGATCCTTTTAATTGGTTCCTAAAATTTTTAGAATATATGATTAAATATTTAAAAGCTCACTTAGCTGGCTTCAGTTTCAGTGTTTTTCTTTTTTGTTGATTTTTTTTTGTTTTGTTTTGTTTTGTTGTTTTTTTTTTTTTAAATAAGTGCTGCTTTTCCAACCATTACATTTATGCATAATGCCTTAGTGGTTTTAGTGCTGAGTGCCCCTGTTACAGACCAAAGGCATAAAAATTAAATGTATAAAATTACATTGCTTATTAAGATAACTGCTTCTTACAGCAGATATTTATAATTGTATGTAACTTAAGTACTCTAAAACTCATTTGAAATATCAGGGAAGAAAGAAAAAGAAACAGGTGGAAAAATACATTGGTCTTTGCACTGTAATGTAATGTGTATGAAAAGCAATTGTTTTGTGGTTTTACAAAGAAATAACAGCATGACAAGTATTTATAGTCTTTCTGGTTTTAAAGTTGCATTCATTTCAACAGATGTGGCTCTCAATATATATTTCTGGTTTTCCTCTCCTCTGAATTTCTCTTTCAAAGAGAAAAACAAAATCTGAAAAGTTAAGATAATTTCCTTTTCCATTTCTGTTGCATGCAAAGATGCTGTCATAGTTGTTTTATGAAAAATAATTCTTTGTGGTCACTTTCAATGTTTATATGTCGAACGTGAAACAATGCTGCCACTCAATAATGAATTCTTCAAAGTAACATGGGATTTGGGAGAACAAGTGACTCGAGTACAAGAGTTGGATAACAAACTCTAAAGATAACTTGCCTAGGAACCTGTCCAGATCCACCTAAATAGTAACAGTCTTCCAGAGTAATATAGCTACTGCACAAGCAGTAGCATATGTCCATCCTTTTACGTGGGTGAGCAGCTGCTGATTTACACCCAGGACTCTGCCTTATTAAGCCTAGAAACCAAATGTGGAAAAAGTGTTCTTTTACCTAGAAAATCAAAGGCTTAGTTCAGGATGAATTCTGGATCAAAACTGACATGTTAACACTTGAATTTGTTCTACATTGAATATGTAATTACTAATAGTTCTTCCCTTAAACAAATGTTAATAAAATTTGCAGGTTAACTACTTACTAGCTGTTTTCCTTAAAAATATGTGTTATGTTGCAAAGGTAAAATTTCATAAATGAGTAGCAGCCTGGGCTTTGTCTGATTTTAGGGGGAAAAAAAAAAGGTATCTTTCCCTTTCACTGGTAAGTTTTTCACTCTGTCTTAAGCTGAGCGTCTACAAGCACAAGCACCCAGTTACTAATAACTGAAAATCTAATTTTATAATTTTATTATTTGGAATTACCTTCTATTGACTAGTTGAATTCTGCATAGCTAATATTTGGGTTTAATTGCTTCTCCAGGTAAATTGTTGTTCTCTTTTTGAGAAAGAATTAATACCACATTGTACCAGTAGTATTTTCATAAGCATAGAAACTAAACAAAATAGTTGTGTTTGCTTTTAATAAAGAAATCTGTCATTCTATTGTACTGAGTAAGTCAATATGAAAGGAAAAGCCAGATTTTTGCAAATAGAAATTATGTTTTCTTTGTTCTCATATTTATCAGTAGTCAAGACAATTTTAATGGTATTCACTTTGTTTTTAAACATTGCTACATGTGTAGATATAGATACTTGTACAGAAACTTTGTTTGTTTCATTGCGATAAAGCTATTTGGAAAAACCTACCACTAGCACCAGTTAATCTTTTCTACTATTGTTTACCCCCTACCAATTGATGAATATTTTACCAGACTAATTAAACAGTGGTGATATTCTTGCTGTTCTAGAATTACTCAGAGTGGAATTTTGCTAGAAAAGACTAACACTTGGGAAGTTCATATCAATCATCACTCAGAAGGAAAGCCCATTTTTTTTCAGTTTAGTTTAATGAACTCAAATCTTTTCATTCAGGATTTTTTGTTGTTGTTTTAGGTTTTTTTTGTTTCGGTTTTGGGTTTTTTTAGGGTTTTTGTTTGTTTTGGTTGTGTTTTTTTCAGCATTAGACCACTGTATTTTGAAGTTATTTTAGTGTATTAGAAATCTAGAACAATACAGAAAAATTGCAAACCATAAAATTTCCAATTATTGTCTTGATATAATAGAAGATAAAAAATAATAATACAGTTGAAAAAAATAATACAGTTGAAACATTAATAATGAAGTTGTAAGCAATTATAATTCCATTTCTTAAATTTTAATATTGTATTTCTGTTATTTTTTATTTATTTGGGGGAGACAATTATTAATGTGAACCACAGTGTCTAACTGTAAAATGAAGTTTGTCTGTGTATCTACTCCTTTTGATGGCCCCTGAGCATTTTCTTATGCTTTTGTCTTCCTCCTGTTCTGTTTCTCGGTCACCATTCTTCATGCTGGATCCAGAAACCTATTTATGCCAGACCTACTCAGTTCTTCTCATGGAAAGCAAATGGTCTTAGTTCTCCAGACTCTAGACCAGTGTCCAAGCAGCAGGATGAAGCAATCAAGCAGCGTGCTTTGCTGCTGCTCTATCAGACCTGGATGTAGAAGAGGAATTCCCTCTCTGCATCAGATACTGCTTAGAAAAAAATAGTTAGACCATGCTTCTTAGAGCTTCTGAATGATGTTATTTACATTGAGTACAACCTGCGAAAGCAAAGCATGAAGCTCCAGGTAATGGTTTTGGATTCATGGTTGGAAGTGGGACACTCTGTGTGAAGCCAGACAACAGAGGTGCATCATATTCTTTTAGTTCATAGCATAACAGTCTTCAGTATGTTGTTGCTAAGCTTCTTTCTCCATCTCTTGGCTGTCTGATTTTACTACTGTTATGAGAAACTTAGGTATCTAGAAATTTACTTGCTACGTTCCAGACGAAAAAAACTTAAGCTTTAGTTGTAAAGAGAACGTGTTTAAAAAAGGATTGCTATTGATCATATTGACATATGGAAGAAACAAGGATTAACACAACATAATTTTTCTCTTAGTTTAAAGTCCTCATACTTAGGAAAGGCAACTGAGAATTACATATATAAGCAAGAGTAACATCATCAGTTTATAATTCTTTCTCTGGCATTTTTGGAGGTAATGTGCAAATAGATTTGCTATAACCAAATTCTTAGCTCTTCCTAGATAGCTATTTATAAATATTACAGTCTATAGAATAATTTTGTAAAGTAATAGGAAAATTTTCATTAAGCATAAAATTTTAGGGTGTTTTTTTTTTTTTTTTTTTTGCGCAGTTTATTATACTGAACTATAAAAATATTCAGACCGAGATATGTATCTGGTGACAACTCAGGCTTGCAAGGAGGTTGGTTTCTTTGTTGAACATAAGATGTGTTAACTTGATAATTTTTTAAGCATTCATTATGCAATCACTAGTGAGATTTGAACTCTGATGTCTATGCAAAACAAAATCAGCAAATGAGACTGAAAAAAATAATCTGTCAGCTTAGCTCTCCAGAAGCTCTTTCCTCTTTATTCTACTAGGTTAGGTATATTAAAGAAAAAGTATAGTTTCTTTTTTTTACTTACTTATTTCTTTATTTAGCAAAATATTCTTGTCATTTCCCTCAGGAAAATAATATTGCCGCTTTAATAGAACTTGGGATGTTTTTGAAATTGCACGTTCAATGTCATAACAAACTATTTCTTATTACACTTTCTTGCATTCTTTTAAATAATAATTTTGTCATTTGAGTTGTTTTCATTCTTCAGATGCTTATTGATTTCTCATTTCACTCCAGGCATTAGACAAGCCAGAGATGTGGAATTTTCTAGAATTTTCCATTCCTTTCTCATAAATCAGTTGCAATTTTCTTTTCCATAGTTGATTCTGAAGTCCCTACAGTTTATAAATCTTTATCTGGAAGGTAGTTTCTTGAACTGAATCTTGTATTCTAAATGCTACTCCACCAGATATGCCCAGAGACAAGTGCTGCCTGTTTGCTTTGTCATGAGATATCTCTGCATGCTCAGCCCTAAATTGAAAAGTATTGGCTTTCCTTTGCTGTCATCTCACATTGCAAATTCACAGTTCATTATCATATGAACAAGTTCTTTGCATTTCTGAGGCTGTCCATCAGGGATGTCTCTAGCACACTGATAATTTGCTCTTCACATGGTAGTGTCCTCTTACCCTTTCAGCTCCCATTGTTTCTAAAGTTGCATCTCAAAATTTCAAACAGAAAATAAGTGAAGAAATGACAATTGTCAGGAATCCCAGTGCTTTGCAACATATACTGCATACTGTAGCCACCATACGTACTCATTCATACAGTACATTGTGAATAGCAGGGAACAAAAAAAATGCAGTGGGCAAAACTGATCTACACACTAGAGGAAGAGAGATGGAGCGCCACTGAGCTGAATCACTAAACCTGAAAATAGCCCTTGCTAATCTATAAGTTCAAGGCAGGTAAAATTGCTTTCTGATATCTTCATACTGTAGAACTGGAAAAAGACATCCAATACAGAAACACAAAGTGATTTGCCACATGAATTTCTGTCTCAGAGATTTTTTGGCAAGATAAAGTGGATAAGTAAAGATAAGTTAGAAAGCATCCATAGGTTTCAAAACATGCAAGCAGCAAGAAGGAATGGGAGCATGACTGTGCATGTATTAAGGAAGAAGACAGGTATTTTGTAGCTCTGAGTTTCTGTGAAGTAGCAAGGACATAAACTTAACAGCAAGGAGCCACAAAGCATTTAGGAGCCTCTCACAGAAAATGAGTTTCAATAGATTGCAGCTAAAAGACAGTCTGCCCTGGTTCAGTTTTTTGTGATGTGTGGTTTAACTGTGCTGATTGCTGAGCACACCCTAAGCCTGGAGAAGTAGTTTGTTGCTACAATGTAGTTGTAGTTTGTAGTTGTGACATACAATGAAATTAGGGAGAAAAAAAAAAGTGATATTCTGGGAAACTGCATTTAATAAATACAATGCATGAGCCTAGGTATCTCCTGTGCAAAAAGATACTTTTTATCTGTTGACAGTCCAGGGAAATACAGCTAAAATTTTCCTAAATAGCAGAGACTTTACAGACTTTGCTGCTTTTAATAGTGCCAGTTGAAAAAAAAAAAAACAATGACAAGCAGTTTCAGGAACATCTGAAAACACCAAGAAGATAATGTGTTGTTTTCTACTCACATGTTTAACAAACTAATAGCACCTAAACTGGTGCACCATAAGTGTATCTAGTATTTCTTAACTTGTCTGCTGAAGTTTTCTAGATCAATATTTCACTGTACTTATTTAACCCGGAGTAATTCAATTTGCATAAGTAATTTTGGAGGGTAAAGGCAAATATTTCTGTCAGTGACCTCAGTAAAATGGCTATTTCTGTCATGTAAAAATTTTTGTTAGATTTTTTTTTTTTATTTTATTATTGTTATATAATAGCTTAAGGTGACAGGATCTAGCTTTATTTTGCCATGTTTGCAAGATTTTAGCATATGCAGCACAATCCAAGAGAAGGTGTCACTTATTAACTGGAACACTGGGTGTAGGGTATCAATAGCAAGGGTCTACTATAAGACTCTCCAGTTGACTTTAGATGAAATCTTCTCTGTGCTTTGTTTATTATCAGTTTTTAAATGAATGTAGTGTAATAATCACATGTAAAAGTAAGAGTAAGACTTAATGTATATTTAATGAAATATTCCCCTAGACAAATAAGAATTTCGCATTTGTCTGGATTTGAATTAGTTCTGGGTTAGAATGCACAGCTTAACAAATATGTGCAAAAGCTCTGAATAAATTGCCTCTTGGAATAAGGACAAATAGGGATGACAATTGCCTATTGTAAGATCCTATATGCTCAAGAATATGGTTATAACTTTTTATAAAAATGAATTACTACTCCTCTTGACAAGTATGTACAAACGAATCTGAATTTCTATTTCCTCACATGTTAATGACAAAGATTAATGTAATACACATGAGGAACTGAACAGCTCTCTGTTTGTCTCAGGACTCATGGAAGTTTTTTCACATTATGCAGTTGATGATCTGACAGCTTTTGTGATTGGTAGATCCACCATAAAGGCAACTGTAAGGCAGATGGAAAAGTTTTAAAATCTTTCTGACAAATAGACAGCTGACAGCATCCCTTGATGGTGTTGTTTGTGACAGGGATTCACCAAACACTCTCATTTACTTGGAAATGTCAGCAGCTGGAATAGAGAACAAGATAGTGACTAATAAGTTTGAATTAATTGCAGCCATTAATTTTAATTGGGACTCAAAATGTTTCAATTTGGTGCACATTTAAATTACTAATTAGGTTTCACTCTGTGTATATCTCATATGAAGCAATTACTGATACTTCATCTCTGAGATAAATACCTCAAAAGCAAACAGAAGAAAGCTTGTGATTTCCATCTGAAACTGTATGCATTTAAATTTGGCATTCCTTTTATTTGTCCCTTCTTAGGAAGACTTTTTAAGGACTGGAATTTTCAGTACACTATATAACAATGCTTAGATGTTTGGGATTTTTAGATTTTAGGTTTTGTTTTGTTCGTTAGTTAATTTGTTTGTTTGTTTGTATGTTTGTTTCTTTGTAAAACAATATTGCACAAAGAGATGTCTCATAAGCTGTCTGAAATGACTTAACTCTTTTTCACCATTTTGGAAAAGTCTTCTATCCAACCATGGAGAAGTCTCTGTAACCTAGGTGATTACTCCACACACTTTGAAAAAACCAGGATGCTTTAAAAAACAAATTGTTTGTGAAATGGCTGAATTATGCCCAGAAAAGGGTGTAACAAAAATGTTTGCATAGTAAGTAAACAAATAATAAATAGATAAAAATAATACATAATAAAAAAATTAATAAAGTAAAAATAGTAAGGATTGACTGGATTATCTAGAGAATCCAGAAGCCTTGATAGCATGTTTTTTTCCAAAAAATTGTCCATATATAAGTAAAAATACAGTTTCCCACTGCAACAGCTCCTCATATCATGCTGTTCTCTCAGTAATACAAAGAAATGGGTCATCTGCTTGAAAGAACCAAGTAGAAGTAAAAAGATTCAGGTCAAAAAGCATGAGGCTATCTGGAGATACTGAGTAAAAATAATAAACTAAAAATTCTTTCTCTGATGTCCTAACAATTTCTTAGTAATAAAATCAAAATAATAATCAGGTATTCTGTATGACACAGCCCACAATAAGGGGATATTACTTGCATATAGGATTCTTATCTTATAGTAATATATGCTGGTCAATCTGCTCGTCTTTCTATGTGGATTACCAGCTATTCATTTTATTATATTGAAAAATATTTTTTTTCTTTTTCTTTAAAAATTTAACTTTTTTCTAGCAGCCTGCTCAAAAAAGTTTGAGAATAAAACAATGCTACAGACCAGGAAAGATCTGATGTCAAAAATAAAATTTGTTTGCAATAGGACAGTTTACATAAAAGTATCCTCCTTTTTGTTTGTTTGGCTTGTTTTGTTTGTTGTGTTTTTTTTTTATTTTTTTTAATTTGTATTTTTATTTTGTTTCTTTAAAAAGTGATGAACTCTGTATCTACTCCCAAGTTGCTTATTCATGGTTGGGTTTTTTTTGTTTGTTTGGGTTTTTTTTCTGCTTTATGTTTAAATTTACAAGAAACAAGTTAGCAAAAAACTTGCAGCTTAGCTTATGATTCTAACTTGCTTACATCTTGCAATACATTTTTGTTTTGCTGATTTTGGCTTGGGTAGAATTAATATTCTTCACAGTAGCTCATAAGGGGCCATGTTCCATATTTGTGCTGAATACACAGTGGGATAGCAGTGGGATGTTTTAGTTACTGCTGAGTAGTGTTTGTATAATGTCAGGGCCTTCTCTGCTCCTCACCCCACCCCATCAGCAAGGAGGCTGGAGGTGCATGGAGAATTGGGAGGGGACACAGCTGGGACAGCTGATCTCAGCTGACCAAAGGGATATTCCAGACCACGCAGCATCATGCTCGGCATATTAAGCCAAGGAAAGAAGAAGAAAGGGTGGATGTTCAGAATTACGGCATTAGTATTTACAAACCACTGTTAAACATGATGGGGCCCTGCTTTCCCGAGGATGGCAGCCCCTGCTGCTTCGGGCTTAGTTGCTGACTGGCCTTAAACCACCACAAACATTTAACAAAGACTTGTGTGGTAATGTTAATCTGTGTATTTTGTTCAATTTTATTTTATTTTATTGTTGTTTTGTTCTATTTCTTATAATTTTAATGAAATTGTGGGGTTTTAATTCTGTATTACGAATTCATATCTTCCATCTTTCATACCATCAGTTTGGCTAACCATCTAGGAATATCATTGTCAACAGTTAAATTCATCTAAGAACTTCTTATGCAAATTGTGAATAAAAGCACACTGCCATGCTTTAGCTTCAATTTAAAAAATATTTTTTTCCCCTTCCAACTTAGGCTGGAAGTAAGTGGAGAAACAGAAAAATAGGGATCCATAGTAAGTGGGAAATGACAACCCAGTTCTACACTTGCTATATAGAACAAATATTTTAAGATACGGTGAAACTAATACCTTAGGCATTAAGGGGTATATATGTGTATGACATTATCAATAGCATAAAAGACTGTGATTGCAGCAGAAAATCTGATTTCTCCCTGCCTGCAGCATAGCTTGATAATTTCTGTTTGTTTCTATACTGGTGCTTCTAATAAATGTGGAACTAAAAGTGTGATAGTGGTGTAATGCTCTAAGTACAAGAATTTGCATATTACTGGTCATCTTTTTAATAGGAATAAAAGAAATGAAGAAGGTAAGAATAGTTTAGTTGGGAGAATGCAAAGTGTCCAGAGAAACACAGAGAGCAATTGCTGATCCTAAAAGGCAAGCAATGTAAGCAGGTTACTTCTCTGTGTAGTTGAGTGGTTAATGACAGAATTAAAAAAGCAGCCCTGCACTGCTACTGTGGGAGATGAACAGTGTGCTCAAGCCAAGAAGAAAGGTAGGCTTAAAAGCAATGACCTGTTCAAGTAATGGCCACATCCTCTTTTCAGGCTGACACCATTAACTGTTTTTACTCTTGATGAGGCAGAATTGATCCCAGATCTCTCCCTTGAACTACTGTGTCATAAAAAAAGCAAAACATAAAAGGGAACCTGAATGTGACAGAAGAAAAATCAAATGTCATATTAGAACATATATATGAATAGCATAATATAAATATTAAACACTGCACTAATAATACCTTTAAACAAACAAACAAATAAATAAATAATAATAATAAATAATAAATAAATTTATATCATTTTATGGTTATAATTTTTATAATTTTATTTTTTGTCCTCTACACAGATTATAAATATGAGCTTTATTATTATTGTTGTTATTATTCAGTCCTTTCCTGATGGTCACCAAATAACAAACCACTTCTCCTAAGTGCAACATAAAGTTATGAATTAACCAATGTGTTACAAATGAAATTTTTCATTTAGAGACAATAGGATCCAACTAAATGTCCTCAACAGTTCAGTACTTTATACTTTTTTGTATTATAAAAATATTATAACCATTTCTATTTTCTATGGGTTATTTTAGTTTATCGGTTAACTTTGCTGATCTGTCTCTTTCTTGGAATAGCTTAATTTCATTCATTCTGTACAATTATAATAAATATTTCAAAATCAGTTGATTGAAACCTAGAAGATATTCAATGATCTCTGGCTTTTATTTGATTTTTAGCAGGAGTCAGTTATCTTCACCTCTCTATAAGATTTCTGCCTGTCTATAATTTTTAATTTATGCAGTTTTCCTATGTAGTATTCTGATAAATAAATCATTCTGTCCCTGGAACTAAGAAGTCTATTTAACAAATATATAACAAACAAACAACAAAAAAAACCCCAACAAACGAACAAGAGGAAAATGACAGTTTTACAGTTTTCTTATTACCATTAGCAAAGTTTAGATGTTGTAAACAGGATCCTGCAATGATTTACCTCAATGAATAAATATGAATAGTTAGAAAAATGAAAAGATAAGGAAAACAATAGTTTACAAAGTTTTCTGAAAGGAAGACTATTATTTTGTGAAAAGAGCACAGCAAATAAATAGAATTTCTCAGAACCTTTTTTCTTCTTAGAGTATCCTTGATAAAGGAGATACTCTTTCTTTAAAACACTTATCATTGGTGCTAAGTATGAAAATGGGCATAACAGTACCCACAACAATGACATAATAATTCAGGTAATTGCAGAATTATTTTTCCACAGAGTACCACATCTTTGTCAAAAATAGAGATAGCAAACTTCAGAAAATCTAGGGGAACAAATGCATATTACATCAACAATGGGTGAAGGTCAAGCACTTATGAATTCTCGCAATCACAAATAGAAATTTTTATATTTGCTTCAAAAGTGCTGTGGACCAAAGCATGGTCTGGAACAAGTGGTTTCACAGAGCCTAGTGGTGGAGAAAGAAATTACTATTCTTATATCTACAGCTGAACTATCCAAACTAGTTGAACTAATTGAAATATTTTAGTGAGTGTTTGCACTGAAAAGTAACAGATGTTTCAGCTTTTGAAATTCTTTTGGTCTTGAGTGAACAATCTAACACAGAACACTGCTAATTATTTCTCTGCTACACCCAACTGTACTAGAAATAAAAATAAATTAAAAAAAAGAATTGGAAACCAGAGGAAAACAATTTCATATGGATTAATAATTCATTGTAACTACAATAATGTATTCTGACTTAATTGTTATGTTAGATCTACTGCCATTTATGAATTCAGAATAATGATGCAAGAATCAATAAAAAGTTTCTGATTAGATACAGACCACATTAGAAAAAAACAAACAAACAAGTAAACAATAAAATTCACTGAGTAAAATAGAAATTTCTACTTGCTACATCTTGCATCTGATTTAGTTGTTGATTATAGCAAATGCACAATTACCTCTCAGTGGCTTATATATAAAAAGTTCCTCGAAACATTAATCTTCTATGGATTTACAATGACATAAGGTAACTTAGACCAAAATTGTGGTATTGGTACTAATTAATTCAAATAATGATGGCAATGACTCAGAGTGATTTTTTTTTTTTTTATCATTCTCATTATAGAGTTCAATAAATTCAATTTCATTATTGTGTATAAAGCGGGTTTTAAGGTTTAATGCTCAACATTTTAGGGTGTGTAAATGCTACTTTACTTAGTACTACAACACCTGAACCAAGGTCTAATATTTTATGTTGTCACATCAGTTTGAAAATAAAAAAGAGAAAGAGAAAAGAAAGAAATGAAATTACCTTTTATCAAAAAATGCAGTTTGTTAAATCTTAGTAAACCTGCACCCAGAATTCTTGATTTCTTTGATAAAACAGTGGAAATGACCATTAAGAACATTATGTCAGAATTCTTCCAATCAATGATAGGAGTAATTGAGAAAAATTATGGTCTCAGTGATCCAGAAGATTATTGATTCAAGTTTGTTACTGGCTATGATCTTGAGAAAGACATTCAACTACTAATCTACTAACACTTGCTGTTGGCATTTCTAATTTGTTTCACAAGGTGCTGAGAATATTCTTAGTTGAACTATAGGATCATTGTTTTAAACTAACTAGAAATAGTATTTACTATATTTTACTTCAACCTATAAATCAAAAAGTGGTCAGAATTCATATAAAGGTATTTCTACTTGCTATGGACAAACTCAAAATATTCTGTCCTGTGCTTAAGAGACCTAAGGAGATGTGCTGCTGAAGATCCTTAAAAAATTTATTCAGTTCTTGAGTTGGTGATTTCTTTTCTCTTGACAACATTGTGCCTCCAGCAAAGCAAGGGCATGCCTGCTGGTGGAGGCTGCGGGGCCAGAGGGGAAAAGGCACAGAAAATATGGAGATATTAATATTTTAGTAGTGGGGTATTGCTGTGGAATTTATGTCTACTTTTGAAAAATGTCATGTGAAGGTGCCAAAGCAATGAGCAATGCTTTTATTTATTCAGATATATTAGATAGCTCAACTCATTATTAGAAAAGTGCTGTTATGGAATTTAACAAGCCTTCTGGCAGACCTAGCCCAGCCCAGATGGGTTGGGAAGCATGTCATAAAATACTGTCTATTGCAAGTAATAAAAGAGTTACTGGGCCACAAGCTTATGTGCTCATTTAGCTCTGCTGGGGAGAGCCCTACTATTGCTTTCCATTTTCTTTGTTTTCCCACTGATTGATTAACTGTGAGATTTTCTGTCTTAGCTTTCATAAGTTCAGTCCTTTCTGTGACACTTTGTCCCTCCCATCTCCCAGGTATGGCATATATGTACAAAGAGGATCTCCTCAGCCTTTGAAACCTGCTGTTTGGGACAGGAGACAAAGATGGTTGTAGGAATGACCTTCTCATATTTGCTTTGCACACCATCCAGGTGGGATGATAATTTTCTCCCAAAATCTGATAGATTAGTACTTTTGTTCTTGAATGGTAAAAACCACTCCATTCAATAGAAAAACAGATCCCCAGGATTCATCTATGCAGTAACTAGTCTTAATTTCTCCAGCTTTAAGTTCTCTGATGGGCCACTCCAATGCTCTGAGGA
>JAWWMP010000081.1:74355656-74397549 GCA_035047865.1 Dendrocincla tyrannina | reverse complement strand
GAATAGAGGGGGTAGAATACATAACTTTGATCACCCCCCACACAGTGATAACTGGCTCCTCCTGTTGAACTAGGACATACAGAAACAGAGACATTCAGAGAACATGCAGGAGCAAAATAAGGACTTTAACTTCAAATATATTTTAAATGTGTGTTTTCCTAGCATTTTAAGAAAGGTCTTGTAACACAGAAACAATTAGTAGAAAAAACATTTGTTCATAAGAATGTGCTAATAAACATATTTTGAAACTGTTCAGTAATGATTGACATCTATTTTCTATGTAAAACTGGTGATGCTTCAAAGAAAACAGACAATCTCTGTATTATGTTATGTAATATCCACTACAAATGTACTGCAGTGGCAGCTCAGAATGGGGGGTGCTTGAAACTGAAACAGTTGATCTTGAACTAAATTGTGGAAGGCCCAAACCTGTCAGTGTTCAAAGCAAGGTTGGATAAGGCCTTGAGTAACCAGGTCTATTGGGAGGTGTGGCTGCAGATAGCAGGGGAAGTTGGAACTACATTATCTTTAAGGTCCGTTCCAACCCTTTAATGTTCTTTAATTCTGTAAATGGTGACAGAAAAAATTATTTTCATAGAATCATAGGATATGCTGAATTGGAAGGGAACCCAAAAGGATTATCAAAGTCCAACTCCTGGCCCTGCACAAGATAACCTCAAGAATCACACAATGTGCCTGAGAGCATTGTCCAAATGCTTTTTGAACTCTGCCAGGCTTAGCGCTGTGACAACTTCCCTGGGGGGCCTGTTCCAGTGCCCAACCACTCTCTTGGTGAAAATCCAGCTTGAACCTCCCCTGACACAGCTTCATGCCATTCCCTCAGGTCCTGTCACTGTTTACCACAGAGATCAGTGCTTGCCCCTCCTCTTCCCCTCACAAGGAAGTTGTGATGTCACCTCCCCTCAGTCTCCTCCAGGCTGAATACACCAAGTGACCTCAGCCACTCCTCATATGGCGTTCCCTGTAGACCTTTCATCATCTTTATTGCCCTCCTTTGGATGTTCTCAATAGCTTTATACCATTTTTATATTGTGGTGCCCAAAACTGCACACAGGACTCATGGTGAAACCGTCCCAGTATAGAGCAGAGCAGGACAATGCCCTCCCTCGACCAGCTGACTGTTCTTTGCCTGATGCATCCCAGGACATGACTGGAGTTTCTGACTGTCAGGGCTCACTGTTGCCGTTGACCAGGACCCCCAGGTCCCTTTCCGCAGCACTGCTCTTCAGCATCTTGTTCTCTAGTTTCTAAGCAATTTTATAGTTTGCAAATCATTTAATTTCTAGAAGAACTACTAAATGCAATTCTATCTGTATCAAAAGCCTAAATTCATTGATATAACAGAAGGATGAAATGCATGATACTCCATATTTATATTTGTAATGAGTGGGAAGCGAATGGTTGGGATTAAGATTAAAGAGTGGCACTAAGAATTTCCTGGAGGAAGAATCTGAATAGGACCACAAATCATTTCATGAATAGGACCACCCAGTGGGGAGAGAAACAAACTTATTATCTAGGTTCACAAGCAAAGAAAGGATTCACATGCCACCATGAACCCTGTGGATTACATCTTTGAATTTCTCACCAGAAAAAATTACTACCTCAATAACTATTTATTAAATGTAATTACAGTAATTATTATATTTATAAGACTTTGGATCTAATCTTTGAGTTAAGTCCTTGAAATTAGGTCTTCTGGAATAAATATTTTGCTTGTTTAACTGAGACATGCAGTGCTAAAGGAATGATGATGTATGGCATGATGCCGTATGTTCACAAATGTAGTGTGGTGTTGGGTTTTTGTTTTCAGTTTGGTTTGGTGGTTTTTGGGTGGTTTTTGTGTGTTTGTTTGTTTTGTTTTGTTTTGTTTTGTTTTGTTTTTTATGGAAAGGAAGGAACCCAAATAAAATGTCATGAAAGGGAACTCCCAAGAGAGCTATATCTGCAAATATGTTTAGCATAGGCAGAAGCTTGGAAATAATTTGTGTCACACTGCAGAGAATCACTGATGGATGGGAGATGGATGGTATAGACAAGTGTATTCATTGGGCAGGAATTCTTTTTAAAAATGCATTAACTCTCACACATTTCCTGCAAAAGCAGATGGCTGTGTAACATATTGCAGTTCAAAGAAAACTCAGAGTGCCACAGGAGGCTGTTCCCTGGAGTAATGAAGCTGGTTATGTAAAATAAAAATAAAAGTGGGTAGCTTTTCAGTTGCCCAAAATAAAGCTTAGAGAGCATGCAATAGATCTTATTAAAGAGAATGACCAGTTTCATGTATTTGAGAATGTCTTTATAAAGGACATCCAAGACAATAGTGGATTGCAAATCTGAAACCATTGTGAAGTAGTTTCATCTGCAATTTAATGTCCTATCTGATGCTTGATGGAAGCTGCACCTTCCCTGAAATGCACTTTCAACTTACACATAATTTCTTATTGGATGGATAAAGAGAATATAAAATTTATTTTTTGAAAGACAAAAAATATAAAAATTCCATTAAATTGAATTTTGAAGAGTAGGGGAAATGAGATGTAGCTGAATTAGTAATTGAATATATGAAAGCAACATTAATAAGGAGATTTAGACTGACAGCCCTGAAAAAAACAGAGCTGCCTCTTCTCAATATAAAGGGTCATTGGCTGTATTTATTGTCAATGCAATTGTTTTGTTCCATGAAGCAAAGAAATAGCTTTGTTTATGAGTGTGTTTACATATTTGATGACATTGACCATGAACATGCCAATAAGGAGCACATGACATGAATTCCTTTCATATATAAAAACTTTGTTCACAAATTTTATTATCTATTATAGAACGCTAATAAATGAGCATACCATCTGACAGACAATGTAAAAGAGCAAGTCCCACAGTTCTCACATTTTCTGCTTCAAATTCCATGAGCATTTTTTGAATACATGTGCTTGGAAAACTCCAGGATTCTTAAAAGCATGTGGAGTGACTTTTGAAAAGTTATGGCTGTATTGTGAAGTCCTCAATGACTGGAGAAAACTAAATATTGTACCCATTTTGAAAAAGGATGATAAGGAGAACCCTGGGAATGACCAACCAGCAAGGCTCACCTTTGGACCCAGCAACATCATGGAACAGGTCATTCTGGAAGACATGCTGAAACGAATGGAAGAGGGGGAAGTGATTAGAGACAGCCAAAATGTTTTCACCAGGGACAAATCATGCCTGAATAATCATAGTCTTCAACAATGGAGTGACTGCATTCCTGGACAAGGGAAACGGTACCAATGTCATCTACTGGGACATCTGTAAGTCTGGTCATACAGTCCCACACAAAATTCTTGCCTCTGAATCAGAGATACGGTTTTGAAGAACTGTTAGATAAGAAGTTGGCTGAAGGGCCACATCCAAAGGGTTACAGGTAACATCTCAATGTCCAAGTGGAAAAGAGTAGTGAATGGTGCCCCTCAAGGTGTGTACTGGGGCCATTACTACTGAATATTTTCATCAATGGCATAGACAGTGAAATGGAGTGCACCATCAGTAAGTTTGCAGGTGACACAAGTTGAATGGTGCAGTTGATTCGTTTGAGGGAATGCACGCCATCCAGAGGAACCCTTGACAGGTTTGAGGAGTAGGTTGATAGATCTCATGAAGTTCCACAAGGTCAAGATCCTGACCTTGGATCTGGCAATCACCAATATCTATACAGACTAGGGGAAGAAGTGATTGAGAGTAGCCCCACAGAGGAGGACTTGGGGATATTGAGAGGTGAAAAGTTATGTATGAGTCAGCAAAGCACACTTGCGGGTCAGAAAGCAAATCGTATCCTGGGGGCCATAAAAGAACTGTGACCAGCAGATCAAGGAGGCCAATTCTCTCTCTCTACTCCACCTCATAAAATGTCAACTGAAGTAATGTGTCCAGCTCTGGGATCCTCAGTACTAGACAGACAAAGACCTGCTAGAGCAGGTCCAAAGGAGGGGCACCTGTCCTGTGAAGAAAGGCTGAGAGAACTGAAGATGTTCAGCCTGGAGATGTATCCATCCAATAAGGAAAACCTTATTGTGGTGTTTAAGTAATTACATGGAGATTATAAGAAAGACAGATAAAGACTTTTTACCAGGACCTGTAGTGACAGGACAGAGGGCAGTGCATTTAAATGGAAAGAGAGTAGATTTATATTAAATATAAGAAGAAATTTTTTATGATGAGAGTGGTGAGGCATTGGAACACGTTGTCCAGAGAAAGAAAAATTGAAAATGTACTTTGGAAAAATTATATCACATAATTTTTTTCCTCCAACAAAATAGACATTTTCAGAATAGACAGAATAGGAAATTTTCTTTTATCCTTTACAAGAATCTAGAGAGCTCTGGTCACATAAGGTGAAAATGAAATTCAAGTCCACTTGAAATGTTTTTGTGCCTATTTATTGAGTAATTAAGCAGAAGCTTTACTCCTTAGCAACTACCATTTCTTAATTGGTAAGTTAAATTCATCCAAATTGGTCCCATAACATGGCACTATTTGCCACAATAAATGCTGAGCATGTGATCATTAATTCCTTATTAACTGGCCATTTTTGTTAAAAGTTATGTTCCATTTTTCTAAGGTTTAGTTGTGTGGGTTTTCCTCAACTTCATTAACCAATTATTTTTTCACAGAATCAGTGTTGTTACTATTGCTTGGTATTGGTTCTTATTCATCATAATTGGTAGTTCAATAAATAATGCCCTTTTCTATCTCACCAGATATTTGTTTTGCTGCTGTGTACATGCACTTCAGTATCATCTCAATGACTTTTACATGAATAGCTGAGACAATAACCATTAGTGTACTCAGTGGGGAACACCATTCATTTTTTAAAATGCAATAAATTTCACTAAGTCAGATGTATGACAGAAATTCAATAGCATAGTACAAAAGTCATTAACTCAGACTGAGACTTGGCTTATTTCCAGTGATTTGAGTGGAATTAAGCCAGTGTTGAAATTGGCCCATTAACTTCTGTATGTTTCTGCTACACATAATTTTGCACGTTCTGTATTCAAACATTTTATTACCAAGATTAATAGCTTCTCTCCTATTGCATAAACAATGCAATAGCATGACAAGGAATGACTGACACAATACAAATGCACAAACATTAAAAATAACTACTTTGACACAGTGGGTTGTGCTACTCGGGGACTGATTTCAAATCCTGATTGAAGTCTATTGCTGTACTGGCAAAATGTCAGAGATTCATGAGTTCTCAGACAGACCCTGTAAACTATTTGAATACTGTCATGCATAGTATCTGTAAACATTATCTACAGAATATCTTTCTTATTCTAATAAATTACAGTACAAGTCTCATTTATGGTATAAAAATGAACGTATTAATATGAATCGGTGGCTCCAAAAATTTTGTAATGTTATGACATATTTAACTTTTAATGCTACTTGTCCAAAAGGCTAAGAAAGCTTTAATCTTCATTGGATTAGATGAAGAAATACTTAAATGTAGGATTTCTCTACTTCATTATATTTGATTTCTATTTATAGTTTTTCACAAGGAGGTATGGTCAGTATTGAGACAGGGTAGTTGTTTAGGTTGGCCTTCAGGAACACATGGAGTATTTTGCCTGTCATTGCTTCAGACGGTACTGATGGTGACTTTCAGTGCCACTAACTTTGTGCTTTATCTCCAAAAAGTGAAATATCTTCATTTAGTTTTCAAAATAGCTTAACTGTATTTATGCATATTCTGTATTTCTGAGCACAACAATGCATAACTATAATGGTTATGAGGGAAAAAGGTTCTGCATTCAGGGGTAAAATGTAGGGAGAAAATTCATGCAACAAAAGCTCAATTGGAGTTGATGCTGGCCAGAAATAAAGGGAACAATAAAAAAAGGTTTTTTTTCAAATATATTAATGGAAATTAATGTATTTAATTGAAATTTAATAGAAATTATATCAGCCTGTTAAAGGATGAGAATGGTCACTTCACAAGCAGAGGCAGAGACATAGACATGGCAGAGGTGTTTAATACATTACTTGCCTCTGTCTTCAACATGGATGTTGAACCAAGGTGGTCTCAATGCCCTGAGCTGAAGGACCATGAATGTGAGAATGATCAACTCCCAGCTGACTCTGAAATTCTATGGGATCTGCTGCTCCAGTAGAACCCTAAAAATCGATGGGGCCTGATGTAATTCATCCAAGAATGCTCAAAGAACAGGCTGACGTAATTGCAAAGGCATCTCTTGATAATTTTCAAGTGGTCATGGGAACCCAGAGAGGTCCCAGCTGTCTGGAAACTGGCAAACAGTGTTCCAGTTTTCAAGAAGGGCAAGAAGAAGGACCCTGGAAACTACAGGCCTGTCAGTCTCACTTCAGTGCCTGATAAAAACATGGCAAAAATTGTCTTGAAAAACACACTTATTTGCCACAGCCAGCACAGCTTCATGAGACAAAAATCCTGCTTGACAAAGCTGGTTTCCTTCCATGACAGCTGACTAAAGGAAGCAGGTTGATGTAATCTTTTTGGACTTCAGAAAATGTCTTGATACTCTCTCTCACAGTATCCTTCATGACAAAATGTCCAGCACACAGCTGAATAAACGTCACGATGGGTGAGCAACTGGCTAAAAAGTTTGGCACAAAAATTTATAGTGAGCGGGGTAACATCAGGCTGTCCCCCAATCGCTAGTGGGGTTCTAAAGGGCTTCATCATTGGCCTGGTTATCTTAATCTTCATTAACAACTTGGACACAAGACTTGAAGGACCACTAAGTAAGTTTGCTGATGACACTAAACAGGGAGGAGCTGTCAACTCCCTCAAGGGCAGAGACACCCTGCAAATCAGGGAGATGAGCAAGTACCAACTGTAAAAAGTTTAACGAAAGCAAGTGCCAGATTCTGCAGTTGTGATGGGACAACCCTGGCTGTGTGTATAGACCGGGAAAGGAGAAGCTGAGAGCAGCATACAGAAAGGGGGACCTGGGGATCCCGGTCAATGGCAAGTTGAATAGAAGGCAGCAGTGTCCTGGGGGGATCAGGCAAAGCATCACCAGCCAGTCAAGGGAGCTGATTGTCTTGCTCTGCTCTGCACTGGGGTGGCCTCACCTTGAATATTGTGTGCAATTTTGGGCACCACATAAAAAACAATTGTAGAGTCATAGAATCACTGGGTTGGAAGAGACCTATGAGATCATCAAGTCCAACCCTTGATCCAATACCACTGTGATTACTAGATCATGGCACCAAGTGCCGCATCCAACCTAAACCTCCCCTAGCAGAGTTTAAGCCCATGCCCTCTTGTCCTATTGCTGGTTGCCTGGGAGAAGAGGCCAATCACCACCTGGCTACAACCTTCTTTCAGGTAGCTATAGAGAGTGATCCCTGTTCCTATTACACATTAATTTTGCTTATCTGCATACCCTAAACAAAGGCAAATAAGGCCTGTTGAATAATTCCTGGTTATAGTCTTATGCCATGGTTATGTCTTTAAACACATATTTTCTAAAAGCTATTTGGCTTTGAAATAATTTGGCTATGAAATAATGCAGCTGGTATTCCTATTTGTGATACTGCAAAAAAGAAGAGCAATGCATATATTCTTTACCTGTTTACCACAGTATAATTTGTGAATGTCTGTTCAATTGCAACAGCGTAAAAAGTGTGACAACGCAGTTTATTACCAAGTTCTACAATAATTATATGCTTCTCATCACTTGAGTGGAAGTAGAAATATTTAAGCCCTTGAATGAAAAGAAGGCTATTTGGCATAGATTGTGCAAAGCAGTTGCCTTGCATTAACTTGCCCAGCAATTGTTCAAAACCTCTAAAAACATGGGGTTTCTTTTCCAATATCTCTCTCCCAATTACACTGGAGTACAATAGTTAAAATAGGAAGTCTTAAAGTGGCAAATCCTGTTATAATGCACATTTTTGCATGCAGTCATCACTACTCTTCCTTTATCTGACCAATGATTAGAAAGACAAAACACATGCGGAATTGTTTAGAGACAAATGGATTCAAGAAAGGAAAGAACCTCAGCAGACAGAGAAAATAGGACATGGCTATATAATATCCATGCTTGAAAGTGCTTCACTACCACTTTGCAAACTATGAAACACTCAGTCATTGGTTTCAAAAAAATAAAATTGCTAGCAGACAGTCCCCTAGAAGATGACCTGCCAGTCTTCATTTTCAACTTTTTTATTTTCAATAAAAGAGCTGTATTCAGCATGATTAATTTTGAAAGTATTCTAGATGAATGTTAATTAGTAGGTAGTAAGCATTTTGCTCATCTGTCAGTTTTTTCTTTCTTTATGGCTAATTTACAATGATTATAAGTAGCATGTTTTACCACAAGTTTAGTCAGCTATGCTTTTCAGAATTTTAGTAATTTATGATTGGATATGTTTATATTCCAGAGCCACAGATACCATCCTGATAACCATTTTTCAGCACATAGGTGATGCTTAGAGGGCAGATTTTACATTTTCCAGTGTTTGTCATCTTAGCATCCATATTCTAGATAACAAGAAAACCTGAATCTGAACTCTTCTGAAATGGATGGGTCTTCAATTGTACATTTTATTTTGGCTAATTTTATATATATTGCTCTTAATATCTGTAGATTTAGATATAAATTCTGTAATAGATCTTAGACCAGTTTTGTCTCTTTTGTTTAACTCTTTAAACAAACATGCAAATTGTCACAGTACAGTTCATTCATGACGCCTTATTCTGTGATGTAAAGAGAACCAAAATAACTATGCTGCCAAGACTAGAATTCCACTCTGTTGTTTTGCATTGTAAACTTGTATAATGCCTGCCCTCTCAATCCATGAAAAATCAGTATCGTTAGTCTTGCATTTATAAACACTACAATATTCATTGGATATTTAAATACTATATAAATAAAATAATCTATTTCCTTTGTTTTGACTGGAAAGGAAAGACATCACATACATTGTCATCATCAAAAATAAATTGAAATTTGTAACTGAAGTATCTTACTTTTACAGTGAAGATTCATGGAAGAGTGTTTCCCAGTATAGATTGTAATTGCATGTTTTTCCTGATGGCAGTAGCAGATGCACAATGGACAAAAGGTTGGGTTTTTTTCATAAGAGCCATTTGATTTCAAAAATATCAGAGGGTTTCTCCATTAAAATAAGCATATGAATATGTGTGTATATGTATATATGCATGTTTGTGTGTGTCTGTGTGTAGTATTTTCTCTCTTTTTAACAGGCTATATTATAAGAGCTAACCTGAGCCCTTTGACATTGGTGTAAATGTAGCACACATTTGTAGAACACCGAGCAGTAAAGGGTTGATGCATTGCTTTTCCTCAAACAGCAATTGTGGGGAAACCACTGGCAGATTATCCACTCTCGTAAGGAGGAACAGACCAAACTGAATGGACCATAGCCTGATGCTTTCAAAAAGTTTTTTCCTGTTCTAATAGAGTAGATAGATACTTGTTGTATTAGAATAGTCATAATTACATTTCTACTGTTCAATTGTTCCTATTGGTTGTTTCATCCCAGTTTCCCTATTGGTTGAGCTTTGGTGCACTGCATCACTCCCTTATAAGGTTCACTCTGCCTGCTTAACCCCTTGTTTGGCACGGTTGCCACCCCCTTTTACCTTGTTTGTTGCGCTCTGCCCTAACTCCGCCCCGAACTCCTCCCTAGTTCCACAGCCCAACATAGGTCTCGTGCTCCCTCAAAAAAATGGTCATTCCTGCTTCAACCCTAACCCTTGAGTGGCTCATCCTTTCATCCCTCAGTGGAACGCGGCAACCAATGACCATTCAAGCAGGCAAGTTAAAACTGGATGTGGATGGAAACAGGTCTACACAGACAGGTAGAAACAACTTCCCTGTTCTAGTCCATGTTGTTCACACAACATAAAGAGCAGTGCAAGGGCAGAAGTGAGGTCAAGAAGCAGTCATGAACTGTCTCCTGAGGGTCAGTCGAGTAGAGAGGGATCTAGACCACCAGAAGACCCTCAAAGGTCCCCAACTTATTTCCAAAAAAAGTCCAGAATGACAAACTGCACATGTTAACTCATTTACATGAAGAGCAAAAAACCTAATCCCAGAGTGGGGAAAATTTGCCTATAAAAAAGTACCCCTACAAATTCTATGTGGCATACCGCTAGGACCCTGGATATCCTGTTGGCTGGATTGATGCTGGACCCAGGACTGGTGATCTCCTTTCCTCTCCTATCTGATCTTTCTTTCACCTTATCTTTCTTTCCTATTTTATTTTTTTATTCCTTTTATAATAGAAGATGAGAAAAAACATATACCACTTTTGATTCCAAGTGTTTAGTTTGCTAATAAAACTCTGAGAGCTTTTTTAGATCCTTCTGGCTTTTGTCATTCTTTTTCACATGGGCATCTGTGAAACTCAGGTTCTCCCTTCTGTTTAGGAGTGGTAGTGGGAGGCAATACTATCTACAAGAAAGCTCAGAAAGATGATCCAGGGGACTACAGGCCTGTCAGTCTGATCTCAGTGTTCGGGAAGGTCAGGGAACATCTTGAGTACCATCATGTGACAAGTGCAGGACAGCCAGGGGATAAGGCCCAGCCAACATGGATTTACGAAAGGCTCAGCTTCCTTGAGCAATTTTATTCCCTTTGATGACCCCTGACACCCTTAGTGGATGAGGGAAAGGCTATGGATCTTGTCTACCTAGATGTTAGTAAAGCCTTTGACACTCTCCCACAGCATTGTCCTGGAGAAACTGGCCTCCCATTGGGCAGACATATATTCTTTGCTGAGCCAAAAACTGGCACGATTGCCTGGCCCAGAGAGTGGTGGTGATGAATGGAGTTGCAGCCAGTTGTTGGCCAGTCACCAATGGCGTTTTCCAAGTTTCAGTACTGGGCCCAGTCCTGTTAAATATCTTTATCAATGATGCAGATGAGGGGATCAAGTACACTCTCAGTATGTTCACAGACCAAGTTGGGTGGGAGTGTTGACTGGGAGTGTTGATGGGAGTGTTGGAGGGTAGAAAGTCTATGCAGAATGATCTGGAGAGGCTGGACCAATGGGCTTAGGCAAGTGGAATGAGTTTCAACAAGACTAGGTTCCGAGTCCTGCACTTGGGTCACAACAACCCCATGCAGTGCGTCAGCTGAGGCAGAGTGGTTGCAAAGCCTTCCAGTGGAAAAGAACCTAGGAGTGCTGGTCAGCAGCCATCTGAACAGAAGCCAATAGTGTGCCCAGGAGCACAAGAAGGCCAGTGGCATCCTGGCCTGTATCAACAATAGTGTGGCCAGTAGAATCAGGGAAGTGATTGTCCCTCTGTATTTGGCACTGATGAGGCCTTGCCTCAAACCCTCTCACTACAAGACAGACATGTCTAGAGAAGGGCAGCAGACCCAGCAAAGAGTCTGGAGCACAGCTCTCATGGAGAGCAGCTGAAGGAGCTGGAGTTGTTTAACATGGAGAAAAGGAGGTTCAGAGGGAACCTTATCAGCTGTTACAACTACCTAAAAGGAAGTTTGTAGCTATGTGGGTGTTGGCCTTTTCTCCCATGTAACAAGTGACTACATGAGAGAAAATGGCCTCAAGCTCCATCAGAGAAGATTTATACTATACGGTAGGAAGAATTTCTTTACTGAAAGGGTGCTCAGGCATTGCAGTAGGCTTCCCAGGGAAGCGGTGGAATCACCAGCTCTGAGAGTGTTCAAAGGTATGTGGATGTGTTACTTGGGGATATGATCTAGTGGTGAACACAGTGGTGCCAGGTTGATGGTTGGATTCAATGAACTTGGAGGTTTTTTCCAACCTTAACTATTCTATGACTCTAATTCTACATAAAAAATAAAATACATAATTTTTAAAGGTCACTTCATTTTTGTGTATTTATATGTGTGATATTATCAAAGGCACAGATTTTGTCTGAGAAATTAATTTAATTGAGAAGGTGATTTGTATTTTCCAATACACAGAAACCCTAATGTCTGTTGGGAGAATGCAAACATTGCCATCAAGAAACTTGTCTTTTGAAAAATACAGGTTGGCAGATGGACTCCGTTCAGGACAGATGGAGACACAGGTATTCAGTACCTTCAACCCCCCCCGCCATTTTTTTTTTTTAAAGTTTCCCTACCATTTTAATTTCAAAGATTGTCTTTGTTTTACTCTGTTTGCTTCTAAGATTATAATGAGAAAAATACCAAGGATTCTCAGCATTATAAGGAGTGCTTCAGGTGCCTAAGCACAGGTGCTTAGTTCTGCTTTAGAAGTATAAAATGGCAGCTGTGACAGAGAATCCATGGAAAGTCCAAACTCTCCTGGAGCCGAAGTTAGAGGCCAGGCAGAATAGAGTATATAGTAGGGAATTAGTTTTATTTTCCATGGGGTTGAAGTTGAGTGCAATAAATATCTTTACATATAAGTATTTATTTTTGTTAGGTAGGATGTCTAATGAAAAGCCCAGATGTGAAGGTAATGTGTTTTCAGAGACAACCTTGCTGTAGTGAATTATACAAGAATATTGGGCATTATATGTGAAGGCCGTTTTCCACTAATACAGTTCCAAAGCATAGCATTTCATGTATCTAAGAGTATCTCAGACTTGTTTTTTCTTCCAGATGTTGTTTTACCTAAGTATTTGTTGTTTACTGACTTTAAAGTTGTGTGAATATTTTAGGATGTTTCACATTAATAAACATTCAAATGCTAGTAATACATAACAGTATAGTACTATGCACTGCAGTATAATAGTAACACCAAATTATAATCAGATAGTAAATAAAAATCTCTATGTTTGTATCACTCCCTCTCTTGCTCCCCCGTACTCATTTCCAAATTGTTTATAAGAACAGTTGTGCCCATGCCCAGGATCCCTTCTGAAGGGGAACGATACTTTCCTATTTCTAAGCAAAAGCGAAAAGTGGTTTAATGGATTGGATTGTTTCAATGAGCACTCAGAGACAGTACTGATAGAACAAAGCCACATCTCACTCACCGACATAGCACCAGTCTTCTCCAGCAGTTGGTTAGCAGTTTACGCTCTTCCACAATGATAACTTCTTTGCTGTGCATACAACAACAACAAGAACAAAAAACCAAACCAAACCAAACCAAAAACACACACCAAAAAAAAAAGTGACACCAAAGAACATCCCCCCCCCCAAAAAAAAACCCAACAAACTCAACCCTCCAAAAAACCCCATAAAATCCAAACAAACTTAGCATCATACCATCAAGCACAAATATGGTGTGTTGTCTACTGATCCTAAAGTTACCATGGAAATATTCTAAGAAATCACTAAGTATCTGATAATGCTTTGGACCATTCTAGAAATAGTTTTTTCATCTATACCACTTCCTCACAACGAGTCCAAGAGGCTGTCCAGCCATCTTTTTTAGAGTGGGCATTGTCTAAAATCTTTTTCAGACATGTCAGAATATCTCTGCAGAGGTCTTCACACCCCCAAAAGTACCAAGTGTAGCCTGTGATATCAAAGAAAATGCTAAGAATCAATACATTCATGTGGCATGTGTGTGGGAAGAATGCAGACATCATGCCTTGATTTGTTTTGGCATGACTGAAAGGCCAATATGTGTGTGAATAGACTCAGAGTCCTGCAAAATAGATTCTGACACAGCTCTTGCCCTGTCTACTGTGGGCATTATCAGTCCATGTTAGAGAAGGCCAGCCATAATCATGATGAATGTAAGCTAAATGTTTTGAAGAATAGCGAATGTTTTCAGCCAGTCACAAATATAGTACAGGTTAGCAGAAACCATGAGTAACAAGGCTGATGAAATGCTCAGACGTACTTTTGAACAGTAATGAGACTTTGCTCTGAATAAGTAGAATGTAGAAGATTGTAGAAACAGGGAAATCCTCGGTGTTTTGAGGTATAAATCATTGGTTTTGGTTAACATGAAGAGCAGTGACTTTATTTAAATAGATTGTGTTGAAATATTTGGATATCAGACAATTTATTTGCTAAGATCAGCCCACTCCTGATTTTCAGTTCCAAATGTCATAGTATAAATATGTGCAGACTGAAATTACTTCCTTGTATGTCACTGGTCACATTGTATTATTTTTTATGACAAGCATATGCATTTAAAATAAATTTCGTCAAGTATGCTAGTTACTCTACACTCAGATTTCAAGCAGAGTATGTGATTCATGATGCAAATGCTATTCCATTGATGGGAATTTAATAGTAAGCAGCAAAACTGCATCTAGAAACATGATGACTATTAAATCTCAGAGAGATAAAGAGTGTATCTAATAATTCATATCACTCTTATAGGGCAGTGAAAAAGCATGCAAAACATAACTAAATTAAGTTGACATAATGAAAAAGTTGTTCATTGAAGGTTTTCTGTAACCATATGCTTAATTTTATTGTTGTGTTTTGTTTTAAATGTATTACCCTAATTAAACATCCAAAAATACATTTCAAAATGGAGTACAAGGGAAAGATTTAAGGTTGATGGTGGGTGTCTTATCAGTTAAATTTTTTTTCATGCATCCTGATGGGGCTTTTGAAAATGTGCGTCATTACATCTGTTTCTAAAAGGGGTAAAAAGGAAAATTCATGGAACAATTGACCAATCATCCTCACCTCCATGCCTCATAATATCATAGAACAGATCCTCCTGAAAGACATGTTGAAACATATGAAAGATAGGGAGTTGAATAAAGACAGGCTTTAAACCAAGAGTAGATTTAGATTTGATAGAAGGAAGACATTTTTTACAATACAGGTGGTGAGACACTAGAGAAGCGATGGGTGTCCCATCACTGCAAATGTTCAAAGTCCAGCTGAATGGGCCTTTGAGCATCTTGAACTAGCGAAAGATGTTCCTGCCATTAGCAGGTGGTTGAACTAGATGATCTTTAAAGGCTTCTTCTGACTTAAAGCATTCTCCTATTCTATGATTCTGCATTGTTCCTAAAAATTATATTTTTGCATGGAAATAAATTGAGCAATTTAATGGATCTCCACCACTTTTACTACTATGATTCAGTCTAACTGTTAAGCACTGTAAAACATAGTCTTGCTATCACTGGGGATAAAAGAAAATTAATACATTATCTTCTACAGTTAGAGAGTGGAATAAAGAGTAATTGGAAGTTGTTAAAAAGAAACTCTTTCAGCTGGTCAAAATTAATAGTTTAAAACATCATCTTTTCTAATAATGATTGAAGAAGTTGCTGAGAGCAGATAAAATGGAATCTCTGACTACAATAGGCAAAAAAAGTAGAAGAATAATAGTCCCCTTATAATCACTTTGTTATTTTTGCAAATTAGGATTGAACTCACTGGAAAACTATTGCAGCTGTACTATCAATCCTTACATTTCTTACTGAATCAGTTTTTATAGTTTTAAAACTTCATTCGATCTCACAAAAGAATGCAATACTGTGCTTTAAGAAAGATTAGCATTAAAGGTTCTATTTGCTGTATGGCAAAAAAAGACAGACTTTGGCCCTGATTAAAAACATAGAAAGAGCACATTTATGTTTTTAGTCATAAAACAAAACCAAACAGAATTTCATAGTTTGATGTCATGGCTTAATATCATTGAAGCATAGAATCATAGAATGGTTTAGATTGGAAGGGACCTTAAAGATCATCTATTTCCAACCCCCTGCCATGGCCAAGGACACCTTCACTAGACCAGGTTTCTTAAAGCCCCGTTCAATTTGACCTTGAACACTTCTGGGAATAGAACATCTCCAACTTCTCTGGACAAACTGGTTCAGTACTTCACCACATTTACAGTAAAAATTTCCTTGACTATATCTAATTTAAACCTATTCTTTTTCAGTGTGAAGTTCTGTCACTGCATGCCCTTGTAAAAAGTCCCTCTCTGACTTTCTTGCAGTACTTCCTTCAGCTCTAAGGCAGCTCTAAGGCTTCCCTGGAGCTTTCTCTTCTCCAGGCTGAATATCCTCAACTCTCTCAGTCTTCATAGAAGAGGTGCTCCAGCCCTCTGATCATTTTCATTTGGACTTACGCCAAGAGATCCGTGTTCTTATACTGTGGGCCCAAGAGCTGAACAGAGTACTCCTGATTGAGAATAGAGAGGGAGAATCTCTATCTCTCCCTCTCTATCCCTGTTGGTCTTGTTTCTCAGGATATGGTTGGCTTTCTGGAGCTTCTTGTCAACCCACACATCCAAGTCTTTCTCCTCAGAGCTGCTGCCTATCTATTCTCTGCCCAGCCATAGTTTTGTGCTTGGTGTTGCCCTGACCCACAAGCAGGACTTTGCACTTGCTTTCTTGAACTTCATGAGGTTCACACAGTCCCACCTCTCAGGGATGTCAAGATCTCTGTGGAGGGCATCTCTTCCTTCCAGCATGTTGAACACACCACACAGCTTGGAATTGCTGGCAAATTCTCTAAGGGTGCACTCAATCTCACTGTCCATGTCACCAAAACAGATGTTAAACAGTGCCAGTCCCAACGTAGATCTCTGAGGAACACCACTTGTCACTGCTCTTCACTTGGACAATGAGATGTTGAGTGCAATTCTTGAAATGTGACCGTCCAGCCAATTCCTTCTTCGTGAGCTGTATAATCCACGTCTCTAGTTTACAGACAAGGATGTAATGCAGAACAGTGTTAAATGCCATGCACAAGTTAAGGTAGATGACAGCAGCCATTCTTCCCCTATTCACTGACATTTTCATCATAGAAAGCCACTAAAGTTTTCTAGCACAATGCTTTTTACAGAACATCTATCTTACAACCCTTTAAATAATATTTTTTCCATATGTGCACATTATTTTTCTTTAAGGAAGAAAAATATCAGATGCCTTTGAGTGATAGATTTCTTTCCTATGCCAAAATCATTCCTTAAGTACTAGAAACATTAGTTTTGTTTAAAGTAAATTTGATTCGTGATTGCACTAAATATTGAAATTTGAGTACAGGTGTATATTTATGCATATGAGTCACATCAGCAAATGTTTAAATAAGTTACTCCCTTGTAGAAATATGATTTACCCAAACACATATGGTGTTTTTGTTTTGCTTTTTGGGGAAAAAAAAAAGAATACAGTAACATGGATTTTGGAATTGAAGTCAAAATTTTGACAGGAAATTGAAATGCTGTTACAAATTTGTCTGTACGTGCTGCCTCATGTCATTTAAGATGTGTGTCCTGAAAAGTACAATCCTGAATCCTGTACAAAACCTGTTCTTTACACTACCTCACTTAATACTTGCCTCAGACCCATATATTAAGTGAAACTGAGGTCAAGATTCTGAGGAGATAGATTCTGCCTTCTGATATACGTAGTATGGTTTCGTTACTGCTATGTGGGTCACCTACATGCCTCTGAATAGATTTTACTTTAATCAAGTAATTTCACCTAATATTATGGGAATAGAAAATTTTCAAAATTGCAGGTACTACAAATCTGATTAAACTCAGAAGAAAGGGACCTGGAGGAAGGAATAGAAAGGGACCATAAAACTGCCAGAGACAGCAAGTATGTGAATGTGAAATCTGATAAATAAGGGGATGCATGAACTTCAGTAAGCAAAGTTTCAGCCCTGAAAACTAATGGATTGACAGTTTGGCAATGAAAAAAGAGAAGGAAAAAATCTTGATGCACAGACTGCCTCATGCATCTTTGCTGCATCAAATATGATGAAGGTCATTAGAGGGAAGTTTGGAATAAAGAGAAATAAATTGCTTGTGATGAATTCATGGACAAGGGTGGTTTGTCTTGATTGAATGGAGTGCTGTATCTTGAAAATATTTTTTGATTAGAATCTGACTGAGTGATGACAACACTATGTCAACCAGAAGAAAGCTTCATTACTCTAGAGGAAGTGAGCAAAGAAAATTAAACACCATCTTGCAGACAAGAAGTGACTTTCTGATGGATTACCCACAAGCTTTTTCAAGGTATCTCATACAAATTTTTAATCAACAGACAGATTTTCATAAATTTTGAACAACTCAATAGCTCTTCCTTAGAAAAATGTATATACTATAAAACGTAATGTTGCAATCTGAAATTGCTTTTGCTTGGTGAACTATCACAAACTTGATAAAATTTCCCCATGCAAAACTTTATTTTTTTGCTTTTTGATCAACAATTAAAAATTAAATTGATGTCATATAGGTAGAAGTTAAAAAAACCAAAACCCTGTAGACAAATACACATACATACATTCTACTCTTTTTATCCTTGTTGCCAGTAGCATCTTCTGGTTGTTTTTGCTTCCTGCTCTTCAAAACAGAAGCAGTTTTCAGACTGCTTTATGCCTACACACAGTCCTGGAAGCTCTATTTAACAACACTTGTTTATAAGCTGTATATTCAGTCCTCAGCAAGCTGACACTTCTACCTCCATTGCATACAGGGCAAAATTCCCTAAAACTAAAGTTATAAAGTTCATATTGTGTACTGTTTTATCTTAGAAGACAGTGGGGGAAATAATGTCTGTTGCAAAGCCTGTCTGACATTTTCCATTATAAAATATAATTTTCAGTTGCCTAGATAAATTAAATTATCAAGTGACTACATGGACTATCACATTTCTCAGAATGTGGTAAATTAAGTCACCAATTCTCAAACTCCTTCTAAACAGAAGGTGCAGATACACAGAGAAATAAATCATTTCAAGGACACAAGAATTGAGCAAAACTTCCCCTCTCTTGATATAGATGATTCCCTGCTGAACTCAGAATAAATTCAGGTCTAGATTTTGGTTATGTCAACAGAGTAAGCTGGAGAAGCATCAAACAATGAACTCCTATCAGATGTCGGGGTGGGAAGAGAACAAAATAATAAATGAAAGAGGTAGAAGCAAAGGTAAAGAAAAAGAGGAGGAATGCAGAGCCATAGGAAAGGCATTGGATGCCATTGGCAAAGACAGGGTGAGGAGCAAGAAGAGGGAATTCAAATGATGTGAAAGGAAAAACTCATTGTGTGGTTTGATGTACAGAAGTCAACAGGAAGCTGTGTGGGTTGGTATGACAATAAGAAACAGCCTAGGAATATTCACCAGGATTGAATTTTCTTACAGTATATCTTTCTATCCTCATTCCCAAGTGGCCTTCAGCATAGACTGCTGTAGTATGCCTATTTGCAGTCTTCAATGTGAAATGTGCTAGCAGATTTGAATATATCCTTGTGTGTTTTTCTAGTACCTGGAATATATTTTCAAATTATTTTGTTGTCTAGGAAATAACTGTGAAATCCTGTTCTAAAAGCTTTCCTCTTGTGCTCCCTTCAAGAGTCCAAATGCTCAGAAAGTCTTTCAATGCTTGGAGGTATTAAGGTTTTGCATCATAAAAGTCTACATTGTTGCACTTAAATTCTTAACCTCAATGACAACCCAGACCAAAGCTGTTCTTGAGAGGGTTTGGAAGGATTCTAGGCTGAAACTATGACACCATTTAAAATTCAAGCAAACAGCGTTTATTGCAAAGAAGTAGCAAATGAAAGAAAAAAGATGAAAAAAGGGAAGAAAACAAAACAAACCCCAAGACAACTCCCACACACTCATACGCCACTCACACAGTTACTATACATACCGACCCCAGTGTGCTTCAGACACCCTTGAGGAGTCCCAAGGATGCAGCAGCATCCTTGGGCTTCTGTAGGCTCACCACGCTTGGCGGGTGTCCCCACAGGAGGCAACGTTGTCCTCTGTGCCAGCACACACCGGCACCTGGAACAGGAACTGTCTGGCTTTTATGCACTTGGTCTGTGATGTCTGTCTGGGCGTATGTGGCCAGCACACAGCCAGATAGAGGCCTCCAGTCCCTTCCCCATTATGTAACTGGAAATCCCCCTGTGTCAGCGCAGTGTATATCGAGGGTCTCCCTTTCTGGGTCAGTGGTCATTACTTCATCATCCTCCTTTTTCCCTTGAGTCATCCTTGACTGGCTGTCTGCAAGTAGCTAGGCCACAAAACAGTTTGAGTGTACACAGGATGTTTCTCCTTCAAGGCCAAAGTCCCACCTATCAAAGTCCCACCTATCAAAGTCCTACCTTGTTTTCCATAACTTGGCAAGAAAAGAACAGACACTTGCAGGTGGCAAGGCCAGGCACAGACCAAAGTAATAGCGTCTCATCATACATGAATACAAAAGTCTGGGCTTTTTTTAAAATATGTTATCAAACTTGATAAATTGCATTAAGAGAGGATGAAATTAGCCACTCTAATGCTGAGATATAAAGTTATTTATACATTCTTGCATTACAGCTTTTCTTTTTTTTTCCTCCTGCAAAATATCTTATACACTGGGAAGTGTCAGGTAGCTATAGAGCAGACATGTAAGGATATCCTCGGTGTCTCTCTGTAAGAGACTGTGTAAGAGGCTGTGTAAGCCTCTCTGTTCTAATGCCTCATAATTATCCTGCTGGAAAGAAATATTATTTCCATTTTAGAGGTGGCACACTGAAGCATAGACAGAAGTGCTTTGCTCAAAGCTGCACATAATCAAATGTCCCAGAATACCTAGTGGGCAGATGAATATTCTTTTAAAATTGCACAATATAATATTGGGATAGGTTCAGATAGTTACACACATCCCTTTGTGCACATACAGACAGGACCTCTGGAAAGATTTGTGTGCTGTCTGAAAGTCAACAAACAATGGTAAAGCAATGATAAAGTCAAAGATTAAGTAAAATAGAGACATTTCATGTTCTCTATCTGAAGAACATAATCTGTAGTCCTACTGTGTGTTTTGAAACCTCTGCTTTTTAAGCACGACTTAACTGAAAGCCTGCTTTTCAAACCTCATACATGAATGGTGATGGATATAACATTTTAAATTATTTAGACAATAAAGTCGAGATGTGTCCCATAAGAAATATGCCAGACATCTACACAGATCCTTCATTGCCTCAAACAGAACAACTAAGATCACTTTCTGAATTGCAAAGTTGCAGTAATTGTTACAGATTTAAAATGTAATTTCATGTTCTCATATTTAAAGAACACCCTCAGCTTCATTGATACAAGTTTTTGTAGGTAATATTTCTCTTTCATGGAACACCTTAAACATCTTAGAAGTCAAAGGAAGAGAAGTTTTAGTTTAGGCATTGCTACAGAATAGAAAATATATTATCCATTCTTCTTGTGCTTAATAGTCTCTTACTTATGTCAACAAAACTACACCACCTCAGTAAGTGTACAGGAAATAATTTCAGGTCACACAAAAGAGATGAAAACTTGTGATGTTCAAACCTTGAATTGCTCGATATCTGCCCTGTTCCTTACTCTACTCTGCCTGGGAGATATCTCACTGAATTCTGTCTTCTTAGTAGATGGTGGTCAATGCTGACACAAATGTTGTGGCTGGGATTCTGCTCCAGATTCAGTTATCTATGTTTATGTGTCTACAGTGCAGACAATTGCATGTGAGCTAGTTGTGTATGTCTAAGCTCCTGCTACAGTTCCACAGCAATAGATAGTTAATGCAGTCTATGAAGTAAAAAAACCCAAAAACTATTCAAATATAGGCATTTAAGTTAGGGTGACATAAACAATTTCTCATAGTCCACTGTTGATGAGATCTGCATCCTTTGCAAGCAGCTAGCCTGCTAAATCTTATACTGCATGTACCTAAACTGGTGTGTCTGGATATAAAGCTGAATACTGCTCAAGAAGCTAGTCCCATAGTCACAAGGGTGCAAAGATTCTTCTAGCGGTGCATATTTCAGTGAGGTTTACATTTGTAGCCATCTTCGCCCTGTGGCAGATCTGACAATTTGTTATCAGATAAAGAAAAATTCCAGATTTTAGTCACTTTTTGAAGGTCTAAATTTCATGCTGCTGTTGAAGTATTAGAAATGTAAAACAAGGCTCTAACAAGTCCAGGCCTAAGAACACTACATTTTTGATAACAGAAATTCAGAAATCTGTCAGGACTCAGACCTTGGGTATGACTTGTTTTTCAGACAGTGACCTCCACCTGGAATGCTGTAGACCGTCTTCAGAAACCCAAGAAGAGACAAATACTGAATATATCTGTTTCCCTTCTCATATATAGTGTTACTTCCTTGTCTAGGGAACTAAGAAAGCAGCAGACATTTGCACTTTTCAGACATTTTCAACACAGATGCAGTCCGTACTGGAGCATCATGCGCTGCCATAGACCAACCTTTTGTTACAAATATTCTGCTTCTTCTTCAAAGAAAAGAAGTGGCAACCTTAGTTGTCAAAGTCAAGCTGGTACATAAGTATTTTTATTATCTAACCACTTTCAGTGCAGTTCAATTAGAAACATGAATGTGAACACAATAAAGTCCCTTTGATACATAAATACTAGAGAGTGGAACAGAAAAGGAAGAGGTCACAACATTCACAAAACACTTAAATGGATGTAAAACTACAATGGATGATTCCTTTATATATATTATCAATATGCACAGAGGAAATAGTGAAATGAATTCAAACTATTGAATTGAATCTCTTTTCACAAGTCAAGGGGTTTTAATCATACTATTTTTATAACAATATAAAATATCATTTTATTTTTCATTTCGATGGAATATGCTAGAGAAGGCCAAACATGTCAATTGGTATGTAAGCAGCAGTTATTTCAGATAGTTCCAGATATTTTATCTGTTTCCTGGTTTTTATCTTTCTTCAGAGAATGCTCAGGGAGCAGAATTTATACTGAGAACTGTGCTACTCCATAAGGGTATCTCTGAAGTTAATTCAGAGTCATGTCATCATAATATAGAGTAAAAAATGCTTCACTGTGCTCTCATAGATGTTTTAAAAGGTCAGAATTCTCCACTTACTTGTAAGAAATGTGGTCATTCTAATTTATGCCAATAAAGACCTTTTTATTTCCATGTTCCTAGTGCTATGCCCTACAATAAGATTCTCTTAGAGGTGAATTTATGAAGTAATAATTTATGCCTATATACTGTTGTAGCTGTTGACCTTCAGTCTTACACTCAACATTTTAAGTCTAAATTACCAGGTAGTACATTGAGTTTTATAGTGATTCATTCCTCAGCCATAGTGGTATAGGTGAGGGAACGACCTAGATTATATCATCAAGAGTAAATAACTTCTCTTAAGGTAAAATAACTACATTGTTATAGTGAATCCTTACCATTCTCCTATTCCTTATAGAATTTTATGCATATAGAGAATATAAGAAAAGATTTGTTGCAAATGTAAGAAGACATTTGTTCCAGTGGTGAATGTAAATGTAAAATAAAGTAAAATCTTTTTGTTTAAAGCTCATATTCCTGTTTTGATCCCATCTGGGAATTGAATGCTTATCAGTGCTGATCCCACATAGGAAATGTCTTCCATCTTTACATGCATCATCAACAAAACTATTTTCTCTTTTTAAAAAAACATGTTTATTAACTAGGATTTTTATTTGAAACGCATCTTCATTTTCAGAGAAAATAGCATTTCCAAGGGAGCTACAAATATTTGTATAACATTACTGGATTTTAAAAACATCACCATAGGAATTTCAGTACTGATTCTGGAAAACTTTACTTCCTGCTATCTTATGTTGAATTATTTTGTTTTTATATAATGTTTCCTGAAGTGAGTGATCATCTTTGACTTATTGACTACATCTCCAAATATCTAGATTTTTTGTTTGTTTGTTTCATATGTTAAGCATAAACCAGATTCACCAGGGACGACAGTATTTCAGGCAGTGTAGGATATAGGATACCCATGTCTGTTACTGTTCTCCTCCGTGGGCTCCAATCCCCCACACTGTTACCTCTCCTGGATGTCACCAGACTGCTGGAGTTGCTGTGGTGCGATAAGACCATACCCAGCTGGGGAGAGGAGGGCAAGGTGGGCATTTGTGTAACCCTTTGCATGATTTACAGCCAAGTTAGCACAGATATTAACATAAACCTTGGAACTCTAGCCAAATTTTTGTTTAAGCAGAAGAGACAAAACCTGGCCAACAACTTTTGCCAATCAGAATGAAGCTTGAATAGTTTTTGTGTGTTCAAGGAAATAGAAAGCTGAACCTGCCAATCCTCAAGTGTAAACATGACCAAAAGTGTCCTTACCATCTCGATGATGGTACCAACATTGGCAACAGCACCTGAGAAAACAACCGAAGCACAAACTGCAAATGCCAGTCAGCAAGGAAATATTCTCAACTCAATCACATGACTGGGAAAACTGGAGAAATTTAAGGGACTCTCTCAGGAGCAAATGTAGAGGGAGTCCACAATAAAGGAGAACCGGAGAAACTTTGAGAAAACCAAGGGGCCTCCATTACCTTGCCCCAGGATTTGGAAGCATCCCTGCAACAGGCCCAGGGAGCAAGTGAACAGGAGAGGACTCCAAGGGACTTGTGATTGGCCATACTTTGTCAGAGATGGGACCCTGCAGCCCCAGCCCCTGTTGGTGCACCCCGTGTCTGGAAGCATTACACTAACCCACCCGACTTTTCTCCTCGCCCATATCATCTCTGCTACAGAACAGAGAAATCATGTAATTTGTAAAACTGTACGTATATCTGTAATTGAAGTGCTTTGGTGTTCAAATCCATTTAGTCTCCACAGTGTCATTTAGTTTTAAACTGCAACACAACCTTGGTTCTTGATTTCTCTCCCTCCATGGAATGCTCTCTCCTTCCCCTGACAGTTTAGGTATTTGAATTCTGGGCAACTTAAAGTTTCTACCATAATATTGCATGTTCCTGGCATATGTGGAGGCTTTCTTTGGTATTAAAAAGCTCATATCCCATCATAGTAACTATTCGTTGTTTTTATTTCTATTTGCTCTATTTGTATGCTTTTTTATTTTACCCTACACAGCTCTGAGAATTTTTTTTCTAAGTCCTATATAGTTGCCATAGTTCACAAAAAAAATTTGTTATTGCATAGAAACTACTGTAATTACATAAGATCTTTTGCTGCTATGAATCACTGCTTCATGTTGATAATTTTGTTTTGTGTGTAGGTTTTTAGAGAATTTTAGAGAGATGTACGTTTTACACGATTAGAAGACAGGAGTTGAAATAGATAACCCTTTTTATATGAGTAGAAAGAAATAAAAAATTATAGTGATGGTCATGAGTGTTACTAAGCTAGTTTCACTGCACAAGATCAATGGAAGAGCCTACTTATTGCTGTGTTTTCCATTTCCGTGTAAAAAATTGTTCTCCTTTCTGCTCACTTACACAGAAACAATTAAATGAACACCATCTTGTTCCTTTATCCACACAAGTTATCTGTGGTTTCAACCATTGTGTTTTATGCAATTATGAAAGTCTGTTATGATAGTGATATACCTGAAAATGAGGCAATTGTGCAGGATACCTTTGTGAGCATCTTGTTATCAAATGCTGACAAGCCTTGTAAGTCTGTTACCCTGTATTCAGAGTACAATACAATAAACATAGCAATACAATTGTTATTGCCTTACACATGAATATGCAGTATGATCCAATTTAAAAGTTAGATTTACATTGGGATGGTATACATTGGGCTTCAGTGGAGGGACAAGAGGATTAAAGGTATTTTAGAATTTGGGAAATGTCTCTCCTTATCTCAGGTTTTGTATCTCTCAGGAACAGATGGTACTTTTTATTTTCATTTTATAGAAAAATAAAAGGAAAAGCAAAGAAAAATGTTGGGGAATATTAACAATTATTATAATAATATAATATTAACAATAAATTGTAATATAACTGAGATGACTCAAATTTGTTCAGATATATCAGTATATTTGTGAAAGGGTCATAAATTATCTGAGTACTTAATCTAAGTCTTCATTATAGCTGTAAAATCAGTTTTCTGTGAACTTTGACTGTAATTATTTAATAAGGACTGGAGGAATTTGTGAGCTATGTAGGGGAAAATACTTCAGTTAAAGTATAAGAGGAAAAGTTCATCATGTTAAGACTTACAATGAATGTCATAGTTTTTCTCAAACATCTCAAAAATTTTCTTTTCCTGTGAAACCAAGCATAGTAATATAGTTGCTCCCTACCTGAATTCCCTCTCAATGCCTTAACAACTTCAAATAAAACCTCAGTAAACTAGAATTCAGTAAAGCCTTTGACAGTGTATCTCACAGAATTCTGGAGAAACTGGCTGCTCATGGATTAGACAGCCAAACTCTTTGCTGGGTAAAAACTGCCTGAATGGTCAGGACTATGAAGTGGTGGTGTATGGAGTTAAATCCAGTTGGTGGCTGGACACCAATGGTGTTCTTCAGGTTTCAGTATTGGGGCTATTCCTGTTTAGTACCTTTATTAATGATCTGGATAAGGGAATCAAGTGTACCCTCAGTAAGTTTACAGATAACACCAAGTTGGGTGTAAGTGTTGAGCTGTTGCAGGGTAAGAAGGCTCTGCAGAGAGATCTGGACAGGCTGGACCAATGGGCTGAGGCTCAGTAAGGTGAAGTGCTGGGTCCTGCACTTGGGTCACAACAACCCCATGCAACCCTGCAGGCTGGGGCAGAGTGGTTGCAAAGCTGCCCAGAAGAAAAGGAGCTGGGAGTGCTGGTCAACAGCCAGCTGAACATGAGCCATCAGTGTGCCCAGGTGGCCAAGAAGGCCAGTGGCATCATGGCCTGTTTCAGAAATATTGCAGTGATCATCTATACTTGGCACTGGTGAGGCCACACATTTAATCCTGTGTACAGTGCGGGCCTCTCAATACAAGAAAAACATTGAAGTCCTGGAGCATGTCTAGAGAAGGACAATGATGAAAGGTCTGGAGCACAAGTGAGGAGTGGCTGAGGAAGCTGGGGGTGTTTAGTCTGGAGAAAAGGAGGCTGAGGGAAGTTGTTCTCACTGTGTAGAACTACCTGAAAAAAGGTTGTGGTGAGGCAGGGATGACGTATTCACTCAGGCAACTAGAAACAGGACTAGGGGAAATGGCCTCAGATTGTGCCAGGGGAAGTTTGGGTTTCAAAATTAGGAACAAATTCTTCACTGAAAGAGTGATTCAGTATTGGAATGGTCTGCCCAGGGAAGTGGTAGAATCACTATCTCTGGAAGCATCCAAAAAACAAGTGAATGCGGCATCTTGAAATACTGCTTAGTGGGCATGGTGGTATTCAGTTGAATGTTGGACTGGATCATCTTGGAGTTTTTTTCCAACCTTAATGATTCTATGAAAATTGAGATGCTGAGTAGTGAACTAGAAGTGGGAACTCAGTGCTAACAAACATATTATCACTGAATGTTCATTTCTAGCCATCAAAATACCATTTTTGTTTTGAATTCCAGCTTGCTGGTCTAATCAACAGTGACAAAGAAATCATGTTATGGAATAGAAAGAAATACATTATCACACCATGCTTTTTTAGATTTTATTCCTCCTGATAATTTTTAGAAAACAGTTTTGCAATCTGCTTGTTTAGAGACTCATAGCAGTTAATCATAGTGAAATATATCAAATTCCTCAGTAATTTTACCTCAACCTCACGTCCTCTTGTTGATACGGAGATCATTCTTCCTCTAGAAAAATTCATCTTAATTAGAGTTACAAAAAAGGTTTTTAGTGAAGTAATTTTTTATAAATCTCATGAAACTTATATTTAAACTTTTAAAGTAAAGCTGTGATTCATTTAGAAACACATGAAATGAAAGTGCAGTTCTCCAAGGAAAGCATACCCTTGGCTCTAAAATGGGTTAAGCTGCTATGCTTCAAGGCCTTTGAATGCTCATTTCAGTTCTTTGTACAATTTTTTTTTTTCATAGCAAAAGATTTTGAACTAGGCTATACTTAAAAGTAGAATTCTATGTTTTAGAATAAATGAGATATATTACTAGTAGAAGGAGTTTTAAAAACATATATTTTTTAAAATTGCTTAAATTGAATCCCACTTGCTTTTGAGATGCCAATCTGCAAGTTCTTTATTTCACAAGACTGAAATAAAATGTGACTCTACATTAATTTCCTGTTAATTTCTAATGTCAGCAATGTATTTAATTGTCACAAGTCATGCCTGGCACTGGGGGTCACTGGAGCTGCCGGGTGGGCAGCACTGGCCGCCCCGCCTTGCCAGAATCTGAGTTTTGGCAGCTAGTACAAAAGCAAGTACGGAACTTCTGTTGTTCTGAAAATCCAAGTAGACTGACTCAGCTACCTCCTGAAAACTGGACCTGTGATGGCCCTGAAAACACCAGCAGCCCAGGCTGACCATGTTGAACCTCTTCTGGGGCTCCTACCCAAAGCCCAAGGCAGCCCCATGGCGATCCCAGCCCTGCTCTGCCCACCCACAGGCTCATGTCCCAACCTGACCTCAGCTTGTCCCCATCCCCACGGAGGTGTCCAATGCCTGAGGCTGGGCCTGTCCCACTCTTCTGTTCAGAGTGGTGGGATGGGTCCTGCCTGCAGGTCCTGCCCTGATGGACACAGGGAAGTCCTGGCACTCCTTCCTTCAGGGAGCTGATAGTGTCATAAGGACCAAAGATAGTTAGGTCTTTGCCTGTATTCTCCTCCCATACACACACCCTTTCCCTTGCAATTGTCTCTGATAGGCAATGTGATTTGTCCTAAGATAAGAACACCAACTGGGACTTGCAGGAGGAACTGTGGGATGCTCACACTACTGATATATTCCAGAAGTGATGATTGTGATTAGCTTTGGTACACATCAGTCTGCAAAAGGGCAAAAATTGCTGCTGGAGACAGTCAACCAGGATGACTAGTCTCCCAAGGTTGCAGGTACCTTCCAGGTGGATTCCCTGTTCCTGGCAGGGACCCCTGCAGAGTACATCCTGCCCAAAAACAGGGAACACTTGCTTTTGGAGGGTGAGTAAAAGTGTTAAGATCTGGTCAAACATGGAAATAAAATACTAAAGAAGCTCCATAAGTGTTTTGATGCTTTATAATTTTGTGTTCTGTAAGGCCAAAGACTGCAAACCTGTATGCTTCTAGACAAACTAGCTTATATTAAAATCCTTTACATCCACTTGTATGACATACTTCATTGACAATACTTAGGTATTCTAGTAAGAGTAAATCTAATAATTATTCTCCACATAATCATACTGAGAGTCTTCTCACTATTACACTACCACAGTGCCCTAGTACTATTTTATTATGCAAATTTGAAAGCATCCATGGCTACATCATCAAAGCCAGAAACGTGACTACAGGGAATCAGAATGTTTCCTGGTACAACTCCTGTCGTTGATTCCCAATTATAGATGGGATCGGCTAAATTTGTTCATGAAAAACTGTATTTTCATTTTCACTTTGAAAGGCAGATATAGCTATAATCTCAGTCTTTAATATTCTTTATCATCCAATACCAGGCTGTACCTGACACATTTCTGCACTTCTTTTCCCTGAAGGAAGGAATGAGCTATTCAGTGAAATTCCTGTAGGATTCTTTCTTTTTCTTTCTTTCTGCTTTTTGTTGGGTTTTTTTTGTTGTTTTTTTTTTTTTTTTTAGTTTGGGAAAAATCTCCTTCAGTGCTCCCCATGGTATGTTTTGCAACAGAGATGCATTTACTTAACAGTTTTGCAATTATCAATATTTAAAAAGCCACGAGAATTACTAACACTCTGTGGGGTGCCTAATTTCCCAGTTCTTTGCATTGCTTTTCTAGAGTATTTCAACAGACTAGTGACCAAGCTGGTGTGACTGGATCCCTCTGAAAGATTTTTGCATGAAACAGAGCTGATATCAAAGTATAATGTGGAGTAAACAAGTCCCCCTTTTTATTTCTTCTGTGTGAGAAAAAGGTGTAAAACCAGAAGTGCTATTAACATGTATAGGAATAATGAAGCTTCAAGGAGGAATACTCCATCATCTAAACACAAGCAAATGTGGTTTTCTTAGCAAGTAATTACTATTTGAGCAACATAAATGAGAGACAAGAAGAGCTCATTTGAGGTACTTTGCCTCCCTGATTACAAGTACAGCAGAGAAATAGAGAAGTTAACAGTAATGTCCAGGTGCAACAGAAAAATTATCAAGGAATAATAAGCTGTCTCTGTGCTGAGGAAATCAAGGTACAGCAAAATCATGCAGTGAAAACTCATGCTCATACAGTATTGTCTAAGGTGTGTTGAAAAGTTCCTTTTCCTTTTCTTTTTCCTTTCCTTTTCCTTTTCCTTTTTCCCTTTTCCTTGTCTTTGCCTTTTTTTTTTCTTTTTCTTCTATAAAACCTTTGGAAGTTTAAAACAAAGTAAGAAAAACCCACTCTATAGCCTAAGACATTGCATAGTTCTTTCAAGCTGATACTTCATATAAATTATAAGCAAAATAAAGCAGATACCGCTAATGAAAATAAATAAATGGAAAAGAAATCCTTTTTAGAAGAATTGTCATTTGTTATTGTTCTTTATCTTTGATCTTAATTGAATCATTTTATGGTTAATTATAATTAACTAAAATTAATTAATTATAAACCAAGTCTTCTTTTTAATTCTTTATACTAAGACTGTTCTACTGATTCAATTTTCTAAAAAATAGTAATTGACTAGAGACAAACTGACATTGCAACAGAGAACTGAACTAGGCAGTTAGTTGCTCTGAAGTAATGTGAACTTCCATTGTGTTTGGAAAGCAAATCCTGAGGTTAAAATTAACTATATCTACAGAATTTTATGTTTTTAACAAGTGATGGCTCTAAGTACAATAAGATGCACTATCTTTTTATATCATTTTAATGCAGCATTCACAGTTTTAGAACATTTTTTGTGATGAATGAGATTTTCTCCTTTTTTTTCCTTTCTTTCAAAGCACAGGTGGATGCAATGGAGAGAGCAGTTATCAGAAAGTGGTGAACAGACAAAATCTATCTCCCAGGAAGATGATGATGGTAAGAGAGCAGTATGTAATTTTTTTTCTATTACCTCATTGCCTTCAAAGAAAAACAAGTGGGTGTGTGTGACGTATGAGGAAACAATGAAAGATTGTCAAGGAGGACTTTAAACATGCTCAAGTGACTTGCAGCTGAGACATATATCATCCTAATTGTTGTGTAGCCTTGTGTGTTGACAAATAGAACATCTGTGATAATGTAGGCCTGTGAGAGGCTTCGAGGCACCATCCATATTGAACATGTTTGAGATTCTTGTCCAGCTGTTAAAAAGATCAAAGCACACTGGTAGACTGTGTCTGCTGAAATTCCTGATGTATAGGCAAAACAGCAGTTTTGGTGATCTTTACCATGGACTAAGCTCTGTGGTGCCTGCGCCCTGCTTTTGTGCCTCTGCCCAGATGCTACTTTGAGAATTTCCTAGTTGTCAAGGTAATGAAATTAAATCTACTATTTGTATTTCATTTGTGGTGATGTGGTTGTTGCTGTGTTCACAGAGAAAGTATAATTTCTTTGGTAGCAGAGCAAACCTCTTGAAAAGGGTTATCTTAGACCTCAGTTCTCTGGTCCAGGGAGCTCAAGAATGCTTTGTCAGACTGAAACATGAAGTATTATTTCTAGGATGTATTTACTATACCTCCTAATAGAGAGGAAAAATTGACTGGTGCTAAGCAACTATTTAAGTATCTTTGGTACAATTTCTTTATCTGATATAAGCTTTCTGTGTAATTTTGGATATGCCATGTAACGATAGGTCAAAAGGTTTTCCACCAATAGCCCATTTGGTGGAACTTGACTGCTTCCACATTCAATTAAAAAAAAAAAAAGATCATGAGGGGGTCACCAATGAAGTTGACCATTAAAAAATGGGGTTTGTCCCTTAAGGAGTAGTATACTTAAATATCAGTAATTGTGTCAGCAGAGTCATATTTCAGTGCAATGCTGTTAAGGACCTCTGGGACCTGGTGGCAGAATCACCAAACTGCAGTCCTCCTCCAGGGCATCTCAATGACCAGGCAACTGTAATGGGACTGCAAAAGGTTCCCAGAGCCCAGCTGTGGTGCAGTTTTCTGCACTAAATCCCACTTTGCGCTAAATCTGGGTCTCTGCATTTTAGGCTAGCCAACCTGAAGCCTCAGCAAATGTGACTGCTCCATAAATGCAGAGTCAGAAGCACTAATTTTTTGGCAGTGATGTATTTGACAAAGGATCCACACGGAATTTTTATGGATGCCCTCTCTTACCTTGGGAGAAAATGTAGTTGAATAACTCAGTGCAATTGAAAGACTGAAATTAGATATGTTTATGATACCACAAAGATGATTTTCTGACCTCAATCACTGAGGGGTTTTTTCCACTAGTTTAATTGCCAGACTGCTTGGTAATTTTTCTTAGCTTTCTGTCTTAAAAAAACCCCATTATTAAATGTTTGTTGTTCAGAGGCCAGAAATGATATCTCACCATATTTTGCTGGAGTATCACAATGGAATATTTTGCCTGGAGTAGTATTGTATAATACATTTAAAAGCTACAACTTTCAGTTTTCTTCTTCATTAATCAAAAAAATTATTCTGAAACAGCAATCAAAATGCATTGTAACAAGTATTTATTCATAAAATATGCAAGCAGTAATATTTGTTCCTGGGAGATAATCACCCATTGATTACATTGCAAATAAAAACTTTGCATTATCCATAATAAGAAGTTTTTTATTATGAATACACATTATATTTCATCAGTGAGACTATTATTTCAGTTATGTAACAAAGGAACACTCATTTTCTGGTTAGAATAGAAATGGAACAATTTGTTCTTTTCTTTCTTTGTAAGAGAGTGTTATTCTGAGCTCCTCCTCTTTGCTCTGACTTTTCCCAGAGATATTCTTTCCTGCAGGATTTGAGGAGAGTAGTTGAAGGACAGACTTAAAAGGAAGAATAATGGTCACTTTAGAAGGGGTAGTCTTCTGAGGAAACATGGAAATTTCACAAATGATTAAAGTCATTCTTTTGTGTCACATTGAAATTAAATTTACAAGTTTTTTGGAATAACCAACTGCAACTAAGTTTGTATTGTGGCTTGTCTAAAGGTTCAGGTTTACTTTGTGTATCTTGTTTTGCTAGAGTTCGTAGAATCATAGACTATGCTGAGTTCGAAGCGACACTTCAGGATCATTGAGTCTAACTCCTGGCCCTACACAGGACACCCCAAGAATCACACAGTGTACCTGAGAGCATTCTCCAAACATTTCTTGAACTCAAACAGGCTTGGTGCTGTGACTACTGCCCTGAGGGACTGTTTCAGTGCTCAACTACTCACTTCTCTAGGTGACAAGCCTTTTCCTGATATCTAACCTAAACCAGCTTTCTGTCATTTCCTTAAGTCCTGTCACTGGTCATGAGAGTAAAGAGATCAATACTTGTCCCTTCTCTTCTCCTTGTAAGAACTTTGTAGACTGCAATGAGGTCTCCCTCCACTCATCTCCAGGCTGAAGGGACCGAGTGACCTCAGCTGTTCCTCGTACGCCTTCCCCTCAAGGGCCTTCACCATCTTCATTGCCCTCCTTTGGATGCTCTATAATAGCTTAATATTTTTCTTATATTGTGGCACTCAAAACTGCACACAATATTCAAGGTGAGGCCACACCAGTGCAGAGCAGAGCTGGACAATTGCCTCCCTTGACTCACTGGTGATGCTTTGCTTGATGGCCCTCAGGACACAGCTGGCTGCCAGGGCACTGCTGACTCAGATTCACCTTGCCAGTGATCAGGATGCAAACATAAAATCCCATTCATGTACTATAAAAATTGAGAGGAACAGTGTATTCTGTGAAAATAAAAAAGAGTATAAAGTCCAACTGAATTGTGAATGCACTTTTGATATTCCCCCAGCTGCAGCTGTAACAGTGCTGTTAATTAAAACTGTAAGCTGCAGGTACTCAGTGCCACAACTAACAGATGAATGTGTGATTAGAATCAAATGAAGGCAAATTGAATTAATTCCTCCTGGGGTAGTGTGGTGTATCCAACATATACTCCATGGTCCCAAAGCTTAGAACATTGCCTGTTGCACTGTGAGACATCCCTGAAATGAGAGAAGGTTTGGCAGAAGACCAGAAAGCCATGGGGGAACTTCTAAATGTAGCACTCAAAGAATGCTTGTGGTTCATAATTTCCTAGCATGCTTACAAATTCTCTTATGCCTATGACAAAAAGTGTGATGTTCTCTGAAAAATCTGTTCCAAGATTTCTTTTTTTTTTTTTTTTTAAGATGAGGGAAGGTGCATAAGGTACTAAACCTTTGCAACAGCTCTGCTTAGCCCAGCACAAAAAAAAAAAAAAGTTGAGAGGCTGAACATACATTTTAAGTCACTATTCACATGTAGTGATTGCAGTGGTTTGTGTGATGTTGGAAATGAAGGTCAGATAAAACTGCTGTTAAATCACATGATTGATGGTAAGGCTACACAAGAAGATAATCTGCTGGATAAATCCTTGCCTGTGTAAAGAAATGAAATGTGGCTGCATGGCTGTTAAGACTTACATGATGGTGTCACTCTGTGATCTAATTCTGCACACAGCTAAGCATCTTATCTCCAAGCTGTGCGCTGTCTTGGAATGTTTCCTTCATTTGTCTCAGAGGTAGGGAGTACCCACCCTCTACCTCCTAGCTAGACAAGTTTTTCAGTCAGAAAAGATGGCCATGTAGATGGCCCATCAAGCTTATTGATTCATTGATCTAACAAGATCTGAGTTAATAGTACAGGTCTGAAACCAAATTCTAAGTACTCAATGTAACTCCAATGTAAATTTGCTGAAGCATTGCTGGTACCCTGTATTTACAAGAGGCAGCAGAACATGATGAACACTATCATGTAAGGACTGAAACTTTGGTTGTGTTCTCTTAGCTTTGTCTTAGAAAGAAAGCAAATACAGTCATGTAGCAAAAGATTTGCAAAGAAAGTAGCTTATTTTAGTAGTCTGCCCTTTTATCTCTTTTCTTTAAAAAGGAATTAAATCAATAGTCAATCAACCTATGACGATTATTCAGCACAATCATTGTTTATCAGTTGTCCTGTAGGTTTTTTTTTTTCTATAGCTAAACAGAAGGAAAAAGGAAAAAAGAAAAAGAGAGAGAAAAAATCCAGTTAGCATTACATATATTATGATATCTGAACATCACATGTCTGAGGTACCCAACATTTTTTTTTGCCTCAGTCTTCAATGTCAATCTCTCTTCCCACACTTTCCAAGGGATTGACAGCAGAATGGGGTCCGTGGAAGCAAAGTGCCGCCCACTGCAAGTAAAAATCAGATTTATGACCCCCTGAAGACCCCAAATGTACAAAAGTCATTTAAACCTCATGAGATGTATTGCAGACACATGAGGGAATTGGTTGACTGCCAAGCCAGTCCCCATGATACCTGAAAAGTCATGGCAGCCAGGTGAAGTCCCAGGTGACTGGAAAAAAAGGAAACTTTGTACCCATCTTTAAAAGAGGTAGAAAGGAAGACCTTGGAAACTGCCAACTGATGACGGTCAAAATCTAACACATTCTCAGATAGGGGGCAATAACTGAAAAACCTTTATTAAAGGCACGTTCCACAATATATAGGGTTGGTAGGTGTAACAAGATAACGTTTGTGCTGGATAAGGAGGGGAGGTAGTGTGGTTACATATCATAGGGTTTAGACAGGAAGAGAAACAAAGGACTTCTTACAGATAACTACAACCTAATTACAAAACCTAAAACAATCAGGGCTTTTAAACTAAGTGGGTGATTTAGTAGACAATCTTGTGAATTACCTCTTCTGTGAATTCTCAAGGCTTGGGAGAAAGGAGATTCTTTCCTCCCTTTGCAGCTCCAAGGCCAACTGGACAGCCTTGTTGACATCTTCCTTGCTGGTAGACAGCTTCCAGATGTTCCCATAACATAAGACTGTCAGCCTTACCTCTGTGTCTGGAAAGATCATGAACAGATCCTCATAGAAGCTGTGCAAAGGCACATGGAGGACAGGGAGGTGATTCAGGACAGCCAGCAGAAATTCACCAAGGATAAGCCCTGTCCAACTAACCCAGTAGCCTTCTAGGATGGAGTGACCTCATCAGTGAACAAGGAAAGTACTACAGATATCATTTATCTAGACTTCTGTAAAGCCTTTGATATGGTCCCCCACAACATCTTCTCTCTAAATTGTAGAGATAGATTTAATGGATAGACTATTAGGACACCAAGCTGGATGGGAGTGCCGATTTTCTGGAGGATAACAAGGCTCTGCAGAGGGATCTGGACAGGCTGGATTGATGAGAGACCAGTGTATGAGGTTAAACAAGACAAAGTGCTGGGTCCTACATTTCAGCCACAACCACCCCATGCAGCCCTGCAGAGTGGCTGGAAAATGTCCCAGCAGGAAAGGGCCTGGGGTTGCTGGTCCACAGCTGGCTGGACATGAACCAGTAGTGTGCCCAGGTCACCAAGAAGGCCAGTGGCCTGTGTCCGAATTAGTGTGTCCAGCAGGACTAGGGCAGTGATCATCCCCCTGTACTTGGCACTGGTGAGGTCCCACATTGAGCACTGTGTCCAGTTCTGTGCTGCTCAGTTCAGGAAGAACATTGAGGTGGTGGAGTGAGTCCAGAGAGGGGCAATGGAGCTGGTGAAGGGTCTGGAGCATGTCTTATGAAGAGCAGCTGAGGAAACTAGGGTTGTTTAGCCTATGGAAAAGGAAGCTCAGGGGTGACCTTATCATTAATGACATAGATAGGGAGATCGAGTTCACCCTCAGCAAATTTGCAGATGACAGCAAACTGAGTGGTGCAGTTGACAAGCCTGAAGGATGAGATGCTCTGGCAATAGACTTAAAATATCAGATGTGGAATAAATCATGTAAGAGATGGACCTGTGAAGAAAATGAAGAAACCAGCCCTAGCGTCTTAAAAAGTGAGGCTTTTACTGTATTTTAAAATAGATCCTTTGCCTTTTTTTTTTCCCTTGAGTCACCTTTCTTCTTCCTAAGACCCCTTGAGAAAACTCTTATCTTATGCAGGAATTTGCCTTGGCAAGACTATGTGAAACCCCCCCTACTGGTATTTTGTTAACCCTATCCCCACTGGTTGTCTACCCTCGATTTCTATTGGTTGTGACCAACATCCTCTAAAGCCCTTTAAATACCCCTGACCATATGAATAAACTCTCTCTCTGCTTTCCCCTCCTGCAGCCTCTATGTGTCTCTTTCCTGGGACATCTTGGGGACCATGTGGCTGGGAGGGAATGGGAAGGGGGAGCGTTCTACCATACTGTCGCAGTATCTTCTTACATCCAAAAAAGTATTACTTTTTAAGACTGTAAATGTTATAGTAAAAGATGATGATACAAGCAGATGTAAAAGCAAATTTGCATGGTTTAGTTAAGCACTTTTTCAAAAAACAGGTGGTGGCCTGCCTCACCTGTATCCATCTCATACAAAGCTCTTCTTTTTGCTTACTGTGTAGATAACAAGATGCAGCCAGTACACAGTAAACTTTCCCAAGTCTAAGAATGTTCACTGTAGATGGTACATTTGGAATTGATAGCTGCAGCTTTCTAACAAGCTTTATTCATTGAGTCCAAGTCTGTGTTTTCTAAGAATAGTAGTATTTTGAATACATATTGGTGGACTTTCTTAGGAGTAGCAAATACATGACACAGGCAAAAGTAATAATTGTGTCAGTATTCCAGTTTTTAGTCCAAGGTTTTTAAATCTATTGAAAATTATATAGGTCATCAACTTTGGATAGCCGTATATTCAGAAACACTGATAATTATTCATTAGTGAAATTTAACAAATATATCAGAAGTTTTAATTATAGGAGTCGTTCACAAAGCAAACCAAGGGTTTCTGATTTGTGTAAAGGAATACTGGGAGTGACACTAACTTACTTAGCAATATGAGGCCTTGTTCCCAAATTAAAATGAATTTTTAGACTCTAAAAACATTAACAAAACCTTTAACTATGCTCATTATCCATTATTTGCATGTGAAGAGTTAGTGTAAAGAGTAATTTTCCAAATCTCTTCTTAAATATATTTATGTCAAGTAGAAATATTTTATTTTTGAGATGAACAGGGATAAATTAAGGCAAAATTGTTAAAATAGTATAAAGCGGTCTGCAAAGATTTTTGCTCATTTAGATACACTTACTTTTACATCTTTCCACTTAAATCAGAGTTTGTATCCCACCTTGCAAGAAAATCAGAGAAGGGCAGCCATAAATCCACATAATAGGGTGGAAACAAAGTGGATTTCAGCAAAGATACCTGAAGCATTGAATGACCCCCAATGTAGGTTAATTTTCTACTGTTACCTTCTGGAAATGCTAATAAATGAGAGAGGGATAGTGCCACAGACAAGAAGGAAACAGTACTGGGAAAGTGGTTTGTTCTGTTTTACGTTTTTAGCAATTCCCTTGCAAGTTGCAAGGATTTCCTTATCTGAGAAAGAGTATAGTGCGACTTTACTGTTACTCAAAGTTAAGCCAATAAAGTTATTAGGATGCTGCAAAATCTATGTTCTAGTATTGTGTTCTAGTCACAGAGACTGTTGCAGTCTGGGAACAGACAATTTAATTTTTGTATTGAACCAGTAGTTCCAAGTGTAAAAATTAGCTAAATTAACCACTTTTAAAAAATTATTCCAACATTTTTTCTTGTTTAAAAGTGCATTCCTGGTTTTGTCCTTCTTCCCTCATTAGTCTGCATAATATAGTGGTTCCTCTTACCAAGATTTGAAATTGGGCTTTTGTTTGTCATTTTTTTCTGTATATCATGAGCAATGTGATAAAACTGATTAATCTCAGAGTTTAAGAATGAGAAAAGTGTAGATAGGTATTTAATTCTTTGCAAGTGTTTATGCTACTCTAGGCTGCTCACAAAAAGGGATCAACATAAAATGACTGCCAGAATTGCTTGAAGCACCTCCTCCATGTTCTATGACTTTCCATCCCTTCTACAGCCTCTCAACCAGCTTGAATTTGGTTATAAAAAAACTTTGTTGCTTTGCCTTGAAGTCTAAGCAGCTTCATATGCTTCAGTTTCAAAAGCAGACAACATAGTACTTTTCATTAGGAATATCTCGGTAGTGATACAGTGTTCCAAGATAATAATGTCCTTGGTGTTGCTGCTGAACAGGTTTAAGTCCAGTGCACAGTAACTAATCTCTATTGGTTTTACTTGTGATTTGCTTTAGTGAGTGAGAACAAGAATTTAAGTGCCTACTTTATGAAGTTTACTGTACCGTTAATGTAATCTCAGGCTGTATGAGAAAATAAGCTGAGCTGAAAGTTTTATTGCTTGCTGGTTATTGAACTGTTTTATTTATTCTCACCAATGTCTTTTTTTTCCCCAGAAAAGAGGCTGAATTAAAATTTGCACTTGAATTAAAGAGTACTAAGACATCAGTAAAGAATTCTTTTTATTTTTAATACACTAAACTATACACTTGGCTAAATATATTATTTACTGATTTTTGCTGTTTCTCATTCTATGTCATATTTCATTGGCTCAGTCAGACCATCTGTTTATTGTTTGTTTTGGTAGGAAATGAAGAAAAAAGACATATTTGATTTTACATTCAGATTAATTTGCCCACTCAGAAATACAAAGCTGTAAAATTCTAATGTATTGTATTGTAGAGATATATTCCTTTCCCAGGCATATATCAGAACTTCACACTTGTGACAAAATAACTGCTAACAGCAAAAAAATACTGAGAGTGGCAAGGCAGCATTGCAGATACCCATGCTGTTAAGATTCAAGTGTCTGACCTCTGAAGTGTTCCATGTGTTTGTTTTAGTGCTGTCATCTTTGATTTTATTTATAAGAAATAGGTGAGCTATTTTCAAATTATTCTGAAAGTATCATCCCATTATCATGCATGAAGTCATTGGGGACCTTGACTCGAGACTTTCCAGTCCTGTGCTGTAACCATATTACAATACTGTGTTGCTCAGGAACAGAATCTTGCCTATGATGACACTCAAGTCTTTGACATTTTTCCAGATATCTCACATAGGAGATTTGTGTAACTTGTTTTTCTCATTTACTCTGTCATCTCTCCAGTGTAATATCCAAATATCTCTCCTTTGAGAAGTAGCTTTATTCTTCCTATTTTTCAACTCTGGCAGATTTTGTTTTAAAGGCAGATTGTGTTTAACTTGCCTATGCTTTTAACTTCGATGGTTCCTTTACATGTCCTTATTCAGATGTTCCTAGAACGATATTCCAACCTAGTGCCAGCTTGGAAAGTACTTTTCACCCTCTGGATTATTAGAGACCGTTTATATATGACCAGCTCTACAACGTTTTCTTCTTCACCACAGAGGACGTTACTCTGGAATGCAGTAAAGTGCATTCGCGATGATTACTCTTAAAATGTATATTTTCCACATTGTGGTCCTTCAAATACCACATTTCCCTGTTTGCAAGTGAAGAGTGAAGAGATCACTTTGAAAACATTTGAAAATTTAACTAAAGAAGAGTTTTGCAAAAAATAAATGTCGACTCAGTTGTTTTCCTACAGGTAGCAATGGCTACTTAAAATTCCATTCTTTCTCTCCCATAGTGGCTTGAAAATTGTTATAACACCTAAAGTTCTTTTATTCCTACAATTTTCAATCTCCATCAACCAGATAGTTTAGCTCATGTTACAGGTTCTATTCCTGGGATTCTATTCTAATTCATAATAGTGGCTTAAGTGGGTTTTTATTTCTTAATACTAATGCTTTCTCTTTATGCATAGGAATTATATTTATATATAATTATGCTTAGAAAGGAAATTGACAGTTATCAAAAACAGGCTGTTCAAGCTCAGCCTGTTAAAATGTACCACCCCTCAATCCCTCACCGTTTTCTTCATTTACTTACAGAGTAAATCCTTTTCTGCATATCTCTTAGAAAACCTTATTAAATTACTCATATGCACAGAGATGTTTGTGATGGGCTTGCATTGAAGTACTCTGAAACTCTTTTTTCCTTAAGTTTCCATTCTGAAAAAACTCACTGGTGACAAGTTGAAGTGGGCTGAACTATAACTTTATAGTGTCGTGAAAAGCTGGGGGGCTTCAAATGCTATAGGCCACTGGGCTTTGTGTTCTTGATGAACCTGACAAACTCCAGAAGAGTAAACTACTGCATGGTTAGAGTGTTTCTGGAATTTGAAGAATAGCTGTCAGAAATTGAGACTCTGAAATGCAGTGCCTATTTACATGGCAGGGGCTTTTCAAATTGCTAGAAGCTGTTTTCACTACCTCTGAATATCTTCTTGCTCTAAACATTCAGAGGCAAGCTTAATTAACATTTATCTCCAGGGTGTCTGCTTTTTCTCCTTCTTCTCTTCCTTCTCCCCCTCCTTCTCTTCCTCCTTCATCTTCTTCTTTGGTTACTTTGTGATATCAGCTAATGACATGATAACATCAAGGACAATGAGAGTCATTTAGATTATGTATTCACTCCTACTCATACTTCAGACACTGGTTTTGGTAGTCCATTAATAATCCTACCTGGTTGGTGGGGGAACAGGGGAGGATAATTTTCCCCAGCTTTTCACCCCCTTTTCTTATTTGAGACCTGTTACAAAAGCTTTTGAGATTTTTTTAATTCCCTTTGGATGTTAAGGAAAGTATGTTCTTGTGGCTAGGCCTGCCAGGTCTCCTCAGTGTGATCCACACCATGTTTAGAGATGTATAAAGATTTCTAAGAAGTTTATTCAGAGATCTGCCCTGAGGGTGGATAGTTGTGAGTGGCATGAAATGTGGGAGAAAATGGGTCCGTTTGGCTGGAAGTTCTTTGCTCCAATCAGTTGGAAGTTCATCCCTAAACAACTACAGGACCATGTTAAAGTGACAGAATATTTGCACGGAGAATGCTGTGGCAACTCAATAGAGAAGCAACTTACTACAGTGTACTGGACTCTGGATCCTATTTATCAGACACTGCTTGTCGCTGGGCAGCACACAGAGAATAATCACCCAGTCCCTATACTGAGGTGAGCGGCAAGATATGCAAAAAAATTTCAGCCTTCAGTTGGGTGAGCCCCTGGTGACCTGGCTGCTCCAATCCTGGGATGTCACAGCCAGTGATATGAAACTAGATGG